>CM067382.1:55281303-55881303 GCA_034510155.1 Eucriotettix oculatus
AGAAAGAGAGTAGATTGTGTAGAGAGAAAGGAAATGGAAGCAGAGACCCTGAGAAGACAGAACCAAGAGGCAGACCACTTGGACTTGCTTTATCTGAAGGCTCAAGTGGTAAAGTCGAGGCCTTCTGCAAACCTCTTCTGTCAGGTTCCCGCCAGATCATTGGTTCAATTCTTTTAAATTTAAAGTAACCTCGTCTTGGTTTGAAACATGACGAGTTCCATCTTTAATGGGCAATATCCTGCCATCTAGTAGCCAGCTCAGATACCACAGAGCCTCGGGGTCAAGGGTTTTTACGTTTAAAGTCTCCATTACAGTGATTCTTCATATAAATTTAGTGTTGAGTGGACAACGTGAGGTCCTTGAGGCAGGGAATTTTCGACTCCATTTTGAAACATGGAGCTTGTCGATATCATAACAAGTTCCATTAACACCTGCTGGAGCAGAGTCCTGGTGACTTTGGCAACAGCTGACGTCACATGCAGGTTCAGGGCACAGCTTGGGGCCAACTCTGGTGGCTGAGGTCGTTAAGGCGTGATCCTCGGGCACGGGGGCGACAGGGGGACACGCTTTCAGATCCCACCGTCCCTTCCGTTTTTTAGTTGAGTAAAGGATCCGTAGAGGGCCTCACAGCTCCAGCGAAGCCATTCACCTGCCTAACTCAGAAAATAAGGTGAAGAATTCATATTTTAATTCATCAAAAGTCCACATTCACATCCCTCTTGAGCTATTCTAATGGAAACATTGAGCAAGAAACACGGTGGCTGAGTGGTCAAGGTGTCGGACTGGAGAGCTCAACCTCCCGGGTTCAAGTCCTGGTCACAGCGACAGCATTTTTATCTTAGATGGAAAATCCTACTGTGTAGATTATGGGGGAAAATAGAAGTCTCAACTTGATATCCACAAGAACAAGACGAGGGAAGGCAAGTGTAATATTTAAAAATTTACAAAGTTCCCCGGCTAATCACATATGACCGACATTGAAGGCGATGTACCATGTGACATCCTCGTGGCTGAGACTGTTAAGGCACCACGACGTGAGAGCTGCGGTCACGGGTTCGATACCCAGCCAGGATATCATTTTTAACACGGGTAAAACTACCCTGAGGAACAGGCAGGTGTAAGTCCAACGCCATCTGTTCCACAGTGGTGGAAGTTAACTTTAATACACACCGTGTGTAAAAATGATCGTTCTTCAGAGACATTAAATGTTCCTCCAACACCACGAGCTGGTGGCTGAGGTCGTTAAGGCGAGAGCCTGAGGTGGTGCGGGTCTCAGTCACTTGGTTCGTATCCCGGCGAGGATAACATTTTTAACAACACTGAGCTTAATTTAATTCATAGTGTGTGCGTGAAAACTGTTCTTAAGTTCGATTAAATGGTGTTCCTATCGCCACGAGCTGGTGGCTGAGGTCGTTAAGGCGTGAGCCTGTGGTGCAACGACTATCAGCTACGGGTTCGGGTCCTGCCAGGAGCTAAATTTTGAAAAACATCACCAGGTTGAAGACCAGCCAATCACCACGTCGAGAATTGAAGGTAAGTGGAAGAGACAGGGAGGAGGAGGAAGAGGAGGAAGAGGAGGAGGAGGAGGAGAGAGAGAGAGAGAGAGAGAGAGGAGGAGCGTGGCAGAGGGCCGCGCAGCTACCGTTTTGCTTTTTAAGACACCTGGGAAGGGGGGTCGGTGGTGGGTTTAAGACACCTGGGAAGGGGGGTCGGTGGTAGGATGGTTTATATATTATATACGCACGCATTGTCACGTGACCTCTGCGTCATCGTGACGTCATCATGACGTCATCGCTCTGTAAAATTTCTTCGATTTTTTCCTCTAGTTTCTTGATAGGCCAGGTAGGGTTTGAATTTGGCGGTTGGATGACGTAGATGTCACGTGTTTGCCTCTTGTACATCTGGTGTCTTCGATTGTCCGGGGTGGACTTTGAAATTGGCGGTTGGATGACGTTGATGTCAGGTGTCCGTCTGGTTTCTTCTGTTTTTTCCTTAGGTGTCTTGGTGGTCCGGGTGGAATTTGAATTTGGCGGCTGTTGTGACGTAGGCATCACGTGTCTGTCGGTGTTGGTTCTCCTATTTCGCTATGGTCTCTTCGTGGTCCGGGTGGAATTTGAATTTGGCGGCTGTTGTGACGTAGGCATCACGTGTCTGTCGGTGTTGGTTCTCCTATTTCGCTATGGTCTCTTCGTGGTCCGGGTGGACTTTGAATTTGACGGCTGTTGTGACGTAGGCATCACGTGTCTGTCGGTGTCGGTTCTCCTATTTCCCTATGGTCTCGTCGTGGTCCGGGTGGAATTTGAATTTGGCGGCTGTTGTGACGTAGGCATCACGTGTCTGTCGGTGTTGGTTCTCCTATTTCGCTATGGTCTCTTCGTGGTCCGGGTGGAATTTGAATTTGGCGGCTGTTGTGACGTAGGCATCACGTGTCTGTCGGTGTTGGTTCTCCTATTTCGCTATGGTCTCTTCGTGGTCCGGGTGGAATTTGAATTTGGCGGCTGTTGTGACGTAGGCATCACGTGTCTGTCGGTGTCGGTTCTCCTATTTCCCTATGGTCTCGTCGTGGTCCGGGTGGAATTTGAATTTGACGGCTGTTGTGACGTAGGCATCACGTGTCTGTCGGTGTCGGTTCTCCTATTTCGCTATGGTCTCTTCGTGGTCCGGGTGGACTTTGAATTTGGCGGCTGTTGTGACGTAGGCATCACGTGTCTGTCGGTCTTGGTTCTCCTATTTCCCTATAGTCTCTTGGTGGTCCTGCTGGACTTTGAATTTGGACGTCTGTTCTTGATGCTCCTGCTGGATTTTCGAAGTTGGCGGCTTTCATGACGTAGGCATCACGTGACCAGAGCGACCGACCTAAAATAGTCTATTATTCCGACCCAGCCCAAGCCACCCCTCTCCCTTTCACCCCCCCCAACCCCCCCGAACGGGGAGAGGGGAGGCGAAGAGAGGGGTGGAAAGGAGTATAGGGATGGCATAAGGGCTAGGTAGGAACCGCCCGGACTCGTTGCCAGAGACTTGCAGACATGCTCTCCCCGACATGCCTGCGCTCTAGCCATTGAGCCACGGACGGACTCCCAGAATCGCCTCTTAATATCCCTTATAAGCTGCACATTCACGTTTTTACCGCAAATGTAAAAATGCAGGAGAAAGGTCGGGTTTGAACCCAGAGCCTAGTGTTCACCAGAGCCAGACCCTAACCACTCGGCCACGGTGCTGCTTGTCTCGAAGTTCCATTAGATGACGTGAAGAACGATAGGAATTCGGACTTAGACGAAAAACTACAGCACGATTTCTTTCCTCTCTCATCCCTGAAGTGTTGATTAGATTCACTCCACCTGATGATATTCTTCAAAACATAGTTTCAGGCAGGATTCGAACGTAGAGATGAGACTAGTTTCACCACAGGCTGATGCCTTAACGACCTCAGCCACCAGCTGCTGTTGAACGAACAACCATTAGTCTATCTCAATAACCAAGGTTTTGTACACTTTATGAATTAAATGAACTGCTTACCTACTACTGAACTTGATGTGCTACGAAACAGATGGCGTTGTACTCAACCTGCTAGTTTCTGAGGACATTTTATTTTAGTTAAAAATATTAGATATCGCGGGTTCCCGAGCCCGTGACAGACGCTGGTGATGAACTCAGAACCGTGGCGCCTTTGCGACCTCAGCCACGAGTCTCAACGAATAATTGAGTCTTCGATCTCGATGATATTGAAACAGCTAATGTACTTAGTATAATTTTAAAGAAATAGAGATCTCTCTCTTGTTTGTTATTGTGGATGTCCAGTTCAGACTGTTAATTTACCCAGAGTACGGGTTACCTGAAAGATAAAAAGGTACGACTTTGGTCGGGATCGAACCTACTACAGTGCTATCACCATCTAGGTTGTCGCCGTGACCACTCAGCCACGCTGCAGCTTGCTATCAAGTACTATTAAAATACCACAAGAATGATGACTTTGCTGCAGCAGATGTTGATGATAAAAGAAAGGCATAGTCAGGTTCCGAACCCGATAAATGAAAACAATCTGCCTCAGAGGCTCCTGCCTTAACAGTTTCAGCTAATAGGTCGTCACATTCTAAAGACTTTTAATTGATGGGAAGAATCACAGCAAGTGGGAATTTGAAACAAGGGAAAGTGGTGCTCGATCTGGCAGACAGATGGCCTCAGGGTAGGTTGCTGGAATAAAAACAGGAATCTAGCTCAGCTTCGAAGCCGCGGCTACTTGAACTACGTGGTGCTGCCTCAACAGCTTCAGCTACAGCAACTGGTGCCTGAGACGCCATGAATCTCTCTTATGAACTCGCCCGTTGACGGTCGGTTAATATTAAAATATTTTGCTCACCTCGTGGCTGTTGGTCCACTTTACAGCAGGAGGCTGTCATGTCGAGTCCAGGGAAGCAGTAATTGATCTCTGAAAATATATTGGCGAGGTCGGGACCGTGCCCAGAGCTCGAGTACTTGCTGGGACATGAGTTCAAGATGAACGCCATGAGCCACGAGGCTGCTGTGACGTCACGAGCCCGGGAAAGTGGTTCACAACCCGTTCATGAGGAATCCACTGCCGGGAAGGCGAGAGAAAAGTTGAGATGCGCGCGCAGCTATTTCCATATTTTTTCGTTTTTACCATAGTAAATATAAACTTGGGATGTTATACGCTGACTTTTCTCATATTCAAGGTCGCCACCGTCAAAGTCCATGTTACTATTAATTGTAAAACAATATTTATTGTTTTAAGATAGAGGTTAGGGTGGGTGCTGAAACAGCAATGGCGTCCAGAGTAGATCCTCATACTTATCCCTTATTAAACCCCTGGCGGGATTTTAATATGAATGTGTTATCACGTGGCGGTTTCTTTCAAGTACGACATATAACTTTGGACAATTCATATCCAGTATTTACGTACAATAAATTGTGAACAAATTTATTAAGTAAGTTTTACTCTGATAAATCATAGTAGCAATTTACGTTCAGTAAATATGATTAAGACAGCTAACATAATACTTTATATGTTTATGTACGTTGCGGTTAATCTTTCGTACTGAATCCTTATTCATTACATGGAAGATAATCACGCGACCGTATTTCAAGTTTGTAATAAAATATTAGACAGTTGTTCCCATGTAGTATTTTCATACAATATATTGTGTACCACTACATGAAGTAAGTTTTACTCTAATCGTCGTAGTTATTTACGTACAATAAGTTGGGAACGAAATTATTGAGAAGGTTTTACTCTGACCACAGTATTTATTTTCTTTAAATTAATTGAGAAACACTCTAACCACCGTATTTATTTCCTATAAATTCATTGAGAATAAAATTATTGAGTAAGTTTCACTCTGACAACTGTATTTATTTTCTGCCAAAAAATAGTGAATGAAATTGTTGAGCCATTTGTGAGGAGAATTCCTGTATGGAGTATGATAAACCACTCAGGGGCCAGAGAAAAGGGACGAGAGGAGAAGAAAGCCATGGTTTCTTGTGACTAATCATCTTTATTAACAACATACACCGTGATACAGACGCTGGAGGAGGTTGGCAGCTCTGAGTGCTGTGGATCACCTGAAAATAATAACAATCAATTAGTAGAATCGATCAACAGATGTTAAATAAACATAATATTAGTAGAGCCCTCTCCCTCCCTCCCAGTGACTGGATCACCGTCATTAACCTCTAGGGTGGCTGGAGGAACTCCAGTTATCTCTGGGTTACGTGGGATTCAATTTCTTAATAACATCTCTGAAACAATAGGAAAAAGAGATTAAAGAAACAAAGAAATGTAACAAGGTGGAAAGATGCAGAAACCGAGAAAGGTAAAGTAAAGAGAGATATGAACATGTATAAGACAGTTATAAGTAGAAAGAAAAAACACAAACATGTAATTATTATGTAAAGCGAGAGGAAAAGAAAAACAGATGGAAATAGTAGAAATAGAAGAACAGAGAAAGATAAAACATATATACCGAGAAAGAATAAATAAGCAAATATATGAAAATAAAATAGATGAGGGTACAAAGCATTATAAAACAAAATGTTTAATAGTAGTTAGAGAAAGAAAAAACACAAACACGTAGTGATAATACAAAATCGTAGAGTACAAGGAAAAAATTGTAAAAACTAAGAAAACTTAAGAAAGGAAGAAAAGTAATATGGTGGAAAGATGTAGAAAAATCTAAGCAAAACTGGAACAATATTATTAATAGTAAAAGGAAAGAAAAAACTTAAACCTCTAATGATAATATAATAAGCAAATAACCACTGAAAATTTGATAACTATGTTAATATACTCAACTATGTACTAACCTGGCAGCAGTGAAACGAGTCAGGACGTCACGAATATTTAATTGTTTATATATGAAATAAAATGTAAACATCTGTTACTAAAAATTATTTTTCAAAGTTCTTGGAAGGGTCCATATTAGGCAGAAATAAATAATTATTAACTTCTCTATGCGACGTATTCATGTTCAATTTTTCCAATGATGATTTGTTGACGGATACCAATTTTTAATCGTCCATCATTAAATATCAAGTCTTATTAAGCATTGAAATTTAAGAATTTAAACAATTTCAATTCCCTTATAAAGTATTGTAGGATATAATATTCACACAACAGTGTACATTCATACCTTACCTACGTATCTCCATATTCACAAATTTACGCTTTTAATCGTTTCAAATATATGGCAAAATAATCGTGCAATAAATTTAAAGTTCGAAAAGTAACAAATTCTTTTGAAAATAATTAGAAAATCTACTGTGAAGCTGTTGATTCAAATATTCCCTACATTTACACAAATATCAAGGCATACCTTTCTTTAAAAAATTTAATCCAGAAGTAGAACAATATATTTAGATTTAAAAACGATTAATTCACTTAAGGAATTATTGATGAAAATTACATATTTTACTAGTCAATAATGCTATGAATATCTATTAGAACCTATAAGACCTCTCCACACCTAACAATAAATTCTTTGAATTTAATAAACGAGCAATTTGTGTAATAAAGAATTTAAGTGATATAGGAAAATCAAAATAACAGATTAAGTATACGAACCGTGAGAAATAAGCCTTAATGTTGTTTGATCTAACAATAAACTTGTGCGTTTTCCAACCCCTTGTAGGATTTTAGTACATAAAAATACTGATCAAAGTTTAGATGAAGGAGAATATTTTAGAACAATAACTTTATAGTGCGATTCCAATCTTCTGATAAGACAATACATTGCACAACTGGTGAGTGTTTTTGGAAACGGTTAATTAAACTTTTAGTAATGTTATTAAGGTACATAGTAAAATTCCAAGATGAATGCGAGTACAAAAAAATTCTTTTCAGGTAGAAGAGTAAGGAAGTAAAAGTGTGAAATGAAAATAAACAGAATATAATGAATGTAAATATTGGAAATTATAGTATAAAGTGTGAACTTGAACCGAGCAGTGGGATAATTAAATTCCTTGAAATCGGACATTGACATTTTTGACAGTAAGAAAACTAGACTGTTGTAATTGCTGAGAAATCTAAGAATGAAAGGGAATAGAAATAACATTTAAACAGAATCGACAAATTTTAATTGACTACATGACACAAATCACAACAGTGTACATTCATACCTACGTTTCTCCCTATTTACCATCACTAACTTTAAAACGAATAAAAGCGTAAATTTGTAACATTTTGCGATTTTTATTGTGCTTCGAAACAGTGAAACGTCCATTACTTTAAGTGTTTAGTCATTTTAATTTTTAGAGAAAAGTTCACGAACCTCTTAAACACCGATTCATTAAGGTTCTCAATTGTGTGGAAGAACTTCACGAGGCAACTATTTACCTTAAATTGATATACAATTAATTTTTTTAAACTAAACAAGGCTTCCACAACACACCTTTCGCTTTTATATTCTTTCAATACCATTTTATCATGTACAAAATTGCGAATCTTTAGCACTTTATAACCAAATCCTTGAAATTAGTTTACCGTAATTGTAAGTTCATATTATTTACAGTTCCTGGCTCAGTTCTTTCCAAATGCTTATACTTCAAGCATTACGAACCCTGTAGAAATAAAAATTTCTGTAGTAATGTGATTGCGTTTTACCTCAGGACTTTCGCCATGAATGAAATTTACTTCTAACCAATTCTCTGATTTTAATTTCGTGAAACCGTAATTTGGTTTGTCAGTTTTACCATTCTAGTCCACAAACGGACGGACCTTAAGGTTATGTGATTAAATCGAATCAGAAGACTCACCGTCGATTAATTAAAATTCTTGTGTGGGGTAGAAATTTACCTGACGACACACAACCGTAAATTACAGCACAATTCCTTCGTGGACCACTTGCTTGAACCTTTTTGTATTTATATGCTTTGTAACGCGCATAAAATTTCGGGAATTATGTTCTGTTTTATTCAGAGAAATTAATTTAAGAATATGAAGTATTTCCGTAGAGAACAGTCCTGAGGTATTCGTAAGGCAGGCACCCTTCCGGGGGAAAACCCAGAAAATACCATAACTTTTAGTTTAACAGGTGCAGTCTTTGTCTCAAAGGTATTTGCACCTCACCGAAAAAAGCCAGGTCCCCCAGGATTGCTAAGGTGGCCTCTCCCAAAAATTTGAATTTTTGGAGAGGAAGGGTAAAAATGCCCACCCCATTTGAAGGATATGGGGAAAACTAGAAAAAGCAGGGAGAGGTTAGTTCGAGGTGGAGAGGACATCGGAAAAGAGAGTGGGAGGTGAGAGGATGGCACAAGAAAAACGGAAAGGACTGTCTGGCTTCGATTCTGAGCTGGGAGGAGAAGCGGCCTGGCTGCAAGGACAACAAAGAAATTACACAAAGGCAGGCGACAAACCTCAAATTTTTGTGTTAAACCCAGGACTGCCGGTCAACAAGGAAAATTGGGGAAAAAATCTCGCTCTGTTGTTTATAAATACGTAATACAACCCTGTGTGAAATTAAATTGTATTTACTGGTCTTTTGCAATATTATTTCTGGAAAAATTAAATTTAAATATGGAAATCTTGTTGAATATTTTAGTTTTTGTTAAGAATAATAACTGTTTAAATTTCAAAGTAGATATTTACTGGCGCCCACCCAACTATCTTTTAATATATTTATAAATAATAAAAACCATATCACAGCTTCTATTACCGTATTATCGTCTACGTGTTTAGCAACCTTTATCACTTTAACCAAATCCCTAGAACTTATACCCGCCAAAGAAATTAGTTTATAGTAATATTTCCCATTAAGACACCATATTATTTTCGGTTCCATGTTCCCTCTTATTGACCATCTCTTTTATATAATTGGTTATCAAACACTTACACTTTTACTTCCCTGACAACATTGCCCAAACGCCTTTCAATTGCGTTACAAACCAAGTTTGTGCATTATTTGCCGGACACTGCAGCATCTTGCAATTAAATACACCAGAGGAACACACATGTACGCACGGCCACTTACCATTAAGTATTACCATTTCAAATGTGTGCATTTTCACATTCAAGCAGTTTAAGAGTACATATAGGGGGTTAAATAAAACTAAATATTGGGAAATTAGGGTTCGCCCCGCCCCGGCTAATCATGGGCCGTGACGTCACCAACAGCGTAGTATCGCTCGTGATTGGTTAACGTACTTCAAGCCATTTCACGATAAGTCGTTTTTGATTCGTCATTAAAACATCACGTGCAAATGGCTGATAACTCGCTCCAGCAAGTCTTACAAGAATATGGCGCCCGCGCTTCCTCTTCATCGTTCCTCGGCTAATTATGGTAGCTGTGGGTGTTAAGGGATCAGATTTTATTTACATAAATTGTCAATATATGAATTGTGTGTAATGTGATCGCTTGATCGCCTTCATCTAGGGACGAGAAGCCTTCAAGATCAGCCAGCAGTTACCTGGAAAAAGACAAAGGAAAGTAAAAAGGAAAAATTTACCTACTTAATTGAATAATTACTCACCTGGCGAACTTCCTAAAGGATGATCCACACAATAATTAGAACGACACAGAAAAATTATTTAAAAGGAATTAAACGTTTCGCTCCTCGACCTGAAGGTTGCTCGCTGGTGTGACTGCTTAGGTCTGGAGAAAGCGCTGGGTTGAAGATTGAAGTTTAGGATGTCGCTTATCCACCATCCCTGGATGTAAGAGATTCTACCTGGCGCAGCCGTTTATCTGAAAGCGACAGAAAATATTTTAAGCAATGTATAAAATTAACTATAATATTTAATATAACCTGTACGCCTAACCAACGAATTCAAAGCAATATTGCCACTGTTAAGGAATAAATTAAATGATCCATTTTTCCAGAAACCACAATCTTTTTATTAAGTCTACAACATTATGCTCATCAAAGCTTAATATGTTTAACAAAAGTTAAATTAATGGAAGTTTTGAAGTGAACACGGATGCTATAAATTTTACACAAGTCAATTTCATATATTTATATATATGAGGAGAACTATATATATAAATCTTTTGCCTTGTAGTTTCATAGGTAAAATATTAATTTTCTATTTAATCTTAGTAAATAGAGTTTTGAATAAATTTAAAATTGCAAATATTCTTATTCCTAATTTTTATTTTTATTTAGTGAAAGTACAGTAGTATTTAAAATGAATAGCAACTACGAAATGTATTTTGCGATTATTTAATTAAAAGGTAAATTGTAAGTACTTATTTTTTTCTTATCTACTTCGTTTTTCCTTTTTAATTAAAATTGCTTTGGTAATTTTAAATCAACACGGGCCGTTATTTTTCCTTCTTTTTTCCGTTCAGGAATTTTGTTACTCATACATTGAAAGCCAGAGAGGTATTATGAGAAATAAAGTAATTTAGTTTCGCATAAAATCTGTCGTTGTAATTTCTATATTAAATAAATGTAAATATTTCACAGAAATGTACATAACAATTAAATAAACACACAATGAGAGCACGGTAGGGGATGGAAAACAAATTAAAACTTGGGAAAATGTTGACCCAACGGGGAGAAAAACAAGTGTAATAAAGATTAACCACTACAAATATTATCACAAATGGAATACAAATTATAGATTTTTAAAATTATTTTTCCCATTAAATTAAGAATGTTTATATATTAATATGTATAGAAATGTAGAAGAGGCAGGCGAGTTTAGTAAAAGGCAGATTTTAATTATTTAAATGATACCTTAAATAAATACAAAGAATAGCCTAAAGCCAGTTGCGGTAGCAACGCGAAAGTTTGATAAAATTTTAAGTAACGAACTGAACAACTATAACTTGTTCCAGTTTACTTTAATCTTCTACAAATTAATTGTTGCTGTAAATTAATTTGTTTAAAGTATTGGTTCCCTTTTGCATGTCACTGAAAGCTGACATTTTGTGTCGAGGGTACAGAAGCTAATAAACTTGTCAACGCTGCAGGTTTTTCATTAATTTTCTCCCCCCCCTCCCCACCCACAGACATTATTATTTTTTTGGTACGTTTCGTTAAATCTACACATCACACATTTGATATGATTGACATCTACACGCCGTAACGGCATGAGGGATTCGTCAGTCACAAATTGAAATGTACTCAAAAATCATTTCAGTAAACTGAAAGAAAAAAAACGCAACAACATATAAATAAATAAAATGCACGATCGTCAAAACCCGACATTCGTTGCGTTGAATCTATGAAAAATATTTTTACAATTAGTATTGCGGGTTTGAAGAAGTGAATACCTTGTTATTAATTAAGTTGTTTCATAGGTTTACACACAGCATTTTATATCTGTGGTTGGGAAAAATACTAGACTAGTCAAATATAAAGTAAAAGGGTATGGAATAAGGATTGCGACAAAATGATGACTTGACTATTAAAGGAATGGAATTCGATCGAATTAACGAACGTCATTTATTATATGTCCGTACATTAATTTTTTAATTAAATATATATTTTTTAAATATATGATAAAGAAAGAAACAGCCATAGAAGGAATTTTTTTCCATATGAATCTTATAAGTGATCAGACTCCTGTTTTTATCTCTGTATCCTCTCTTTCCCCTGAACTTTTACGGATTTCAAATCCCTAGAATAACCCTAGGAATGTTGGTAACAACGTGTTTCACATAGGGATCACCCTTATACAGCAATGAATATCACTTGACAATAATTTAATATCATCCCCTTGTCCTTTAAATTAGTCTCTAAATTTAAAAAAAAATTGTCAATAAATATTACTCGGTAATTTTTGAAAATCTTTTCAACGAGCCGATGAATGTCCTTTTGAAATGACTTGAATGAAACACTGTATACAAATGAATATGGAACAGTTTAGCTGAAATATCGCGTAGAAAAAAAAGTTAATGAATTTAAAATTAAAATTTGTTAAAACTCAGTGGCGTGATTCCTAATAAAATATTATTCATTATCAGTCATAAGAATTTTGTATTCCTTGAAAAATATTTCGCAGTGAAATGTTTCAGAAATTATTTGGGGGATTATTGATTATTTTTTACTCATTTCTAAAATTTGCGATTCCATTTGTTTCCTAAGTGGCGTATAATATATTACGTTATTTCAACACATAAAATAGATAACCATTAATTCTATGCTTTTCCAGAGTCTTGTGTTTTTATCAAAGTTAAATATTTGAAACCTTCTAAATAAAATTGGGAATATGAAGTAAAATGCAATTAAACAATTATTAATCATCAGCCTAATTACTATGGTGTTTTACGAAATAAAAGTAAATCAAAAGTATTAATTACTATTATTGAGTAAGTGAGGTGAAAAAGTAAAACGTTATTATGCTCCTCGTAAATAAGTACACCTTACGAAATTTATTTCCGTGAATACTATAGTACTCTTAATATAATATATTATATTCTTACGTACCTGGACCGTGAAGCTCGAAAAAAAAAATTGTCAGCGGTGAATCGACTAGTACAGAGAAATTATATATTTCTTTTATTTTACCATTCTTAACTCTCAATCCTTAAAATCGACGAAGTGAGTATAATACCTTTTGATATTGATAGATTTTCCATATAAAACCGATCACCATATTTGTCAACGTAAAATTGTAGGAGAAATTTTTATTTCATTTTGATATTACATTTATGTATGTGTTGCGGAAAATTTGTTACAGCGTTTAAAAAAAACTTTGTGTGTTGACATGAAATTCAGTAAACATTATAACCCATGCTGCTTCTCGAAACAGAAAATTTTTAGTATCCGTTTATACCATGTATATAACTCATGGAACAGAAATTAATTAATAGGGTGGATATAGAAGTTCTAAGTTCAACGGACGACAATATCATAAAATTAATTTAATAAAGGTTAACTAAGTTATGTATAATTTCTCCGCTTGGAAATGAGGATCGTTCCTTTCGTGCGATCGATCAAAAAATTAAGTTTGATGGGCGGAGAAAAAAAAAGCATTTCAAACATGTTTGGTGCTTCGTGTTGCTCCAGGTATTTAACAAATATTTTAACGATTAATAATTTAGTTGGTTATTGTACGACAGACGGTCGAATATTAAGAAAAATGCTTTTGAATATTTTTATTAATCTTGATAACTACGAGGCATGTTCCACAAATTATTTCGGTTGCCTTTCCAACACCTAGTTATTTTTTTTAAAAAAAATCTTATGACCTCAGCAAAGTGAGACGGTAGCTCCTGAAGTGTCGGATATCAACACACAAAATCCAATTCATACACGGCGACAATCAAATACGCGTGAGTTGGAGTGTGTTGTTGTGTAACGCATTATTTTCACCTCCATGTTGAAGCTGTAAGGGGGTGGCTTTCATGTCCCACACATAATAATGACAAAGCCCCTCCCATATATATACACATACACACACACATATACATGAAATGTGTGTCCAATCGGTTTCCGTCTGTCGGTTATGTAATAATAATTACAATAACGATAATTATGTTATTTATAATCACGTCCCAGTAATCGCTTTAATCCGCCCCAACAGGTAATTGTATTCTGCTGTTTCGCCGCTTCACCATTCCACTCTCGTCTGCGCCATTATGTACCAATGGAATATTGGGAATCAGGGCTGCAGTTACTGTACTAGTCGATTCACCGATGACTTTTTTTTCGAGTTTTACGGTCCAGGTACGCAAGAACGAAATCGAGAAGTTACATTCAGTCGACTGAAGGCAAAAAATTCCAACGGGATGGTAAAATAAATCCTATATTTCGTGATAAACATCCAAAATTATGTATAAAAATTACACCCATCAGAACTTTTCCCACAGATAAGAAGAATTCAGTTTTATCGCGGAGTTCGAAATTACATTCAATAGCACGTAATTTTTGGGGAATAATTGTCTCCTACTATAGAACTAAAAAAAGTGCACAGAAGGGGAAAAGTGAGCTCTCCGATATGCACTTATTACAACAGTGACGACGACGCCGAGAACACTTTCTTTGTGTGCGAAAGACGGCAGGCAGAAACAGAGACAATAGAAAGAACGGTAAGATAGCTCACAAAACGTTGAGAAGACAGGAAAACTAGACCAAAATTACAGAACATGCAGAAAATATTCGAAGAAGACGCTCTACAATAATAAGTAAATAGGAAGAAGAGCCAAGCAGGCTCAGAATCGACGAAAGCTCCTACTTCAGGCCCAGAAGAATAAATTTTATATACAATTTGTGTTAAAAATTCGAAGAGAAATGTTTTTGAAGTATTTGATATAGCGGAAAACGATGTTTTTTTTATTTTGATTAATTAAAATTTAATTTTTTGTAGTATTTATGAAACTATGCTATTTATCTTATATTTAGAACAGGCTGTGAAGAAAGTTAAAACGGAATATGAAAAATGAAACATACTTCAGAGAGAAGAAATAAAAACCCCACGTTTGATATTGAAATGCTGAACATCAGATTTGGTGATTAGTTAAACTAACCAGGAAGTTCTTAGCAGAATAGGGTAAGAACGAACAATATGGAGGACGCAAAGGAAGATGGGAATTTAATCATAGAAAAATTTTAATACAAATAAACACGATGCTATTAACCGTTTGTCTAAACGAAACAATGATCCCGTGGGCGGGAAAATGTCTATTAGATGTGCTGATCACAATTAAAATGGCGGCGTTTGGGGTCGGCGCTCATGCTACACCCACTAGTTCATACGTTCATGATACTCATATAAAAATAGTTTTTTGGTTAACTGCTTAAAATTTCTTTACTTATAACGATATCCTGGGTGTCGAAGTCTCTGCAATCACTGTATTGCACTTTTAAGGACTTGTGCGGTTTTTTTTAAAAAAAAGGATAAGATAAAACTGTTGAAGCGCCGTTCCCTTTACGTATTCTGCGAAACGATCCACGCCTGACTCCGTCATGAGTGACGTCATATTCCAGCGATGCAAATGGCGGCCTTTATTAAAACAGAAACCTACACTCATCAGGATTCACACGAAGTTTGTGCTATCTGTCGGTCCTCAGACATGTATTAAAACGAAGCGGCCAACCACTGTACTAAATCGACCTTCTGCCGTTCCTAGTCTCTCTCTTCTACCTTTCCACTCCTATCTCTGAGGGAATAAATTCCGGATTTTTATGAGTTTTAGCGTCCACTGGAGCTACGAGCTTGTTCATCTCTCCCGACCTGTTAGTTTCAGTTTAAAGCTACTGTACACGGTTGATCAAATAAGATAGTGGCAGGAGGAAACATAAGCCTTCAACATGTTAATGCCCAGTTACTATGACTAAAATATTTTCCAGTGAACAATCCCCGCCAGTTTTATACGTGAATTATTCAACAAAAAATCCAATATTTTAATTAGCTCAAACTCATTTGTATATCCATCTTTATTTCTATACTTTAAAAAGTACATTGATGTTGCAATTATTCGTATTCTTATGAGCTCCTTTTAACATAGTTTTCTTATAAATACCGCATATAAACTGCTATACATATTTGCATTACTAAATTATACATATATGTGTTTAAATAATAAGCTTAAAAAGTAATGTATACAATTTACTCTCTGAAACATCATCCTATAACTAGGAAATGCGCCGCATAGTCTTTCTCACTGAAGTTCAAGTACCCCAAGACGAAGTCTAGATACAGGACGAAATATTTCTCTCATAATAAAGTACCGCAGCAGCAGCAGAATAAAAAAAACCTCTCTCGAGTGTCTCAAGGGAGACGACTGTACTAATAAACTTCTAACTATTCAAAGCTTTCTTAGCTGCACAAAAAAAAGGAACGTGTCCACTCAGTTAATGGACAGTAGCGGTTGTTTGCCAGACACTGCAAAAGTTACGAAAAACGGAGATGGAACAAAGGGAAAAAAATATTAATGTGGCCAAAAAAGAAGTTTTGAAGGCAGATAGGCATGGCGAAGTTTGTAATAAAATAAAGACACTTTTAACTCTAAAGGTTAACTGGTATGCGTTAAATCAAAAAAAGTACACAAATGTATAGTTATGAGGAAAACATGAATTCTGAATAACATTTGCTTATTATTTATATAACTATATATCAGTATTATTATCGACTGTTAGAAGTTCTTTTAATAACAAGAATGTAATGGTTCTACTAGGACATTTTTCAGGTAGTGGTCTTTACGGAGAGTTTACATAAATCAACAAATTTGATTCTGGTAGTTTTCTTGGTAATTAATCTTTCATTACAGATACTATATTGTTTGTTTCCTCCACACAAATCGACACTGGGGACATGGGGAATTAGAGAGGTAAAATTAAGAACAGTGAAAATTTATTGCGTGTGTCAGTGAAAATGATTCTCGAAGGAAAGGAAAAATAGTCGGCTAAGTCAAAATGTACTATTGATTTACAGAAACTTCGTCGCATATTTGCCACTCATACATTTGCCTATATATAGAAACTTTACGGTCAATTTAAAAAATTTAATTATATTTGTAATATTGTTTCCTTGTTAACTAAACTACTAAAATTATTTGTTAATTAAGCCTAATCCTATAAAGAATCATTTAAATTACAAAAGAAGCGTTACATTATGATGTAGTAATGTTTTGTGTTCTATACCAAATTTAACCCACTGTTAACGACATTAAAGAGAACAGGAATCGAGCAAGAAGAGTCATCCATAATCTCTACAGAAGGCAGTCAGCCGTAATTGAAGATTAAGAAAAGAAATCAGAAATAAAGAAAGGAGTAGGACGAGGATGAAGTCTGTCGCCCGTGCTGTTTAACTTACGAGAAGGAAGTTAAGAATTCTGCATAATAACTAGGCATGGTAGAATTATAGTAGACATAATGAGTAGGATAGCACAGACGAGAAGGCTTTCACAAAAAAGGGGGAATTTACTTACGGGTAATATAAGTACAAATATTAGGAAAATCAGTATGGAGTGTGGTGTTTATATTGGTACGAAACATTGACGTTAGGAATTGCTGAAAGGAAATGTGGGGCTATAAGAGAATGATGAAAAATCAGACTGGTGGATAGAATCACTAACGAAGAAGTTTTAAGTAGAATAAGGGAAGAAAGAATAATAAGGAGGACGTCAGACAAGAGAAGGCATAGCAAATTAACATTAGTGGGAAGGCTGTGGGATGTGGTAGTTATTGAAAATGAAAAGGCTTGCGCACTTTATTGGCTGCATCAGACCAAATATTTTTATCACTTATCTTTTAAATGTAATATAACTCATAATAATATTGATAATTGAATAGACATCATTCCTATGTTTTTTTATTTTATAAATTGTTAATTTGTCTGTTGAGTTATGGCCTGAAATGAATAAAAACTGGGGTTTTCAAATTGTCTGATTGTTTTGATTTTTATATTTTTATAATTTGAGGAAAACATCCGCTTTTATAATCACAACAATTTTAATTTCTATATTACATATTTTTATTGTAAAAATAGCAGAGTCCCTGGCAACTAACCTCGCTGACAAAGTATATTTGAAATTAGTTTTTAAAATTGCGCGTAGAGATGAGAATGTACCATCATATGTGTTAAAAGTAAGTGCCAGTTGAAAGGATAGCTTTCCTCTGAAACGGTTAGCAATTATGTGTGGGTCAGTCACGTATTAAATGGCTGCAGGAGCAGCAAGTGTCAGGGCCCAATTTAGACTCGGTGAGGTGGAACCTAGGTGGGGAACGAGCGAGCAATCTCGATAGAACAATCTGAGTTCTCAGAGACACGAATTGATCTGCAGCCAGCCGGCTGGGCTCCGCTCTTGTGTGTTATCTCCCACGGAATAAATCTCCCTTGCTTCTAACCTCCCTCCTCCGCCTCTTTTATGAGGGCAAACTCCTTGGCACCGTTTCCTGGGGACTCAAGGGCTCCTGCTGCAAAAGGAGAACGGGGGAAAAGTAGCGAAAAGAGTCACATTGAGCAAGTGGGAAAAGCTTTTCAAAGACAACATAAAATACAGTAGTTTATTCATGCATGCGTCCCCTTAATGCATTTTAAAGAATATTACATATAATCGCGTATTTAAAATTCAGCTACATTAATTCCTTCGTATCCGTTTCACCAAACGTTTTATTTTAACATGTTAAAAGTTAAAATAAACTGTTCAAGTGTCGTAGACATTAAATTTATAAAACGAAAAATATACGTGTAAGAGAGAAATTTCACAATGTAGAGCAGAAAATACTAAACCTAGAATCGTAAAATGCGTAATACAGTTTCCTACAACTACGTAAGTGAATAACAAAACTTTTTCCAAAATTTAGTCTCCGGAATAAAGGAAAAATACCCCGATGTGTTACCCAGCTAGGCCCCAAATAAAAAAGCATCGGTTTAGAAAAAAATATGTTGTATACAAAATTCAAATTCCTGCCATCAAATATAAAATTAAAAATACGGCCAAATATGTCGAAAAACAAATTTAATTATCATTCACTTAATACGAATAGAACGTTTCATTCATCTTTGTGAAACTCTTGCCGGTTTATTTTTAAAATTCATCCAGTTATAGAAAAATATCTCTGATTTTTAAAATTCAAAAATCAATTTTCTTACATTAAATAAAGTAAATAAATAAAAATACGGCCAATTGTCACATTTAACTAAAATTTACTTAATAAAAATACGATGTATTTCTATTAGCTAAATGTAAAAATTATTATATTTCGCTGGCTTATAAGATGATTAAAAATTTACCCGAATAAGTCCACAACGAAGGCCGAAACGTTCTGTTTCTTTTATTAACAAATTTTATCACAAAAATAATGACTTAAATCATACTCAACAAATTTTATTTTCTCAGCATCCGATTTAGAAAATATTTGTCATACTGTAAAACGCCTGATCGGATTACCCATAAATTTTTCAGCTTTTCTAAAGATTCTGTAGAACGCTTCAAGTGCACACACTAAAAATAATTAGAAAGCTATGAGCACTACATCATTAATGGTAAAATGCATTATAAGAAAGAAAGATAATGTCAAATACATGATAAGAAAGGAACGAACGAATATATTCGAACACAATAAAAATGATTATCTAAATTAATAACTTTAATTAAATGAGCGTGTTTTTCACTGCGTAGTATTTTCATGTTATAGAGACATATATTTTTAAAAATTCTCATATTTAAATAATACTTTTTGACTGACGCCAGTCTTTGTAAAAATTTAAATTCAAATTATTTTCTAAACCGTAATACAAAAGGGTGTACATTACAATGCTATTAGCATATTTAATAAACTTTCCAGCTCCATTAAACAATTAAAAATAAATCCAAACAAGTTCAAATATGAACTAAGTTCTTAGTAAGCCACTCCTACTCTGTTGAAGAATTTATGGAGCTGAATGTATCATAGGGTAGATATTTATAATTATGAAAGAACATTATTAGAACACTAATTTTTTAGTATAGGATGTAAAAATATTTATCAATTTTATATATAAGGTACAAATTGTATGTCTTCTGTATAGAACTTAAGAAAATCTTATTATAAGTTAAAAATTAATGAATAGTTGCAGTATATTTTAATATTAATAAAGCAACCTATGTAAAATCTCTGACTCGTTCCACATCCTTGAAGCTTGTGCTTCTCTATAGGATTTATGGATTATGATTTTATACTTATACTAAACACTTGTTAACCTTTCCAATCTAACTCTCATCTTGAAATTCATAAACAACTGAAATTACCCTTCCGTTCAGTGGAGCAATTTTTCGAGTAACACCAACAACTTCGAAACCGTCCCGTACTAGAGCGTATATTAAATTCGTAGTCAAAGAGAAAGTGACCCCTGCTGTCGTCGCGAAACAGAACAAGGCCGAATTTGCAGGTACCAGTCGATCCAAGCTGCGAAAGACAAAGTAGCGCGTCGACAAAGGGGAGAGGGGGGAGGGGGGTTGGTCTCGTAAAATGTCTTTGAAGTTTTAATCAGATTAGCGAAATTAACATGAGAAGAATTTCGAGAGGCGAGAACCTTTGGTGTAAAGGTAGTAGTGGTGGTAGTGAAACGACGAGAAGGTTGCAAAGAAGAGAAGAGAGAAACCGTAGGAAGGGAGGGAAGAGGAGGGGGGGAGATGTTTCTTACAGCTATAATTGTACTTAGCTTTGAGATAAGATACGAAAAATTAAAGGGAATATTTGATTTACGATCTTCGAGATTCTCACTGTCTAAACCCTACAGCAAAAAGATTTGTTTCTATATTTTATTAATGTGCAGAGATTTTAAAATGCAACGCCATCAAAAGGTAATATTTATTAAGAAAATTACAATTACGTAGCTTGGGGGTCATTAAAAAAATATCAAATGCTGTTTTATTATTTTTCATGTGAATAATGGACCAGAAGAAATGAGGGCAGATTTAGTAAAAACAGGGACTTGAAAGATTCTCAATTTCACTATTTGTGTTCATCCTACCTTAATGTCATAGAACTTACTAAAAGACGCATGTACCTCACGCTTATGCGTACTGCGGCGACGACGACAAAGTGTACCATAACTTATGTAATATTTATTGAAGCATTAATATCCCGGGATTTTTTTTAAATTTATTTCTCTATTTTTAGCCTGCTTTCTTGTTTCCTATAGCAGGCCTTAATTACAATATTTTACAACAATCTTGTACACTTTTTTACAATGATTAACCTTAGCAAGAGTAATTAATAGAATACAAAATGAATGGTAATTTTTTTCCTTTATATATATTTATTTTTACTGTTGTTTTTCCCTAGTAAGTTGTTTATCTATATATGTCACGGTGTCTTTTGGATGCGTTTAGCACGCAGCATATGATCATTCACTGCATGCTTCAGTATCGCATCTTGGCACAGATATTTCTGTGTACCTCATCCCGATCTACCTCATGCAGGTTTTCTAGGGTTTTCCCTGCATCTCTTTAGGTGAAACACCTGGTAGGGTCCTTAAACTATAATCCGGGGGCCTCAGTCAACCCTTGGCCACCTTCCACACCCCTCCTTTTCCTTTCACTTTTAATTTCCCTTCCTCCGCACATTAAAAGATAGTTGCCTGTTTCAGGATCACCCTCACGTGTAGTGTGTTAACCCCGCTTCCCTAAAAAAACACGAACATATAAGCCATTAGTTATGCATTAATTAATTAAATTTTCCAATTTTCCACAAAATATAGTTTTTTTATGAAGTATTAATTAAAGAAGACAGATAAGGATGGAAAAATGTAGACTGGACCCAGGACTCTAATCCAGGACCTCCCAATTTCAGGGCGGTCACTGAACCACTGAGCTAGTATGAGTCGACGTCTCGAGGACCAATTTGACGGGGTTCGAGTCCGGGTCCGGTCGACATTTTTCTATTCTTGTCTATGTCGTAAATTAGCTCTTACCTGAGCTTCAATCGAAGCATTTCTACTTCCTTTGACTAGTATTAATTAAATTAGAAACTCACCCAAAAAATGAAGTAAATAATTCTCTCTTCATTTAAGTCTCTCAATCTTGCCACACTCAGAGCAAAATTTAGTGTCGCATCAATTTATTTAAAACGTGTAACTTTTAAATATTCTTGTCCTCCACCCAGACATAATTCTCAATCAATACTTTTTGGGCAAGTCGATGGATTGCATAGCCAAAATTATAGCTCTTTACAGACTTTTACAGTTCCGGTATCTTCCATTTCAAATTACTTTTCAAATAAAAAATATCTGTTAAGTTTTTTAATATTATTTAATTTATTAGTCCACATCTCTCGTAACGGAGCCAATTAAAGAATGATCTTCAAGTTTTGGGGCTCTGGATGTACCGACTATCGAGAATATTTTGAAATTATGAAACTCTGTTATATCGTTAAACTTGTTATGCTTCGATTATTCATTTTCTTAGAAGCACGTGGAAGAGGGGAAAAAAATTGAATTGATTACTGCGCCGAACAAGTTGTAACAAGGAAATTCCTCCTTAAGTCCTGCGAGCAAATTGTGAGTTAACGAAGTTTCTGAGTTTTATCTGTTATTAGGTGGGAAGTGCATTCATTAGGAATCTGGCAAAGCTGGGGGGTTGTCTTAACAGATAATGGCTGCCGGGTTACTTTTACTTTTTCTAGTTAAAGATTGTGTTGTAAGGGGGGGATGAGGTGAACCGCGGAAGCATATTAAGACCTCGTCACCACAGTTGTATCCCCCTACCACTTTTTTTCCCTCCAACTTTCTTTCCGTCCAGTCTCCCGGAACGATTGCTATCTCGATCGCATTTCCTTTCCTCCCCCATACTCTTTCCAAATTGAAGAATCTACCCCTACCGTCTCCTCCATCACCGCCCCTCGTGTTCCTTGGTGAGGACGAAGGAACGGGCTGGCTGGCTGGATGGATGGGAGGACTCATTTGCACTTCGTTCCCGCTTCGGCGTTTATTTACTGGTTTAATCTACATTTCTTTTGATATCTGAATTTTAGAAACGACCACTTAATTAAAAAAGTTCCACTTGAAGGGATTGATTTATTTAAGCAACCTCCCACCCTGCTATAGTCGCCGTCACCCTCTTACTTTGACTAACGCGTGAGTAAAGTTTTATTTTGTCGCGAGGGGGATGCAAATTTACAATTACTTTATTTAAGGGAAACAAATTACGTCTTAGAAATTACTTTTTTTCATATAGAAATATTGGTTTCTTTGAATAAACTTTTAAAATCTAACTTTAGTTTTGTATTATAAAACCTTTATTCCAGCCCTCCTTTTGTAAACATTTACATTTTAATTTAAACAATGATCATCAATTACAAATCCTCTTGTTAAGCGTCTGACTACATTTGTGACCAAACAGTCAAGATTTCACATTATTTGGTGTTAGCGATCTCGTATCAAATGACAGTAAATATCCAAACGAAAAAGAACTGGAAATATATAATCAGTTGTTTTAAGTTATATTACTGTTAGATTAAGTAAATAATAGAATAAACTAATGTTTTATTAAGGAAGTGGGGAACAAGATTGAACATTTAAACAGATTATGATTATGTTGTACTTTAAATGTAGTTGAAGATTGGAACTCTGGACTGGATCAATCCTTCCTTCTGTTATTTATCAAAGTGCTCTTCATCGTTCAACACGGAAGTTTGGTTTGGTCCAGCTGAGAAGATAAGCTAATTACCACCGATTTCCTGGTACTGCCAAGTAGGGTTTGTGTTAGTGATTCTGCTTTATGAGACGACCCTGAGTTAGAACTCCTGTATTTAGTTGTAAGAAATTTGATTTGTAAATATTTATAGTGTTTATAATAAGAAAAAGCCGGCTATTAAGATTCATCCAATTAGTGTACATAGAAATTAATAAAAGTAAAATTTAAAATAATTCCTAAAATAATTTTCACCCCTATTCATTACAGTGTATAATTGGTAGTGGAAAAATTTATCTGAAACTCAGAAATAGAAAAACTGCTCTTTCTATTAGTTTTGTTAACGTTTTCCTCTCTATTGTAAAAAAAACACCTGCTGTAACATAGAAACAACGAGCAATTGACAACACTGAATTGACATTAATATGTGGCTAGCAATTACTAGGCAGCACTAGTTCCACCCCGCATAATTCTCTTCATCTATGGAATATTTATTCGTGTCAAGCCAAATGTCATTCAGTAATTCAGTCGCGGTGGTAAATACACAACGATGAACATACTAAAAAAAGTAGATAATGGAGGTGTTAAATTCCATTTTGACGTGATCGACGAACTAGTTTATTTTACCAAGGTTTTCTTTTGCTATCCGATTTTGAGCTATTCGTTCCGCTCGAGTATTTTCGGTTTGCAGACTCACAAAACATGCAAAACTAACATTAAAAATTGTTACTACGGAAATGCAAAGAGAAACTATTTTATGATTCAGAGGATTCATTAATATTAAGCACTAAGAAAATAGTATTGTAAATTATAAGGTTATCGGAACAAAATTGTTCCCTATTCGGCAAGAAATAAAATTTTTATTTACTTAACTCTTTTTTTATATGGGTACACAAATTGATATATTTTTCACTTGTAGTGTGACTACAAATGAGAATGAAAAAAACATATTGTATAGAATAATATTATTTTACTTAAAATTTTATGCTCGATCGTGTTGAAAGGTCACCCAAGAGAAGGGGACGGACTTGATGACTGTTTGGTCAGTTTGGTTTAAGAAAGAATGTAGCGACAAGAGAAGTAATATTAATTTTGGGTCTGATTTTAGAGGACAGAATAAAAAAACCAGGCCTACGTTCGTGGCATTTATAGATTTACAAAATACCTTTGATAATGTGAACTTGAACACATTGTTATGGATTTTGAAGCCGACAAGAATAAAATAATCGAGAAAGAAGAGTTATCCGTAACCTCTAGATAAGGTAGTCAGCAGTAATTATAACTGAAGATCAAGAAAAAAGAGCAGAAATCAATAAAGGAGTAACACTAGGTTACAGTCTGTCGCTCCTATAGAACAGGCGGTGAAGAAAATTAAAGCGGAATATGGAAAGGGAATAATACTCCAAGGAGATGAAATAAAAACCCGGTGATATTTTAGCAAGTAGGGGAGGCAGACGAAGAGTTGGAAACCATAATAAATGGCATGGACGTGGTCCTGGAGATTAATAGGATTAATAGAGGGAAAATACGTAAATATATCTATCTAATACCGTTTAATGTTTAATTGCACGCCAAATTTCAAAATTTAATCGCTGCTTACTTGTATTAATTTGTATAAATTCGCTATCGATGAACATATCCTTAGCTGCTATTATTTTGAATTCATTTTCATGTTATTTACATATTTTAATTATATCTTCATAGTCGGTAATATATTTTGGATCCTGCGAAACATTATAATTAATATTCTTTTGCAAAAATCCTTGTCTATACGATTAAGTTTATAATTTTTCATGCATTGACAATGATCGGATGGACACAGTAAAAATTCAATGATGTCATTGAAAAAATTATCAATTCCAAACGTGGACGTTACGGGAACTAAAGAAAGTCATTCGTTGTGCTACTCCTTCAGATTAATTTTTAATTTGAGTGGCTATCTGTAGTGGCTCGTGTGAGTCTGCCAAGTTACCATCACCACCACCCCTTTCCCCTTCCCTTTCCCCTTTCCCTTTCCTCGCTCATCATTATATCTGCGGCACGAGACGAGCAGCGAGCAACCCTCTTGGGTGAGCAGAGAGTGTGTAAACGAACAGTAATCTGCTTGGCAGTCCCGTGTTTGCCGACGGGGGAAACCACTGCTTACCGTTTGCTTTTCCTCTTTATCTGCCACCTGCAGCGCTGTCTTCATATCGGCCAGATTTTCCCGCATCCTTCGTCTACCTCCCTTCCCACCTTCACGTGCGACCGCAGATTAACTCTGCTTTTCCTCTTCCCCGCTCACACATTCTGAAGCAAAAAAATTAAAATGGGTTTACTATCAAGAATCAGAATATTAAAGACAAATAATATTAGAGTTTCAACGTTTTCTCTACATCTCAACGAAATTCTCTTAAAATATTCCATTCAAAGTAACATTAATTCAGTCTTGACAGACATTAGGCTATCGATGTCCATTGTCATTGAACTAATGGCATTCGCATTGGTTTGTACCCCGTTTTTATATGTGAAAGCGTCGACGAAATTATTTAAATTTTTTGGCGAAGAGTTACAAAAAGTACAAGAATGAACGGTTACTATTTGTCAAGCTGATTCGGTCCCCAAAAACAGTTATGGATAGTGGAGCGGGTTTTATTGAGCCGTTCTTCGATAAAACAAGTAAAGTAACAATTTTAGTATTGGAACTGATAGATGAACAGGAAATTGTGAGACGATTAAAGAACTTGAGAAACTGAGTTCAACGTAAATGGTTTAAAAATCTCGGATCTGCAGAATTGAGAGAGCTTCGTAAAATAATTACTTATATCAAAACTTTCGCTTTGGGCTGGAATCTGGACAATTACATCAGGAAAAATAACTAACTTATAATTATAATATATTTTAAAATTTATGTTGCTGTAATATTTTTTTCATCCGATCAGAATTTAATTTTCGTAAACATTACAATAATATACTCGCACATTTTTCGCAGCAGATGCTATAAATCAATATATTCTCAAATAATAAAATCGAAGCGCACCAGAATATTTGTAAGACTGAATTTTCTATTATTGTATCCATAAGGTTATTGGAATCTGATAAATATACAGAATTTTTTAACTGAAATTATAAGTAGAGATAAAAGCGTGTATAATGGACTCTCTTTCATTCGCCAGTAATTACAAATGAATTTATTGCAAAATCATATTTCATGGGCTATGATTTACACAGATATTTAAATACGAAGAGTTAACACACAAATGTCAGAGATGATCAAATACGGAGAAAAAAAGAGATTTAACATGATTTACAGGATGCTGTAACCAAGAAGAATAGATTGAAAAGGGAAATTAACGGGGAAATAAAATGCTAACAAAGGCTGTGTAGTTGTATAACTGGCGAAAGGAAAAAAAAGAATAAAATAAGTATAAAAAACCACAAAAGATTGTTTGTTTGTTTCCTGTATTGCCTGGAGCTAATCCAGAAGGCCAGATTCCAGGTCGCGCAGCTCTAAGTAGTGAAAACTAACTCCTTTGCGTGTGTTTGTGTTTATCGGTGTGTTAGTGCGTCTAGGGTTTTTAATGACTTTAGACTATACACTTTATATTTTATTTATTTGAAGATTATCCGTAAACTATTTGTTATTTTTAATGTATTACGTATCCTATTTCCTCAATGGAGGACTTATGGAAACAACAATAAATCAATAATGGTAACAGAAAATCTATCATCTTTCCATGGCAATTTTTTGATAGTTTTCTTTGATAATGGCAAGGACGTATTTGTAACAGTGTAAGGAATTCAGCAACCATTAAAGGATACGATTAAAATTTTGTCGGGATATTGATGTATTGTACGGCTATAGACGCCTTCTAGCTCCAGGGTGACGCGGCGGTTTAATACTTAACGATCCCATGAGGGCTCGAGGAGGGTGATATTTGGCAACAACGCTCTATCTGGAGGATATTACCAACATACCATTACCCTAACGT
Source organism: Eucriotettix oculatus (assembly GCA_034510155.1). Taxonomy (NCBI): domain Eukaryota; kingdom Metazoa; phylum Arthropoda; class Insecta; order Orthoptera; family Tetrigidae; genus Eucriotettix; species Eucriotettix oculatus. The sequence goes on from CM067382.1 coordinate 55,308,791, forward strand.
CCCTCCTAAACCCCCTGATGTCAGGGTCCTTAGACACGTCCATGCAAAATTTGTCGGGTAATAATTAATAAGGAATAAATTTCGGGGGCAACTCACAATTCATTCACTTTTAACGCAGGAAACAAGAGAGTCGACGCAACAGACAAAGAGAACAAACATGGCCCTATAAATATATCCCTCTCGTCGGAACACGGCAAATATTTGACGTCATTCAAAGAATGAATGAGTCGAGTGGTATTCATGTCGTAGCGCTGCGGTGCAAATATTAAAAATGTAAACAACAGGAAACATAGGAAAGTACTTTGAACGTGAAACCGTTTAATTCATGCTGGGTGGTGAAGGTTTTTGTTACCATATATATATATATTACCAGACGTTAGCTCTGTTCTACCAAATGTACATAACCTTCGTTCGTGTAACATAAGAGTTTTGTCCTTCGCATTTATAATATTCTTGAAGTATAACTCTTTAAACATGTCAAACCGTGTTGTCTAACATCAGAGTAGGCGCATCCTTTCCTAGTGTCCGATTGGTCGAGTTCTTTAGTTGCGTTCGAAACGACAGATTTCTTATTAGAGCAAATTTGAATGGCATACTACTGTAGTATATAACGAAAGTAATTATTTCCGTCTTTATGGATATATATATATAAATTATCACTCGTAGTTTCCCCTTCTTGTTACATCAATCGCGTGAAATCCTTTTGTTTCTTATCCGTCCTTTGCGGGAAACTAAATCTTAAACTAATTTCCATCTTCTAATACTCTAGATAAAATGTATGATTAGACAATATTTCATATTTCATAATTATTTAATTGCAGTAATAATATTATATTTACTTATTTTATAGAATATGATTTTAAAATGAAATAATTTTAGAACGTTTTTTTTTGCATTTAATCAAACAACTTTTCGACGCATATTTTCACCTTATTCAGTGTTTTCTCTCCTAAATCAGTGATAAACGTGATTAGCTTAAAAATGGCCTCACAGATATGAATGAATATTCTTTTTTTTTCTTCTCTATTTTCTCATCATGTGCCTTGTTGATAGCCGAATTTCATGTCTTGAAGGGGAATTCTGAAGAAAGACAAAATATATTTATATGTCAAAATTACTTTAGAAATGTAATTGGTATTTCCCTGTAGCTAATATTATTTTGTATTTGAGAAGAGACCTGTGACCCGAATAAGGAAGAAGCCAATGAAACGCGTTCAGAGATATACGCGGAAAGGAGAATGTCGGTTACTATTGAATGGTTTAGTAGTTAATATTATTTTAACGTCAGTTTTCTTTATGTAGATAAGCACGTGTTTAATGGACAGTCTTATAACTCTATTTAATTGGTCCCAATAATCTGCACTGGGCTCTCCGAAAGCGTGGTGGATTAATTTTTCAGAGCAGGTAAACCCCATCCAAACACATTACCTGGGAAAAATCTTTCGTTTATCTTTCAATCTTACGTACGAAAGTCCACGTGGGAGGAGGATTGTAGGAATACCCATTTCCTCCTCTACCACCACCACCACTGGGTTGAGCATTCTACTCAGCATCGAGATCTCTGGATTTCGAGAAATCTCCAATCAGGATTTCGAGTTCCTGAGGGAATTATTCGGGTGAAATTCCTCCTGGCGTGACGGGAATTTTAATCACACAGAACGGTTCCTGGCAACAGCTGAAGCAGTCGTGAAGAATACCAATGTTCGTGAGAAGAAGGGTAAGAAGTAACGCGAAAAAATAAAATTGGCTCGCCACTGCCTACCAAGAGTTCCGGGGCCCCCGAGAACTCTCTGTTATTCTCCTTCTCCCTCCCTCTCTCTCTCTCTTTCTCTCCCATTCTATCTCTTTAATTTTTTTATTTTCCACTAAGCCTCTAGTTTCGGTGCTTACAACTTTACGTAAATGAGCGAAGAGATTAATATAGACTTAATGAAGAAGTTGCTGCGTGGGTTCTTTTCCTCCCCTTTACTTTGGGCGCGAGTGGGCGGAAACACTGGTCTAAGTTAAAATAACACAGTCTACGACGGTTGGGAAACACTTTATAAAGCATTCGCTGTGCCATTGTCTTAGTACGTACCCAGGTAAAGTATTATCCACATGAGGAAGAAAGTGTACTAAAAGGAGTTTACTACGTCGTATAGAAGAACCTAGATGGTCACTGGCATAAAAATGTGAACAGAATTGTTAAAGAAGAGGAGCGCAACATTCTTTTTTTCTAATTTTCTCTTATAATTTAGAATATAACACAACTAGTGTAAAGCACTAAAAAAACATTTTGTGGTTCCCATATTAAATAAATTGTAATATATAAATAAGCTTTTTCTTCATTAACCGTAAAATTTATAGGTATAAACTAACACTTAAAACGTTTTTTATTGAAGAGAACACTAATAATAGAGGATAGTATGAAAAAATAAAAATTACATTTCACCATGAGAAATATTAAATTGTTCTGTGCCCTAATTGTAAAGTAACTGTTGAAAATAGAATGAGTAATCTCAATACCGTATAATTTAATTTTACGTTCTACAAGTTAATTTAATCTACAAGGTGAATACGGTCAATTAACAATTAAATAAAGTGTTTTTCAAAACAATATTTTTAAAACCGTCTTTACATTGTTCACATAAAACTATAATAAATTAGTTATAACTTCTAATTGCCGGTTTTATTAAATAAATTATACTTTACTATTTTATTTACCTACGAATCTCAATTTACATTATATAAATTTCACTTTTATTTTATTATTGGGAAAGAACTAGACACTCAAAACGTATATTCCCTAATTTAATCCCCAAATATTCATTAAGCACGAAACCAGAAATATGATTTAATGTTCCAAATATTCATACGCTTATTCGTTATAATAGAAGAGGAAATCATCAATTTTTAGAGAAAATAGTTACAGTTAATAACTTTCGTTTCATATCGTAATAATTTAATGTTCATCCATTAAATTAATAAAATCTGATTGACTGCGTACTTGAAACAAACGGAGTGAACATAATTTCTAACACCGTAATATTTTACTTTCTCATTTTAATACCGTTGTAACCAGAAAAATAAATTAAATATGCAGCTAGCTGTATATTTAAGTTACTTATTTTTAATCTAGATAGAAAGTTTTTTTAAAAACATTACATTAGCTCTTGGTTAAGAAAACAGGATGTCATAAACGAATATAAAAATAGTTAGCAGAAACTATGGTAATATATATATTATTACAAATACAGAAAACAATTATAAAATCTGTGAAATTAAATTCAGGCTCGTTGCCTTATTTTCCAGGTCGCATTCCAGTGGGCATTTATTTAAATTAATAAATTCCGTAAATTGATGTAATAATTAAATCAAAACAATACATGTTGACAGAGATCACAAATTCACTCATACACAACGAGAGAAAAAAAAGTGAATACTGTTGTAAATGACAAAATTAATTGACTACTGGGCACAGGAATTTGTTAGGGTAACTGCCAAAGTAAACAAAGTTCAAAATACAATTAAAGGAGAAGGGGACAGTCTGCGGGGAAGAGAGGATTTTTTATATTTTACTGGTGAAAGTAGACCAAAACATCTAATGTAAGAGTTCTTCAGAAAAATTATAAATTTATTTAATATGGATATGAGTAATTATGTAAAGAAGTAGTCAGAAAATAGACAATATATGATTTATTAGAATTTAAATTAAACAGCGTGAAAAAAATTCTCCATTAAAATTTTCACATACTTGTTATGGTAAAACACAACAACATGCGGAATTTGAAAATACGAAATAAAAGGCAAACGACGAGAGAGAAGCTGAAGATTGTTGCAGAAAGGGTAATGAAACCTCGACAAGTTGGCGGAGACTGGGTTTTTCTTTTCTAACGATATACCCGATTGAAAATGCCAATTTTTACGTTTTGCGAAGCATTGCTCAGAACTATCTTAAGAAATTACTGATAGATTTTGCTGATATTACGGTCAGAAGAAGAGACTAGTACCTTAAAGTAAAATCCATAATGTCATCGTTCTATCTGCTATTTTTCCTAGCGATTTACCCGATTGAAAATGCCAATTTTAACGTTTTGCGAAGCATTGCTCAGAACCATCTTAAGAAATTACTGATAGATTTTGCTGATATTATGGTCAGAAGAAGAGACTAGTACCTTAAAGTAAAATCCATAATGTCATCGTTCTATCTGCTATTTTTCCTAGCGATTTACCCGATTGAAAATGCCAATTTTAACGTTATTAGGTATTAGGTATTAAGCAGCGGTCATTCAAGCAGTAAGAGGTTGGACATTTGAATAACGAGCGGAAGACTTTCTCTATTCCCTGGTGAAAAAGAAAAAAAACTAAATGAGCAAGGTGCTCATTGTTTAACGAGAAAGTTCGGTTGGGCCAAGTGGAACGACTGACTCCAACGACAAGTTCCAGGCCTGCGTGGAGAAGAAAAATAATTATACTGTTTGTAACCGTTTGCCGATTTCCTTTTGCTTGCCAATTCCGCATAGGATTTGTGTTTCCATTCTGCTGCATGAAAAGGCCCATTAAGACGACCTCTATAATAAAGCTTATGTTCCTAGTTTATAAGATATCTAATGTATGTGAATAATGCTAATATATATAGTTAATCGTTAAAAAAGACCGGTTTCTGAAGTAAAGTTTATTCAACAATTATTCATTTCATACTTCATCAGAAAATTTTATTTCACTTCTAATGCAGTTTCTATTTTTTAACATTAACACAATTTTCTCTGTTTTTATTGTACATGTACACTTTACATAAAACAGTTTGCCGTTTGCTTCTCTCGCTCTCTGTGTATGCGAAATACCGGTCCATTACGACGTCACATCCTATTACGGAACTACCTCAATGCTCATGCTATTAAATTTCTCATAAACTTCAAATTCTGTTTTGACTAAGTCAATTAAGTACTCACTAGTTTGTGTGTTCTGCAAGGCTACCTGCTTTTTGCAGCCAGCAAAAACTTTCTTCATAAATCTCAGTAATATATTCATGAAGGTAATAGTATTTTCAATGAGAAAGCAGCTTGTGCTTTCAATTTATATTTCGGAACCAATTCGATGAAATCTAATTATAGGTGTGTTCACCTAGCGTTCGTAGGTTAGTGTTAAACGATTATTTTTTTTACCATTTTATGTATTTTGTGTAAGCGTTTGCTCATAAAAAAATTCATTTTTTATTATTAATTTATTCAATTTTTAATGGAGAAGAAATCAGCATAAAATAATTTGATTTTTAATACTTGTGCTAGTGGTTGTCTGATGGACCTGCAGGGAATTTTTTTTTATAGATTTAAAAATTTAACACCTGAATAATTCACAAGAATTAAATATGTAAACGAATACGCCTTTTTCATTCCGTAATTTTGCTTTTCTTGTATCTTTCGTCTATAACTCGAGGTCTACAACAAAAGGTAATTGTATTGAAAAAGTCGAGCTTACAATTTTTAAATTATCTGCACAATGCTTACCATTAACATTGCGTCCAGGTTTATCAATATCTAAAGTACGTATTTGGCAAACATGTTGGGACGTTAGAACCCACACACAAATGTATTCACTTAAAATCCGGAGGCAGCAGAAGCAAACGAAAAATGTAATAAATGTATTTATATGTCAGGTGAGCCGATAGTTTATGGCTCGGAGTAAATTCACTTGTGCTACTGTTGGAGGATTTTGGAAGTGGAAAGGTTGGGGGGAAGATATGTAGGGTGGGTGTAGTGGTGTTTTTTTTTACCCTTGCAGCCCTTGTGATTGGATTTATTAGCGGAGATTAGTTGAACAGCAGAACCCAGTTGGCCATATTTCAGCTATTTTGTCGGAGTGTGAGGTTAAGCCCCTCTGGCGTTGCTCATGAAGGGTTGGTGGGTCGGGTGTGGGTGGGGGTGGGGGATGTCGTCTGCCTTCTGCTGCTGCACACTGCGATTTTGGGGGTGGTTGGGTAGAGAGCGGGCGAGCGAGTGAACGAGAGACGTGGTTGCATACAAATTGTTGCAGGAGCAAGTTAACCTAACGACCTACAGTTAAGGGAATGTAGAGTACGATATCTCACCTCGATAGAATGGGGTTGGGAAGTGGGGGTGAGTGCTAGGATACCAGAGACTGATCTAGACAAATGTGGCGTTAGCGCAATGCACGATTATTGACCTCGCTGTTGGTACTCTATTTATCATTGTTGGGAAGTGTGGAAAGCGCAGACAACTCTGGCTTTTGAGTTAACGAACCAGAGGCAATATTCCACAGTGGAGACAATGTTATCTGCTTAGAGATGTGTAAGGGATATCTGGCTTATCGTGTCCAGGATCATGGGGTTCACGGGGGAGTTAAATCCTTTCTGCGACGGTTTCTCCCGTTTGCTTGCATTGTGGTGGCGGTTGGCGGTTTAACGCTTAATTACTCACGACAGTCATTAGTGGTACTCACGGATTCCGTTGGACGAACGCTCTCTCTCTCTCTCTCTCTCTCCCTCTCCTCGGCTTGTCTATGCCCTCTCTCCCTGATCCCCTCCATGAAAGTGGCTCGCTCACTTTGCTAATTGAACCGCAGAAACAGGTGGCCTTGATACCACAACACTCGGATGGCCGGGAAAGGTACTTGGTAATATTCCTGTGATCGTCAACAATAACAATCACTAAATTATAAGCGCCTCTCACAAGTCGTCATCAAGAAGATTGAACGGGGGATGCGGAAAATTGATAGGTCATTTCATAAACTGGGCCGGATTTAGGGAGTCTCCGAACCGAAAAATTATTTTTCGCAAAGCAAAATGAGACAATAACTTGCGCTTTAAAGAACCTTGAATCAAGAATAAAAACATATATTCAGAAGATGGATGATTACGTCAAGTCGACTACGATATAGAATGGTCCAGCAAAAGGGTTTTCATAATTAAGTAAATTAGAAGAGACCTAGTTGCTGATTTATGCCAAACATATCCTGAAGTTGTGGACATGATTCGTGCTGGAGAAATCAAGCATTTTCAACAATAAGTTGGACATAGTCAAGGAGTTTGTGCTTCACCAGAACATCATCAGGATCTTGATTGGGAAATATCTATCTATCGTGTCCAATCGTAATATATAATAAATTTTGAGATTGTTCCTTAGTAGGACGATTGTAAATTCCCTCTGCTGAAAGATCATCTCAAAAGAAAACTGAAATGACAACGACAATGGTTCAAGATGAAATTATGTTCCATCAGTCTCATTTGATAAAGTACGCTGTTTTATCATGTTGTTGTGGTATTCAGTCCTAAGACTGGTCTCCATGCTAACCTATCTTGCGCAAGCATTTTCATTTCCTTATAACTAGCACAACCCACATCTTCACCAATCTGCTTAGCGTAATCCATCCTTGTGCTACCTCTAATGCTAATTTTACAAGACCATCGTGTCTTGTTCGCTTTTCCCATATACTGTTTACAACTTCCTCGTTTGTGATTCTATCCACCCATCTGATTTTCACCATTCGCCTATAGCACCACATTTCACAGGCTTCTATAATTTTCCTTTCCCCAACTCCTATCGTCTACGTTTCGCACCCACGTAACGCCACGCTCCATAAAAACATTTTTAGCAACGATTTATTAATATTCACACTTATATTACCCGTAAGTAAATCCCTCTTTTTCGCGAAAGCCTTCCCTACCTATGTTATCCTAATCTTTATGTTTACTTTACTTCTATAATCCCTAGTTATTACACTTCCCAAGTTGCAGAATTTCTTAACTTATTTTCTCATGTGATGACGTAATATTTTTATCAGATTATAAAACTTGATTTATGATATTTTATTTTAAGGTATTTTAAACGTTGAATTATACTTTCAAACATTCTAAGTATATTATTCATTTTACACACTTAATCAGGGATTAATTAAATTTTGAATGAATTAAAACCATTTTCAAAATGAATTGACTAGTAGTTTTTACAAAGAATTCTTATTTTACTAATGTGTACAAAACATTGTATAATAATTAAAATATAAAAATTATTACTTTGTATATATATACTTTATAGTATAAAAATTCCCTCGATATTTCAAAACTATGAAAACAGTTCAACATGAATTAAATATATATATATATATATAAATTTTACGGTATCGGCATTATAATTAAAGCTGATAAAACTATGTTGGACTTTACAGTTTAATATAATTCATTAACCCTTCTTAACTTGATTCAGGAACTAGACAATAAACTTTCGTAATTTTTGTCTATTAAAATATAGTTCGTATATAATTTTATCGGGGTTTGCTCTATTAAGCAAGAACAGAATGGAAAAATCTCAACCGGACCCGAGAATCGAACCCAATTACCCGTTTAATTCCCGGATCTGGTCGTCATTTTTCCATTTTTTCCGTCTAAATACAGTTTCATACCATTAAGGCTAAGCTACAATTGAATAATTTCTTACATATTAAATATTAATCATTTCTCTATAACATACTACTAAATTATATTTCAGTTTAACCATTTAGGTTTGACATTATAACTTCAAATTTCTAGGTAATATCCAGGAAACACATTTACTTTATATATAATAAAAACTAATTTTCCACTAAGAAGCATTCCATTTCTAGGAAAAACGTGGGAGTAATTTGTTTTATTTATAATAGAGTTGATTTTACTTTTCCGTAACACATTGAAAATATTTTTATTTTTCTGTCTTTCAGAGCTTGAATGTAGAAAACCCTTTACCAAGAGCGTAAAGGATAAAACAGTCTAAAAAGAAAGAAAAACTGGATGAAGTATATATTAATGCAAATACGAGCACACAAAAGAATTTTTTGTTTGTTGAGGTTTATTACAGAGGATGAGAAATCGAGTACAATAAACATATAACGCCGTAGCTCAATGGGCTGAGTATAAAGGTAGGGCAATTAGAAAAATAAAATTTTCCTTCAGGCTTTATTATCGTATGACATTTTTTTTCCAATATTCCTCTTGGTAATCACATTTCCGTACATAATGTATATAAATAAGGATTTTATTTTCCAACATTTAATTTTTTATTATATGATAATATTTCCCTTCTAAGAGAAATGAGACAGTAGAAGTTCATTACCATGTCGAAATAGGTGTAGTTACATTTATTAACTAATAATAAACATATTATGATACACTAGACCTATATAGCAGAATAACAATTTATGATATTTTATCGATTATAACTTTCATCAATAGAATCCTCCGTAAAATAATACGGGATAATACATCACTGTGTGTTTTAATTTTAATCAGGTACATGTAATCCAAAACTATTATTGTTAATGCTATGTGGTTGTCACGCGGGTGATGGCCATTCGAAATTTAATAGACATACATGCGTAACCTATAATACATATAAACCCCTGCGAAAATTCTGACACAAATTATGATCCATTTATCTGCATAATAAAATTCTTCATAGGTGATATACGTGTATCATTTAACAGCCCGTATTTTGTCCTTTATAGTCGGCGATATTGGCAAGAAATGTTATGTCCTGACTGCCATACATCCACACACCCACACACACATACAAGTGGACGGACGGACGGACACGTGTACTCCAAAACGCTTTCAAAAAGTACAAAACTGTAATTTACGTACGAGGGGTTCGCTAATTATTATTTTACATCACCGCGCCGCGTATTATGCGTCTCTCCCGTCTCCCGGAACCTCGTAAATCAATTTGAAAGAATCATTATTTTCATTTGTTTGCCCGAATAATAATTGGAACGAAACAATAATTACTAAGCAACAACGAAACGAGTTATAAATCGTTTTAGTCGTGGCATTAAATCACGGGCAGTTGGCAATTATCTGCCGTGCGCTTAAATAGCGATGTTCTATCGACTATTTGCCCTCGTTGTGTAGAGAGGGTCAACAAGAGACCTTTGCGGACCGCCAAAGCCAAACAGTGCTTTAGTTTTACCTGCCTTGTCTTGAATATATTTCACGGAACACAACTGAACGCGAGGGTAAATGTCATCGCTCTGTTTACGTACTGCACTCTATTGTGGAATAGCTGAAAGTTCACTCAAAACTGATGTCAGGCGAATGTGTATTAGGTGCAGCTCAAAATATTGATGACCGTGCTGCAGTAATTCTTTAAATGTTACAATGACGTTCTTTCACCTAAAGTCTGCCTGGCTAAAGGAAAATGAAACTCTTCACCCGATGGGTTCGGCCCCTCTTTTTGTTATATTCTATAAATGTTTCTTTTCCAAGAACACCAAGGGATGAAATGACAAATGGATGTTACAGTACCGCCATCTTTTTCTGGGGTGTTTCAATTTTAGCCCACATGCCCGATGTTGGCCAGCTGTACTGCTTACGTGGCCGATGACGTCAAAGGGCTGTGATTGGTTACTTAAATGAAGAATTACGAGTCATCTTCTTATAGGCCAGAAACATAAACATTCGGTACGATCTGATTGGACGAGGCTAGGTGAAGTACAGGCTGCTGAAGGTATGGGGTAGCAGAAATTAATCACCAGGAACCTGCGTATAGTTAAAGATTTTGGAAATATTAACGAGATGAACTCAAGTATCTGTTAATTTTAATATTTGCCTGTCTACCACCTTAAGCATCTTATCGGCTAGAATAGTCTGCAAATTACAAATCAAGGGTAGATGAAAACTATTTTAATTGTTGTCATCATTTCACTAATGTTACTTACTCTAGGAATATAATTCAGTTTAATATACACCAGTGAGTATTTAAAGTTATGTGCTACATCTACCTAAGACAATTTTTAGGAGGAGGATATACATATTGTGATAAAAAAGGCGGATTTTGTGATGTTGTGGCGTTATGAGGCGCAGTTCGGCCAACAACAATGGCTAGTCGGCTGAAAGATGGTGATTACCCGCGGGAAAGTCCCTCCGAGCGTGTATAAAAAATTACGATGGTGAAACTCCGCCGGAAAACCCCGCCGAACAAGTGTAAAAAATGAGGGCGGGGAACCCCGAAATTTTGTGAAATAGGGGAATTCCAGTCGGAAGATTTAAAAGGGAAGCCGATGGGTGGCCGGACGCCAGAAGGCAGGCGAGTGGAGGAGAGGAGAGGACGTGGTCCGACCCCAGAAGGCCGGAGAGTGGAGGAGAGGAGAGGACGTGGTCCGACCCCAGAAGGCCGGAGAGTGGAGGAGAGGACAGACTTGGTCCGAGCAGATATCCAGAAGTGAGACGAGTGGAGGAAAGGACAGACTTGGTCCAAACAGCCAGAAGCCAGATGAGAGGACGGACGTGAGCAGACGAGTCCAGCAAGACGCCAGAGAGACGCACAAACATTCGAGAGGTGGATGTTTGTTGGCCCAGTAATTGTGGGTAAGCTATAAAAAAAATTGTGAAACTTGCTCATTGCTCTGGATAAATAATATTTAATGATTTTTCTTTCTATTTTCAGCTACTGCATACTCCATCTCTTGAGAGACCCAAAATCCCCTGAGATAAAACCCGTGTATTCACTTTAAATTAATAAATGAAAAATTTTAAAATTGATCATATTTGTTCTGTTAATTAATAAATGTTTTATACCCAAAAAGTATATTACAATATTAATAATACTACTACAACTACAGGGTTGTTAATTCTCCATATGCTACATTTGTATTCATCACGTGTAATGGAAAAGAAATTTTAAAAATATAAAACCATATAGGCGCACATTCCTAACATGACAGTATTTTTACTTATTATATAATTTAAATAAATAAAGTAATTTTAGGGAAAGGTCACATATTATGTGAATATTGTATGCAGGATCGTACGGAAATTTTTGCAGACTTATTAAATTCTTCGTAAACAACCTGTTAAACGTTTTTCATTTTCAATCAACTTCGATTAAACCGAATAAACCACAAAAAGTGCATAAACAGTGATATTTTTATTAATTTGTCAACAACATTCAAAACTGTATCCTGATGATGTGTCATCAGGCTTGATGGCGCTGTGCGTTTGGTAGCTCATATTATTGCTAGATCTTAGACGTACAGGGGGGTGTGAAAAGATGATAATGCTCATTTCACATTCCAGGCAAGATTATCGTGCTATAAAGAATGTAGCCAAGATATATACGAGAGGGAATACTCTGCAATGGCAGACAGTTTAAAGTCATCGAAACCGAAGCAGAAATTCGGTGTCTTAAAATACTAAAATTTTAGAGTTTCTTAAAATTAAGTAACAAATAATTCCTCCTAAATTAATTTATGTGCTGTAGTACATGACCACAGCCACCACTGATGTACACAATGTCTGGTACATGGCGGCTACAAACAGACATTAATTTATCATGTACATGCTAATACGACAATATTGTGTGTTGTACGAACTCAATTATGCTCACTGGTTATCTGCAACATTTAAATCTGTAAATATTTAAACTATATAATATTTTGCAAACGCAATTTTTCCAATTCCTTACATTTTCTTCACTTGTCTAACAACTTCACCTGCTACATTCCCATTATTTCAGATGCCTCAGTGTTCTGAGGCGAGTTAAGTAGACCCAGATGTTAACAAAAGGTCTTTTATTTTCGTTAGGAAATGTCGAGGATACAAATGTAAGAGGATTGTCGCAAAACATCCGACTTCTGTAGACAAGTGCTTCTCTTTGTATCGAGACTTGAGTGTTGCTTAAGCTTAAATAATTAAAGTCGACGAATGACGTCTGTCTGAAATTCGTCGTGTTTTAAATATTCAATTATAATTTTCGAAATCGTAACCGGTTGATGCTGGACTCTAGAGGTCAGTATACATAAATTTTATACATATTAAAATTTTAAAACAACAATCAATTCTACAATTAAATTCTACACTCGAGTGGATATTTGAAGTTCAAGCTCATACTAATTATGTTCTTAATTGTATGTTTTTGTCATGCAGTCAATAACCATTAACAGAAAATTTCCTTTTTATCTACAGATCCATACAGTTTTTCGGGACTACTTTACAAACTTAGTCTATAAATAGGTGAACAGAACATAATTAAGACGAATAAACTGCCTAAAAGATATAGAAACTGACTGATATAAAGAAAACTATAATTCTATATTTAGAGAAAAATTATACTTTAATCAGTTTTAAATAAGGTAAATTAAATGAAAATTTTTACAATTTTTTTAACGACATTTTCGTCATTAAAGGATGCTTTTATATTACGTTCTTACGGTAACTGAATTAATGCTATCACAAATTTCTCCGTCACAAAACACTTTGACGTGAGTCTTTAGTTTTGGTACAATTTAATTTAAAAATAGAAAATGTTCAAAATAATAACATCAATACTATTGGTCATTAGTGGTGTCAAGAAAAAACCGTGTTATATTTCGAATCACAAAATTATAAAACATTTTTCTTATTTTATACATTTATTATAATTAAAGGGAAAAAACATATTTGCTATTTCTTAATTTTTTAAATTAAAGCGTAAACCAGTTTTGATATTTAAAATCAATTGAATTTGAATTCAACAAAATTGAAAATGGACGAAAAGAACACCAATACCATAACTATACATAACTGTGAATAAAATAATTAAATAAAAAGACGACCAATAAGTCAGTGGACTAATTTAATAGTAATGAAATTGATTAAATACGACGTTTCGCATCCCTTTTGAGACTTTGTAAGGCATAAAATTTAGTAGTTCATAACCCCTTGGGTCGAAACGATTGTCGTAGACAATATTCTGCGACGGTTACGGCCTGATAAAGTCTCAAAAGGGAGACGAAATGTCGTATTTGGATTATTAAATACTAATAAAAATTAATTGCTGACTTCACGGCTGTCTTATTATTGATTTAATTTTAAGTAAGATAATTATGTAATAAAATAAATAAGTAGATTGGGACAACACTGAAATTTTTAGTTATTTATCTAAAACAGAAATTTTATTACCTTGGCCTGGTTAATTGATTTTCGCCATGTCTTCTGTGGCTTTCATTTGACGGCCTTGAAGGATTCATGGTACTTTTCCAAACACCGGAACTCGTAGGTACTGGCTGTAACCTTTGGAATCGTTGCGGAGGTACCATATTAGCATCATACTATTTCAAAAAAAAATCTGTTACTATAGGAACATAAACTACCTGATGAAAGTTCAAAAATATACAGAAAGAAATGAGTACTGCCAAGACCGAAACGAAAAGTTAAAAAAATTAAGAACATATTAATGTACATAAACGTCGATGAGAATGTAATATCTGTAATGCATGGTATTTTAATTTATTAAAAAGGGAGCAAGGTGATGAAAAATGGGGACTGAAACTAACATTTCTACAGAGATTATATATATATATATATATATTCTCTGTAGAATTTTGTCTCCAAAGACACGTAAATAAAGGAATTAAAAGCGATAAATGATAAATAATTATTCGTGGTATTATTGTTTATGTTTTCATGTTAGTTTAGATGTTATTAAAAAGCGGTTGTGAAATTAAAAATTTTTATGCTCTTTTAGTGGCTTCACTGGTCGACGGATTTAAAATTACAGGGAAATGGAACTTCCCATGGCACGATCAAAATCCAATAACAGGTGCTTAACGTATTCACTTACTCATCTCAGTAAGGGAGGGAGAATGAGATAATGCGAAGGAGATGTGGTCTTGTATGGGATAAGTGGGGAGGAACAGGGGGAGGGAATGCAATAGAGAGACTTGTTGCAGAGCCAACCCTCCTCCGACAACAAGTGGGCTGTTACTTCCTGTTTAGTTGCACAAGATTTATCGCTTCTCCAAAGGACCATCTGACTGAGATCTCTCAGTCTCCCTGTAACGTAAAGAGTAGCGTAACAAAAGTAGAATTCACACGCTAATTTCCACCGTCTAGTGATTTAGTAGTAAACTATTCAGACAATTAAATAATTTTTGTGTTTATATGCAACATGAAATATAACGTGGATAGTTATAGCGAGAAAGAACGCTATACATAACCTCTAAAGAAGGCAGTCAGCAGTATTTAGAATAGAACATCAAGGAAAGAAAGCACAAATCAAGAAAGCAGTAAGACGAGGATGAAGTCTGTAACCTATGTATAAATAAAAGACTATGAAGAAAGTTAAAACGGAACATGGAAATGGAATCATACTGCAAGGAGAAGAAATAAAAACCCTACACTTGGAAACCATAAGAAATGGCGCGAACCTGGTCATAGAGAAAGTTCAATACGAGGATTAACAGAGGAAAAACCGAGACAATGGAATGTTGCATGGGAAACAGAGGAATAACAAAGGGTGTTAGATTGAGAAGGGATGTTTTGAAGGACGTTAAGGAATTCTGCTACTTGGGAAGCGTAATAACTAGGGATGGTAGAAGTGTAATAGACATAAAGAGTAGGATAGCACAGGCAAGGAAGGCTTTCGCGAAAAAGAGGAATTTACTTACGGGTAAGTGTGAATATAGAGGAAGAGCGAATAATATGGAGAAGGGATTGATTAGTAGGTGACGTTTTAAGACATGAAGGTCTTGTAAAATTAGAATTAGGGGGAAGATTTAGATTTATTGTTGTTTCCATTAGTCCTCGATTGAGGAAATAGGATACGTCATTTATTATACATTATACATTAATAAAAGAAAATGTATGTAGACAAAAGTCAATATAAACACAACACAAACACACGATGTCACACACACACAATGGGAACCACAAACAAGCACATACTGAGAAACACGCAATTCAGTTTTTACTATGGTAGAAGTGATAGGAAACTCTCCTTCCGTCGTACCTCCAGGCAATACATGAAACTAACATACAAAAGAGCAGAAAAAATGAATAGAAATTTTAAATATATGTGATGTGCTACTTTACAAGGCAGCTCATTCAACACTTTTTGCAGGAACCTTGATTTAAATACTAGAAGGATGATTAAGAAAATCCTGTACCGAGTAAAACGCGTCATTTAAAAGAATAATTTTACTCTGCTTCACGAAGCTTTTGTAGGTACTATTTTTTACCTCTGGCGGAAGGAAGGTGCTATTTAAAATTATCCCGGTATTGTGAATACTTTTCTGGTGTAGAGCAAGGCGATGCTTGTCCGACCTTAGAGCTGAACGATTTCTGGTCGCGTATTCATGAAACTCGCCATTTGTTTGAAACAAATTAGTGTGCATCATGTCTCAAGACGTGAGCAACTAATCTATCCCTTCGCATGGTCATCGTCCTCCACATTGTTCATTCTTCCCCTCATTCTTCTTAAACTTCCTTGTTAATGATTCTATCCACCCATTAGATTTTCAGCATTCTCCTATACCACCACAATTCAAAGGCTTCTATTATTTTCCTTTCTCAACTCCTACCGTTCACTTTCGCACCCATATTACGGCACACTACGTACGAAAAATGTTATCAATTGATTTCTTAATATTCACACTTATATTAGCCGGGAGTAAATTCTTCATATTTGCGAAAGCCTTCCTTGTCTTCGCTATAACCAGTCTTTATGTCTACTATATATACTACCATACCTAGTTATTATGCTTCCCAAGTAGCAGAATTTTTGAACTTCCTTGAAAATATAACTTTTCTATCTCACACCCTTTGATATTGCACTGTTTTCCATACTACACTCATCACCTTGGTTTTCCCTCTATTAACCCTTAGATTGAACTCTTGCTCTAGGACCATGTTCATGTCAATTAAAATTGTTTCCACCTTTTATTTTCTGACTTCCCTAATACCAAAATATTGTCGGCAAACTGTATGGTTTTTATATTCTCTCCTTGCAGTATGATTCCTTTTTCTGCATATTTCGCTGTGACATTCTTCAGATGCCTATTGGTTGTAAATTTTAACTCGTTAGCTTATTAACTATACAGATTGAGAAAGTATAATTATCCCCGGCCCCGTTCTGTGTTGTGTACCTTTTTTCTCGATAATGGACACTTTTAATTTACGTATTAATATTGAGCTCAGTGTTTATAATTGAGGATAAATAGAGAAAATGAAAAAGAACTGCTCATTTTTAATTAGATAGATATTGAACTGTTACTTTTTTTTGGTTTTTACTCAAAGCAAGAACCGAATTCGCTTTATAGAGAGATGGAGACACGTTGTGTGGAATGATTCATCACACAATACACACATCAAATCAATAGCCCATCGATTCGTGCAACTGCGATTTTTTTTGCGTGTGTGTGTGTTGGTGGTAGAAGCGACGCTGTGTCACAGCGGGTGGGATTTTGGCGCTGACACCACAAATCATTTGCCGCTAAAAGGTCGCATTACAGCCCTGGAAACAAAGTCTAAATAGCGAGAAGTGGACGCCTACATTTGAATCGCTGGGATCCTTTTTTCCTCTCTCTCTTCCTTTATGAGAGCTGCGCCGAAATACTGCGTGATTTTGAATCGCGAGTCAATACATTTTAGTACTTTAATACCTCTGAAAGTAGAAGCAATTAATTCGTTACTGGTTTAAATAATAATTAGTTATAGTTAATAATTCTTCGTTTCAACGTTATAAACAAATCATTTGCTTCGCTTATTATATTAATGAGTATTATTGTGCGGTCCAAGGATCACATACCGTGTCGTCTTTCACATTTAATTTAT
Source organism: Eucriotettix oculatus (assembly GCA_034510155.1). Lineage (NCBI taxonomy): Eukaryota > Metazoa > Arthropoda > Insecta > Orthoptera > Tetrigidae > Eucriotettix > Eucriotettix oculatus. The sequence goes on from CM067382.1 coordinate 55,326,345, forward strand.
GTAAGTAGTAATTATTTGATTTTGTTGGTGTGGCAACGTGTCAGGACGACAATGATGTCCCGTTGGTAATGCGTCAAGGGGAAGACAATGGGAGAAAGACAAGTACAATGTTGATCTAACGGCGGCTGCGAGTGCACGTAAAGACTATATAGTTACTATTTCCCTTGTGTAAGAGTCTGCGGCCATCCCCTACAATATATAGATAATATATATATTATAAAAGTCAGAGGTCAGAGTAATTGGTCATTGTCAATTGTTATAATACATAATAATGATAATCAGTTTGTAAAGCGGAACACTAATTTGTTTCAAACAAATGGCGAGTTTCATGAATATGCGATCAGAAATCGTTCAGCTCTAAGGTCGGACAAGCATCGCCTTGCTCTACACCAGAAAAGTATTCACAATACCGGGATAATTTTATACAACAGCCTTCCGCCAGAGGTTAAAACAGTACCTACAAAAGCTTCGTGAAGCATATATATGTACTGGGGTCGTACACCTTGGGCATAAGGCAAGAGTTGTCTGCTAACCACTTTGGATCAGTCGGCGTAGACACGGAGAAGGGAATGCTGCGACCCCACAGCAAACTCGTCTCCCGTTTTCTAGGATTTTCCCTGCATCTCTTTAGGTAAAACACCGCGTGGGTAGAGTCCTTAAACTATAGCCCGGGGGCCCTAGTCAACCCTTGGCAACCTTGCTCTACGGTCCACATCCCTCCTTTTCAATTCCCTTCCTATGTCATTAAAGGGGAGTTGCCTGCTTCAGGATCCCAGTCAACTGCATAAAATTATTGGATATATAATTACGGATAATTGAATTAAGATTATTCATACCTTAAATATTTTATTTATGACGTTAAAAACTTTTCAATGATCATATTTAGGTCAAAATCATTATTCCAATGTAGTTCAACGGGAAGCAGTTCCAATGCATGCCAGAATAACGCGTTCACCGGGGAAGCCGATATTTGTATATCGACTCTCTCGGAGCAATGGACGAAAATTATTTCGAAAGATAGGGGGAGAGGGAGAAGGGGGAGAACGACACGTACTACTACTGTAAGAGGTCACGGAAACTCCGCGCTTTAAATACCATGTCGCACGCGAATATCCTAATAGCACTTAACACAAGGAAGCTCTTTGATATTAAAGGGAAAGGTGAGTGGTCTCACTGCAAACCTCTACTTGCAACGGTGGACCAAATGTTTACAAAAAAATCTTTAAAAAAATGTAGAAACTAAAATCCGAACTATAAATTAAAAATTGGAAGAACCAGGAGTGAATCACTTGGAGCTGAAGTGGAATAAGCCAATAATGATAATAATAATGCCACCTATATTTATTTTAGTAATAATAATACATTCAAGGTTAAATAGCACTGAAAAGGTAACGATGCGTGTATAACAGAAACAAATCTTTATTATTAATGTAAAATATATTTGTTAAAATATCTGTATTTTAACTTTCGTTGATATAATTGTAAGTCATTTTAGTATAAATATAAGTATAAAATCATATTCCATAAATCCTATAGAGAAGCACAAGCTTCAAGGATGTGGAACGAGTCAGAGATTTTACATAGGTTGCTTTATTAATATTAGAATATACTGTAACTATTCATTAATTTTTAACTTATAATAAGATTTTCTTAAGTTCTATACAGAAGACATACAATTTGTACCTTATATATAAAATTGATAAATATTTTTACATCCTATACTAAAAAATTAGTGTTCTAATAATGTTCTTTCATAATTATTAATATCTACCCTATGATACATTCAGCTCCATAAATTCTTCAACAAAGTAGAAGGAGTGGTTTAGTAAGAACTTAGTTAGTTCATATTTGAACTTGTTTGGATTTATTTTTAATTGTTTAATGGAGGTGGGAAGTTTATTAAATATGCTAATAGCATTGTACACCCTTTTTTTATTACGGTTAGAGACTTACCTTCCTCCCTTCCTTGTGTAAATTGTTTTTACTTCTGGTATCAAAGTCATGTATATCTGAGTTTAGTGTGAAGAGGTTACTGTTATTAATAACAAATAACATGAGTGATTGAATATGCTGGCAAGTGAGTGTCAGTATTCCAGTTTTCTTGAAAAGTCCCCTACAAGATGTTTTTGGTGAGACCTGAAAGTCTTTTTTTGAAGTGTAAATATTTTATCTTTCCCTGATGCATTGCCCCAGAATATTTTATTTTAATTTTTTTTCCAAATTTAAATTATTTTCAATATATACTTTTAATTAGTCCCGCTTGTAGTTAAGCAGCGTCTCTAAGACACTTTTAATAATAATTTAGGTCTCCTTTCTAATTATTATAAATGAAAATGTTTTTCATTAAATAAAAATTTTGCCTACTTTAATTTTTTATTTATATTAGTATCTGATAAATATGAAATGGGGAGTCTTGTTAGAGTCAGTGAACCGGTTATTTGTGACGGAAGACAGTCGCACTGTTATCATTTGGCTCAATTTTTTCGGTTTCGGGCTAAATGATATCACTTCGATGACGGTATCAAATAAAGGAAGAAGTTTTAGTGTCTGACTTTTAATGCTCATCCTCTGTCTCGGTTCCTCGCGTGGCTCTATATTTCCTACCCGTACCACCCCATAAAAACAATTCGCCCTCAAGGGAGACCAGCTCGCCGCTTTTGAGCGATGCGCTGGGAAACCAATAAAATATGCCGTTCAGGGTTTGTTAACCAAACAACCAGATGTTGAAGGGGTTGCGTCTGGAATGCTGATACGCTATTGCGGGATGATGGTGGTGGAGGGTTGGGGGTGGGGGAGAGTGTTGGGTGGAAGGGGAGTAGTCGTGTCGACGCCCAACACCAGCGTCTCTCTCCCTTTTAATATGCAGAACGCGCACTGTTACCAATAGGCGCCAGAATTTCGTTCCCAACTATTAGCATCCGGAGCGTGAAATGAATGGCCGAATGTTTCAACACAGTAGATTATATACTTTTTTTTAAAGGGAGAGTGAGGGAAAGAACGCGTAAGAAAGAGAAAGCCGTGAGGGAGCACAGGAAAGTCACAGGTTTCTGACGCTATTCAGTTGAAATTTTCCCGCAGACATTATAAGCTGATGAAGAGAAACGAATTCGCCGAGATTTTAACTCAATTCTGGAAATACGACACAATAGTGGAAGATTTTGAAGGGAAACGAAACTTTATGTTAAGAGACGCCATAGAATGTGTTCATTTGGGGAACTGGTATAACGTTACTTATTATTAGGCAGAACAAGTCGACGTGATTTAAGTACAAATTGGTAGCATTGGACAATATAGAAGGCATTTATGTAAGAAACCTAATAAATACGTGAAAATTGTAGAAATACATATATATAGATAGATAAATAAAAGTCTCCTTAATATTTTATATACAGATAAATTTGTCAGCAAAACATTAAAAAATTTATTTTGTTTTTAATTTGTTTATCTAGTTACCTGATGAAATGCACAAAGATGGACGCAAAGTCATAATTTTAATTACATTAACTAAATAGTAATTAAATGTTGACAGTATTTTAATTTTTATATTTCGTGTCATGTAATTATTTTTTTGAATTCTCAAAGTTTCAATCAACAGGAAATTATTATATACTTTTAAACATTTTTACTTATAATTATACCACTAAATTAAAGCATATATGAAAAAAATTTATAGAATTTTGTAAATAATTTTAGTAATAAAAAAATATCTAATTTTTTCTCATTTTTCCCCATAGTGACTTATATTACCTTTTTTTGGTTAATAGGCTACATGAGGGTGATCCTGAAACAGGCAACTCCCCTTTAATAGCATAGGAAGGGAATTACTAATTTGGAATTAATTACATTTCTGTCTTTTGTTTCCTTACTGCCTTAAATGATGCTATATTTATACTAATATATTTTGTTGAAACAATTCTATTCGTTTCATACTTGCAATTAATCGCCTTACCCTTAGAAATTTATTGTTTCAGGATCTGTCGTCTTATCGCGAACGCAGTATTGAAGTTACACTGATGAATCTGATTCGTTTAAAACAGTCTAACTTGCGGAAGCTTTTCGCCTCTCCAGACCATTACCAAATTTCGACTGAAGTGTTGACGCCGCTTCGACTGAAGTGCTTTAAAACAGTTGGGGTTTTCTTATTCGCAAGTGCTTGACTGAGAACTAATAGGCAAGCTCACAAGTAAACTCTTGAGACGAGAAACCCTGTTACGGACGGAGATATATTGCTAAACCTCCAACAAGTGAAACGAAGACGGAACTTATGAAGCTAATTACCCAGGAACAAAGCTCAGACGCGCCTGACAGGAACAATTCCTACTCTGTGTTTCTGATAAAAAAATAATAATACAAACCTCCCCAAAGATGCAGTTTCGAAACGCTTTCTCCTAATCTTGGATGTACCTTGCTATGATCCAAGGAAGCACGATACTACTACAATGTTTTGCAATAGCCTCACACACTAATTACACTCATTTACTATATTAACGAATCAATACTCTCTGGAAATCTAATTTACTCTCAACGATGGAAAGGGAACACTAATGTTGAACTCATGTCAACACTGAGAAAAATATGCTTTAAAATATAATTCAATTTTTTTTAGATGTAGAAGGAAAAAATTCTACCTATTCGTTACAAGAATAATTTGTTTTAATTGGTTTCGTAAAGATAATTATTTGTATAACAAATCAATTTTCATGGAGAAAAATAAACAAATAAAGTAGATTCTGATCGGGGTGGAACTAGATATTTTTCCTAATCTCGAGAGCTGGAAAATACCTGACAAAACATTCAATCTACAAATTTTAAATAAATTTCGGCACAATCAAAAATTTTTTCCTCATACTAGTTTTTCTGTCCATATAGCTTTCTGGAATATTCTGTATTAAAGCTTCTAATATATTGCTCTCTCTTTTTTATTCTTAATTAAGCATCTCTTTGTCAGAATTCAGTCCCAGTTGGGACGAAAGCTTGTCTGTTTTCATTTACATTGTACGGAGGAGATTCGTCCAAACGTCGGCGACATTCTTCTAAATATGCCCCGAAAGAAGAAAAATGGAGGAGGAGGAGGGGGCGGACACGGAAACAAGCAGTAAAATTACTCTGCACAGGCAGGAAACAAAGGAATTTTTTTCTTTCAACTTACGCGAGTGGTATTTTATTTTTTTTCTTTATTATTATTATATATCACAAGTACTAATTCGTGTAGCTTCGGAGTCTAAATTCGAATCAACTAAACTTTTTCTTGAAGTTACCCTTCAAAGAACCACAATACGTTTTTTGTACTTCGACAGCGAAGGAAACCATAGAAATTTATTCGACATTAATGACGTTATCCAGTAACTATCTTTTAATAATTTCGCCAGAAATAATGAACTCCCCGTCCCAGGAATTCGCGTATCTGCGAAACAGACAGATTAGAAGCTCTAATATCTCACAGCGGGAACTGTTTTAATCTAACTTTGTTGGATCGTATTTTATCTAGGTTATTTTGAAGCGTATTAAAAGAGATAATGCTCAAGTTAGACTCCAAAAACTTCTTATTAGTTCGACCTTTCGCATCGCACAGAAACGGGAATGATGATAATTACAAAGTTTTAATTAACAAGTTATTGACTTTTAAATTTGATACTACTTATTATAATAAAGAATAGATCAATCAGCTTTAATTTGATTATTCAATTGAATTGTTTCACCGATTCTCTATACTATTATACAATCATATTCTACTTAAATACATTATAAATTTTCATATTAATGAAGTTAGGACTGGAATAGGTATTCATAACCAAAATAGATAACTAAAATATCACAAAAATTTAAATCATTGGTTTACTTTAGAGAACAAGGGTACTTTGCATAGAGAAAATTAAAAATAGTTAATTTCAATTAAGAAAAGTAAAGACAAATTCATAAATACTGAAATATTAGGAGAGTCAGAAGAAGATTGGAAACCATAACAAATGGGAAGAACGTATTCCTGGAGAAAGAGTTCAATATGAGGAGGATTGATAGAGGGAATACCAAGGTGATGGAGTGTACTATGGGAAACAGTGGAAGGTTAATTTAACAATGTTATATTAGGAAGGGATATTTTGAAGTATCTTAAGAAATTCTGCTATTTGGGAAGCATAATAACTATGGATGGTAGAAGTACGAGTATAATAGTCATAAAGAGTGGATGGCTTTCGCAAAAAAAAATTACTTACGGGTAATATAAGTGTGGTTATTAGGAAATCATTGCTAAAATGTGGCGTTATACGAGTTGCGGAAAGGAAAAGAAGAATAGAAGCCTTTGAAATGTGGTGATATAAGAGAATGTTGAAAATCAGATGGGTCGATAGAACAACTAACCAGGAAGTTCAGATGAGAATAGGGGAAGAGAGAACAATACGGAGGTTTTTGACCAAGAAAAGGGATAGATTGATATGCCACGTTTTGAGACATGAGGGTCTTGTAAAATTAGCATTAGAGGGACAAACAGAAGAGGCAAGGGAAGGATGGAATCGGATAAGGAGTTTAGGGAGTATGTGTTATGTGGTAGTTATGTAGAAATTAAAAGTCTTGCGCATCAGACCAGTGTAAGGGCTAATTCAATAATATGTCATTACGTTATTATTTTGCTTAACGCCATATAATAAAGTGTAAAATTCCAAGTTTTAAATTTAATGAAATGTAGATTATTTTATCTCAGCTAATTTGTACGTAATTTACAGAAATGCTTGTAATTATTCGTATGGAGAGGTAAAATAGGAAATTATTTCAGGGTTTCTTTGAAAATCTAGAACTGCTCTTATAAGACCGAAGATAGTATCCAAGAAGTAAATTGATTTTACTTGTGACGTGATAACCCAATAATAACGCAGACAGACTGTCATAATGTTATTATTCAGTGTTCCACGAAAATAAACTGGTAGTAAGGGGAAAAAATCATCAAAATTGTGTTGTCCATTAATTTTCAACAGCCACATCACTGAATTTAGCTTCCACACAGCAACCCCTAATTTGAATGAGGAAATTGAAAAGTTCCCTGGTAAGGATCGACGTGGTCGTAATGCGGAAAGGAAGGAAAAGGAAGGGGTAGGTTGTTGTTGGAGGTGTGAAAGGTGGAGGCAGTCGTGGAAGAGTGGAGAAAGGAGGGGGGTGATTGAGCATTGAGCATTTACAACGCCCTCTATCCACCGTTCGTAGCACGGCCGAGCAGGGATAAAACAGTTTACTGCATGTTTAATTCACCTCTGCAGCTGTAACAAGAACAAGCTGAAATGACTTTATTCATAGCGTTGGGCAACAAGTTACATCGTGTTCGTCTACCGTGTATATATATACTGCTTGCCATTTACATTTCATTAACGAGGTCCAACCCCGTGGATATTTCTCGCCGGTAACTACCTTCCGCATCCCCCCTTTTCAATTCCCTTCCTATGCTATTAAAGGGGAGTTGCCTGTTTTAGGATCACCCTCATGTAGCCTGTTAACCCCCCCAAGTTAAATGAAAGGGAATGCTGCGACCCCACAGCAAATCCGTCTCCCGGCATTCGGAAGGGCGTGAGAATAGTACCCAATGCCCGACCTACCTGATGCAGGGTTTACAGGGTTTTCCCTGCATCTTTTTAGGTGAAACACCGGGTAGGATCCTTAAACCATAGCCCGGGGGCCCTAGTCAACCCTTAGCTACCGTGCTCTGCCTTCCGCATCCCCCCTTTTCAACTCCCTTCCTATGCTACTAAAGGGGAGTTGCCTGTTTCAGGATCACCCTCATGTAGCCTGTTAACCCCCCAAAAAAATAATACCATGTCGTCACGCTACAAAATAAAGCCACCAAGCTGTATCAAAACGCAAAACTCTATTTTCCCAAAATTTTTATTTAATGTATCTTAAAGTGTACAAGTTTAAAAATGCTCCACACATAAAATATTTCTGATTAATTATTATCATACCATTAATTTTTTTCACATATATATTTTTTACACGTACCTCGCAAGTGTATACTTCATTTTACCCTGAAACTTGTAATATTATCCAGTTCCAAAGCTCTGAGTTTCAAATCGCAGAGACGACAAGTGAAACAAATCTTGATTTTGTTACTGAAAATATGTAAACATACAAACATAAAAGTGGAGAGAACTATTTTGTCGTTTCAAAATATGACGCTCTGTTTACCTGCGGAGGTTTGGGGTTGGGGGAGTTTCCGAGCTCATTTTAACCAGTATTTGGATTACGGCGACTTGGCAGTGTAAAAACTAGTCATTTATTACTAATATCTCCGATCAAATAACATAGTTCATTATTTGTTTCTCAACTGTGGCTTATATTCTCATGATATAGTAAATAATACATTCATTGGGACAAGAAGTGTAAAAATTGGCTTCCAACTTTGTTGCACATATATATATATTTTTTCGTCTACTATAATATTTATATCGTTATGATTAATTTAATTATTTTACTTCCTAGAGATTCACTGCTGTTTTGCACGAAAATGAACATCTCTCTGTTGTACCGTTAGAGGATTGAAATTATTATTTTTTTCCACAATTTTAATTATAATGGCTGTATTGTTCAATATTATATAAATATATAAGCCTCTTATTCAGCAATCCAGCCACCGCCCCCTTGCCCATTTCTATTTAAACTCTTTTTCATTTTGTAATTTGTTGATAGAAATAAATTGCAGCCCTTTTCACGAGTTTGTCACGCCACGTTTCAAAAGCTACAATTCTGCCTTTCATACCGACCTGTACTAGACGTGTACAACTTTGTACTGAATAACATTTTGAAAACGTGTACGCGCGCGTGTGTGTGTAGACGTTAAATAATGTCGGACTTTAGTGGCTGTAATTTTTCTGCCCGTATTTGTGAAAATAGGTTTGCATGTTAAGCTGTGGTAAAATGCAACTGAAATATTATGAGGCACCTCAATTAAAGAATTCGCCGATTAATTTTCTGTTATCACTCTTCATGCGATCGTTATGAGCCAAGTGGAGCTCCATTAGAGGATAATGGTTTCAAAGTTATTTATATATTTGATTTGTTTCACAAACAGAGGAATACACGCTAATTATTTTTTTAACAATTACTAAAATCATCCGTTGGCGAGTCAATAAAACTGTTACGCGAGGTAAATAAATAATGGCTCGTGTATGATAATTGTTAAACGTAGTTTCTCTTTTATTGTTTTCGAAGCAGTGTTTAACAGCAGAATATTCGGTAAAGTAAATAGTTTTGATAATTATTGCATGTAATTGTATCGTGGTATGTGACTGTAATGACCGTATTAAAAATGAAAATGTATTGCGTAATTATAGTGTCTGAATTACTGTCTTACTTTTATGGATCTGTTTATTAACTTTAAAAAATTAAATAAAAAAATGGTGCTCGTCCGATAACGAATATACATTTCATTCAAGAAACTTAGCACAATTCACCCCCAAATTTTAACACCTTCACTGAAATATGATTAAAATAAGAAAATTCCAACATTTTATATTCAGCTCACAATTTTCTTATAGAATTATACTCCTAAAGGTTTATATATTTTTAAACTTTGGAAAATTTTTAAAGAAAACTATATTTACAAGTAGCGCATTCTGATAGAAAACTCTCCGTCATTCAGTCTTCTATTTTCTACGTCATATCGGCTCATTTTGCGATTGTAAAATCACGAAATGTGGTTCTCCTTTCTCATATATTTCAATTTTTTCGTTCACCTTTGTGGTACGATGTTGTACCTCTCTGAAGTACAAAGTAGACTTACGTAAATTAAACACCATCGCAAATCTTCCAGATAGTTCAAAATAATGCATTGCATTAGTATCAAAGGGAGTCGAAGTGTCGAAAAAGCAGAGTTTGAGTCGTCTCGGTAAGCTGGTCGAAACAACTTTACCGTCTAGACCACGTGCGTAAAGAGGATTGCGTTTTCCCAGGAGAAAATGGCTTGCGAGGCTTGTTCATCTGCGACTCTTTGATACGCTAGCACGCAATTTTTTCGGCAGTATTAGTCATAATTCTGAAAAATTCCATTCATATTCTTTTATTGACGAAGAGGGTCGATGGAATTAACAATCAAAAATTCGAGAGCGGCGATCGCTTGGGGAAGTATCCGGAGATGAGAATAGGTGAATACGAAAGTCGGTAGCGTTGGATCGGTGTTACCTTGATGGCAGTCAAGGATTGGTGCCGATTGGTTGATGTTTAGAAGAAATGCACAAAATAATGGAGACTAGTTTATTGTGCCTGAGGCAGTCAACACAACAGTACAAAGAATAGAGAGGAAAAAAAGACTAGCAATTAGGTAATAGCTAGGAGCTCTTGATGGAGGATGTTCCTGCGAGCAATGGTTGTCCTGGACTGACTAGCTGAACCAGCTGATGGGGAAGGTAGACTAAGAGGAGATTTTCCTCCAACTTCACCAACCGCTACCTAGTTAGAGGCACTCATTCAAAGATGGCTGCCCTGACTCTTCACTTCTCGCCACTGAGAGGTTCTGCTGATCTCTCGATTCTCACACTCTGGAGCTGGAAAAATTTCTCCACGTGCTGAGTAACCGGGGATTCTTATATAGTGATTCCAGAATTTTCGAATTCATAGACGCTAAGCAATCCTTATTCAATAATTTATATGACAATATAAAACATTGTAAAATTTACTATAATATCATTTAATGAAAGAAATTCTTGGGCATGTATGTCAGCATGAACGTTAAAAGATTTTTTTTATAAATCACCATGACGATTATGTCGTAATCTATTTAACATAATATCGCATGGTGTGAAACTAAGACGTTGACAGTTTTGTATCCATAAATGTGACTGTATAATTTTTTTAATTTAATTCAAGGGAAGAATGTATTAGGTTTAATAGATAGACAAAATATGAATCAGAAACCGCCTGGAGAAGCTAAAAAGGCTGAAAAAAAATAATAGAGGGTTAAGTGACCTAAATAAGGCTCGGTGCAAAGAAATCCAAAGTATATAAAACAAATAATTATGAACAAATTTATTGAATAATTTCAGTAAAATAAACAGATCAACAGTGTTGAAAGTGTTTTAGAGTATCGATCATCAAACGACAAGTCGTGGAGCACAATCATAATTTTTAATTATTTTAAGTTTTAAATTTTTAAAAAATTTAAAAACTGAATGTCTTATGGCACTATTAAGCAGTCGTTAAGGGTGACGCGTAGGTCTTCCCTTCTTTTTTGTTGTTGTTAGTTTTGTTTGAGGACATCCAGTACATAGGACCTCTATCTTCGTTTTACGACTTGGTCCGGTCGGCGCCTCTGGGAATATCCTCTCTTAACTCTCCAACACAGCTCATGATCCAAGAATGACCTACCAACCTCCCAACATTACAGCTAACTTAACAGCCTCTGCAGCAGCAGATCCAACTATATCCCAATTCCCAAAGCGGAACTAGTACGAAATACGGCATTTTTAACCGTGAATATTTTGCATTCCTTAATTCAATGGGAAACAATTTAATAGATAGATCTTGTCACTGAGAATAATGAAGTATATGTAAAGAATTTTTGTAACTTATTTATAATTATTGCAGCTCAGTTAATATAATTTATGAATTATTTTCATTAGGCTCATGAGTGGTTTCAAAATCGATACCGCATAACACGGACAGAGACTTTTTTAAACCAAGCTATATAGGTTAAAATAATTTGAGGCGAACCAATCTCGATAGAATACAATACAACTTCATTGTACTACCCTGTGGTCGTGTCTATTGAGAACTCACGGAAATCTTCATATGTGATAAATTATAAGGGCGGCGTCCTGGATGTCGTAGATGATGCTTTTCAATTATATGTCTCGTCCGAATTATTTTCAGTCAGTCTATCGGTTAAATGTGAACTATTTTCTCTCCATCCATTAAAATCTGCCTACATCCTCTCTGAACAATATCATCCATTGTCTGACCTTTTCTTTAGCACTGTCGCTCACTTCAAAATTCTTCCACATCATCGTATTGTATGTAACAGCCAAAATTTATCTCGTGCATTGTTACAGAGACTCCACTGTTACTTCCCATAATTCTACATGTTTTTCGTTAATACTAATATATAGGTATTTGCGTATTACAGCGCATGTAGGGATTGAAGGGACATGATAGGGCAGATCAAGTGGCGAAACTGGCATATTTTCTAGAATAAATGGACAAGTATAAGCAAAAAATAGATGAAAAATGGAGTCCAGAAACATGTAAGGGCAGTCTGAAGTAATCCAGGTCAAAACATATATCTAGAACTGCACACACACACACAGTTAACGCAGCCCAACCTATATGCGAACTTCAATAACACCAGATAATTTGGTACCCAATATGCTGCTTTCACCTAATACCTGGAATAAAGTAAGCGCATATGCCTCTACAGTAATTCAAAGATTAAGAAATTACGAAAAAGAGAGAAATAATAATGTTTAAAGGAGACAGAGAGAGAGCTTGACGCTACGACTGCTTCCTGTGAAGTAATGTCTAACGACGGTCCCACAGGAAGATACACACAGTCATCGTTGGAAAGGGAGGTGTTTTTAGTGGGTAGAATCCCACACTACTATCCAGTGCGGACCCTGAGATAGTGTCTTTAGAAGATTTTCACCTGCCCTCGCAAAAAAAACCTATATGCGAGGGATGCACTTTGCTCTTATCTAAGCATCATCATCTTTTTGTGTCCCGCATACAACAAGATAAGAAATACCGCCATTGTTCAATGTTTTGTAATTATAAATGTTGTTAATTAAAAATATGTAAACGTTATATGTAGACTCTAGCGATCGAGCCTCGAAGCGAATTTAAACTTAAAATAATAATAATAAAAGTATTTGTGGACGAATAAAATTTTTGATTTTCCCATAAATACTCTCAGTATACTCAAATGGCTGTGCTAATTAAGGAGAATAAATAAAAACCTTACGCTTTGCCGACGATATTGTAGTATTAGGGGAATCAGAAGAAGACTTGGAAACCATAATAAATGGCATGAACGGAGCCCTGGAGAAAGAGAATGCAGAAAATCAAATGGTTGGATAGAGTAAGTAAGGAGGAAGTTCTAAACAGAATAGGGGAAAAGCGAACAATATGGAGGACGTTGACCAAGAGAAGGAACAGATTAGTAGTCCAAGTTTTAAGGCACGAGGGTATTGTAAAATTAGCATTAGAGGGACGTGTGTGGGGTTAGAATGGAAGAGGGAGGCCAAGGATAGAATGCGATAAGCAGATTAAGGATGATGTTGGTTGTGCTACTTGTCTTAGGACTGAATACCACAACAGCAACACAATTAAATCTCTCAACGTTTCAATTTCATACTTCCCCTGACTAATATTTTTCTCTAAAAGTATGGTACACTTTAAAGTACTGTTATGTAGTTAAAAACCCGACAGCGACGGGTACAAAATAGTATAGAATAATGAACTGCTACCGGAGGATTTATTTCGGCGCTTGACCCCGAAAATATTAACACGTAACGCGCCTGCGCAGTTGAATGGTTAGTCATTTGCGACAAAGTTTATTCATTGTTGATGCGCATCTACTTGCACGTTCTGTGTGTATCGAGCGTTAAGCAACGTGTTGATTCGCGGCGGGACGTCATTTGGACGGCGCGTTGATTCGCCACTGTGCATTCTGGCCGCTCACTATAGCAGCACGATTGCTCGCCATTGTCTTAGGCTGGAATTAACTGCATTAGTAGAGCCTGGCTCTGATTGCAGCCTCTCTAGGGGGAATGGGTGATGGGGGGGGAGAGGAGGGAGGGTGGCTGTTGCAATTTAGCCCCAGCATGTGCCTGCTTTAAACTGATTGCGGTCTCGTCAACGTGTTCGCGTGAGTGTCTACTCGCCCACGTATCGGACGTGAAAGTAATCCGTGACGTTCCTTTTAAAATTGTAGTCGTAAACTGTTTTAATTGTGAGGGTTTAAAATCCGCCTCAGTCTAAATCCTTACTTAGTCCGTCCTGGCAACCCAGACATTCTACGGAACTCGTTTGTGTTCTTACAACATAGTAAGCTACCTCTTGATCATTAATTAATAGGCTGTTTTAAATGGGACGTATCCTGGCGTTAACGAATGGAGGACATCTTGATTGATGCATGGTAAAGCAATGTTCCCTCGCAGTACACGTTTCCGGCAACGTTGCTCGGTACCCATTATTTAAAGCGTTGCGATTGATTCATTCCAGGCCACTCCCCTCTCACCAATTAACCGACATCTGACTTAAAACAGACTACAGAATTATTCTCTGTAACATAACTTCACGATTATTCGTATAATAGGTTTAGTATTGCAGTAGAAATCAAAGACTGTGTCTATATAAATGACAATGATTGACAATAATTTGAAATGGAATCACCACATTAAGAAACTATCGGGAAAACTCAGCAAAATTTGCTTTACATTACGAGTGTTAGCTCGGGAAGCCGACATAGCAACATCAAAAATGATGTACCATGCATATTTTCATTCTGTCATGTGTTACGGTGGTCATTCGCATCACGCGATTCACATTTTTAAACTACAAAAGCGGGCCGTAACGAATAGTGTCTGGTGCGGAGTGGAATACCACTTGCAAACCTTTGTTTTGCAAACTTGGAATTTTAACCTTACCTTGTACGTATATTCTAGAAATTCTAAAATTTGTATGGAGCAACATCAATCTATATAATCTAAACGGTTCAAGCCATTCGTACAACACAAGAAATCGCACTCAGCTCCGTGTTGAAAAACATCGTCTAAGTCTTTTTGAAACCAAGTTCACTATTCCGGTATAAATCTAAAGCTTTTATTTCCTCCGGAAGAGTATTGTATAAAGGTTCAGAAAATTATTTATAAAGAGTTGCAAATCTCTGTTAATGAATGGAGCGTATTATTCACTCAAAGAGTTCGTAGATAGGAAGGACTAAAACAGTTTGCTGGTGTCCTATCACATTCTCCTATTATTTTAGAACTATACTCTACTAGAATTTAACTGAACGTGGGCTTTCCCGGTGTATATTATTCATGAACAATTCTCGGGTTTTCAACCGGGTAAGTATAGAGTTTGAACACAACGTTCCCATGGCTTGCTCTGCCATCTTCTTCAGAACTATACTCTACTAGAATTTAACTGAACGTGGGCTTTCCCGGTGTATATTATTCATGAACAATTCTCGGGTTTTCAACCGGGTAAGTATAGAGTTTGAACACAACGTTTCCATGGCTTCAGGTGAAGAAGATGGCAGAGCAAGCCATGGAAACGTTGTGTTCAAACTCTATACTTACCCGGTTGAAAACCCGAGAATTGTTCATGTAGAATTTAACTGCTGACTTATTTTCTTTTTCATGTTCGACGGGAACCTACGCACGATCTTTCTGCTGCCTTCTCCGTCGACTGAAAATTGAAGATTGAATTTTATCTTTCCTCTTTTGTCATTCAATTTTTAGTTGTAAAATTTTGTATATTTCTTGTAATATTATATTTGACGTATCCTATTTCCTCAACCGAGGACTAATGGATTGAATAATAATAAATCTAAATCTAAAATGAAGGGTAGATACTTGTTGATGCATCCAAAAGGCCACAGAAAGATTGAATTTAACACCAACACAGCCCATATGCATGGCTTTATGATTCAAACGATACTGATCTATATTTAAATGAAATGTAGCCCTTAGAGTGTTGGTGTGTCAGGCAGGTGAACTATTCCGCTCTCCCGCTCTCGGCAGGCAGCGAGTGGCGGCATTAGCAAGGAGCCTCTGTCTGCTAGATCGATACCTCTGGCCATTCCACAACGTCGCCTTTGATAGCATCTCGCATGCCTTGGGCAGTTATGAAGGTGGCTGCCAGGGCATACCAAAGAGAGACACCGGTAGTTAACACCTCAGAGACGAGCACGCTTCTCTTACTAACCAAAATTCAATTAGGGGAGCTGCACGTCACATTTCATAAAAGCCGTCAAGCGTGCCGGATATGGAACTTTAAAAGCAGGCGAAACCGTACGAAAAACTAATAATTCGGGGATAAAACTGAATTGAATTCTTGTAAAACTCACTTAATCGATTTAGGGCCAAACTACGGTCAGAAATAAAGATAGACCCAACTTGTGAATTTCCCCTCTTAAAAATGAATACTAAATAACAAGTATCATAACAACATATTGGTTATAACATCGTACGAATAGAAGTCAACATCAAGCTCGTCACTACAAAACCGAATTACTCCTAGTAAACTCTTTACAACTCAGTGACGGACTGCATGCTTTATTGATCTATTTTGTTATCCACTATACAATGGCGCTTTGACTCGTCCCGCTTCCTCCTAAAGGGAATAATAAATTTTATAAAATAAAGCATACCATGAAATTGTACTATTCTAATTTACAAATTTCCTCACTAATTCCTGGGTTCTTACTTCTGGAGCTGAAAGAAAGTGAAGGAAGAGAATTGGCTTATTTCTGAATAAACTTCCTGAGTAGAGACTAACTATTCGAGAATTGAGCATTAATTTAAAGAAATCAAATTTTGAAAATTCATGTCAATTTTCAGTTTTTGAAAATTTGTTTTATTTTATGGCTTGATTCCCAGGCAGTTTTAGATGGAAATATTTCTGTTTCTTGTGGTTTGCGTTTGCACCCACACCTATAGGATAGACAATTATCCCCTTATAACTGTTTATTAAGATTTTCTTTTTTGTATATATATGTCAGGAAATGACATTGTCATGTTAATTAAAACAATTAATTGGGAAAGGACAGAGAGAGAAAGAAGGTGACTTACCTGAGGTTCATAGATGGTAGACATCTTGTGAGATTTAGAGTACTTGAATTTTCGAAGGCACCGCCCCCTTCATTAGAAAGTTAGGAAGACATTTCCAGTGAACCTCAGGTAAGTCACCTTCTTTCTATCTCTCTGTCCTTTCCCAATTAATGTTATATAAATATACCGAAGCTAATATATCCAGAGCTAATTAATTTACGACACAGCGGCGATGTACAAATTCACGTTTCTCGCCCCTGGCTATTATGAGTGCTAATTAAAAAATTCGATACCAAGTTTAGTTTTTATCCCCACTAGATCCCTAGATAAAATTTCTGCTTTCCGTTGTGGTTACCGCGAACCGGCCCAAATTTAAATGAATTAATTACTTTTTATTTAATTTCTTTTTAACCACTGAATGTTAAATTTTTAATTGAACAAAATTGTTTTCTTTTTTTTTAATTAAAATTTCAACCCTACTTTTATTAATATTAATTCTTCCGACTCCCACCACACCTTTCTTAATAACATTATAATCATGGAATATAGAACTAGGGGAACGTGACTTAAACGTTGCCAATTAGCGATCCAGGTTATTTGGGAGCGTGTACGGAGGAGATGATAATAACTCAAGCCGTAGGCAGTTATCGCTGTATGCGTGTTTTTAAGCACATGGTTTTGATACCGCGTGACTGTGTGGAGCGGACAGCCTGGTGAATAATTGACCACTGGAGAATGGAGGGGGATGAGGGGAGAACGAAATTTCCTCGATCATTTTCGTGTCAGGTGCAATCAAGATATCAATCGTGGTGAGATCACTCATGCCTGGAAATACAGTTCGTTCCTTCCTTCCTTCCTCTTCCTTGCCACCTTCAGCTAGTAATTTTCCTTCTCTCCCTGTCGTCGGGACGTAACACTATCTATGTGAAGAAGATTAGTGAGGGGGTGTCGGTAATAATATCACACGATACGATAGCAGGTCGCGACCTCCCGACGAACCGCAATTAAAGTATCAACGTCTTCGATTATTTCATTAGAAGATAGCGTCTCCCCCCCCTCCCCCTCCCCCCTTCCACTCCTCGGCCCTTGTAACGAGAACTCTACACTCGTCAACGACGTACACGTTGCTGAGGTAACTACGTGATCAAATATCATTACAAAAGGAAATTTAGAGAAAGTAAAAGTGCGATACGAGACATTTTGATACTATTTGTTGCGAACAATATATTTATATTAATTTCGATTTCCTTTGTTGGAATAACACAGTAGACACTCTGAGACGTTGAAAATAATTATAAATTAAAGTAATCAAACTAATCTGAGGACCATTTCACCATTTACCCGTACTTAATGACTAAGCACGTAAAATGCAGTTTCGAAGCTTACTTGGTCCGCGCCTTTCCATTTATGCTCATTACGTTAAAGACTCAGCCATTATGGTACTATTCCATTTTCCTTGGTAACGCCTTCCTCTTTCCTAGATTTATTGATGACATCTCTCTTCGCTAAAAGTACCCAGTTTTTTCAAGAAAAAAGTCTAAATCTGAATTTAGGAAGAAAACCTTCAAGTTCATGGGACAGCGTAAATTTTTGTCGATTAAGTTGTAATTAGGTTTCATCTCATTACCCATAAAATTAGTAACTTCGTCCTTACAAACTCGAAGGACCTATTATAAATAATATACAAAGAAAGGCCAAATGACTGATATAGAACAATTTAAATTGAAAACGTTTCGTCCCCCAACTCCTCAAATTTTCTAACATTTTAAATTGATGAATTAACATTTTCAGATTAAATTATTCTATTTTAGACTTTTGGCCACACTAAATATTTTATTGGTGTAATTATCGTATTTTTGAACTTAAAAATTTTGTCATGGTTTAACCGCCGCTCACGCGATTCGTGGATTTGTGATTACATTGACGCGGCAAATTGTACTACTGAACTATAAATCATACTCACCTCCTGTGGTCTAGTGGCTAGCGTCGCTGCCTCACAACCCCGAGGTTCCCGAGCTCGAATCCTGGAGTCGGCGTGGATGTCACGATGACCGATGACCTGGGTTAAGGCTGAATAGTCTGTGGAATCAAAGAAGAAGAACTATAAATCATATTTCTATCTATTTAGATTTGTACCATTTCTTTCCAACGTTATCCAATGTAATTATTTCAATTGTGTGAAATGCGTGGCCCTATTAAAGTATTATTTTAACTGTTTACATGCAAAATAAAAATTTTAAGTACTTTTGAGTTGTGTTCCTTTTGGTGGCTTTCAAGCGTCGTGCAAAGGATTAAAGATAATTAGTTAGTGGTAATGCTCAATTGAAGCCCAGTAAATCTTATAGTTAATTTCCCTGGTCCAGTTGACATTTTTAGATAAAATTGGATAATTTAGTATTACCGAAAAGATTAGTTTTCACGTAGAAGATGAAACAAATACATTCGGGCAGAGTTTCGAAGAAGTAAAAAACTAAAAATTTATTCTACTGGCTTAAAACTACAATATTTAAAAACTTTCCATTCAAAAGTGGAACGAGCTTTTAGTTTTTTTAACGTCCCATTAACAATTAAAGTCATTAGGGACTTCCATCTTTGATCTCAAAGAAGAGTAGGTAATATACTGAAGAAAAGATGAGCCATTTATATTTTTTCTAATAGCTTGTAATGATCCAGGAACCTGAACAGAAATTTAATAGCTCTTTCAAAGTGGGCGAGTTCCCCCTGTATGATCTTGTGATCCGAATCAGGGTAACAGTTATACGATATGTGCTTTGAGCTGTTTATTAACCTCCAAAAAGGCTCAGTGGCGGTTTGAAATGACGTCAGAATTTTATAAAGATAGAATATAAATCATTCCCATCGTAGTTAAAATTTCAATGTACTGAAAACTGGCATAACACACCGAAAAGTCTCATTCTCGACGCGCACGAACGCGACTGTGAAGTCAACGATTTATAAAAAGCCGCAGGGATGATCGGTTATTCCGCTTTTTGTATTTATATTCATTGAACAAATAAATAAATCCCGCTGATATTTTTAAGTGGAAAATGTAAATGTTCGACACCAAAAGTATTTTTTTAGTTTATGATGGGATTTTTCAATTAATTAGAACGCTGAAAATTATTAATGCAGCCGGAGTTTTTAATGGCTTCCACATAAAATTCCGAAAAGAATAAAACGATTTAGCCAACAAAGTTGAACGCTAACATCAAAGTAACTAGAATAATTATCCCCTCTATCGATTTCTGGGATAATATTTTTATTGCTGCCAATAATGTCATTCGGCTAACTCTAAATGCTTACTCATGAGTATTTATTTAAAAGGGAAGCTCGAACTAACTGTAGTAGATGTGGGGGACATACTAACGATAAAGTACATACTGTATAACTGTCATTCTGACTCGGATAATGCACCCCCAGGTGTTCACCAGATCATAGAGGGGAAATTCGTCCACTCGGAAAGAACCATAAAATTACTGTTCACGCTTCTGACTCATAACAAACTATTGGAAAATATATAAATATAGTCTGTTAGCATATCGGCATAAATTTCCCTGAGTGCAAGGTGATCGTATGGTTTTTCCTAATGTCACTTGTCAGTGTGACGTTAAAATAAGCTAATAATAATAATGTGTAATAATGTAATATTAGATGTATTCAGTTATAACTTGGAATAAAATACTATATTCCCATATTTGATATTATTTACCTGTATTCTTACAGTAATACTTTGTAAACGACAGTAAAGTTAACTTCATGATTTAAAGGAACTACAAGTGTCTAGGATTTAAATGTAAAAAGTTTGCTAAGTTAATTTCGCAACCATGCACTTGCAAATTTTTTGTTTGCTGTATTCCAAACTCATCCTCTACATTTTAATTTTTTTTGTTCTTTTATTCCCCCTTCTTCTACAACTTAAAAAAAATTACAGTTCCATCGGGAGTTGAGTTGGGCTGCGTGCGTTTACTAAAAGAGCAATGCACTATGATTTTATTTTTAATTGACAGTTCGTACATTGTCATTTATGTTAATGGTATGGAAGAGTGGAGTGGAGTGAGAAGGGATTTTTTTTTTTGGTAATACGTGGTGCGGGATTGTAATTTATACACGTCAATAACCGAGTTGAAGTCTACGCTCGGTCAGTAATAACGCCCGCATAATTCCATTCAGAGAGCGAACAGGAGAGGGAGAGAGAGAGAAAGAGAGGGAGGGGGAGAGAGAGATGGAAGAGGAGAGTAACTGGGGACATAGAGAATAGAGCTGTATGTTGTTTGCTAACAATTGAATCGAATGTCTGTAACTAACTGTTTGCAACAAACAGCAGGTATGCGACTTGACAAACGAATTTCATTGAGCACTCATCGCTTTTTCCTTTGTACGCTTCAGTGGCATGTATTAATAAAGAATTAACTTTATTCTTTATAATGTATCATTTACTCTCGTCTCTGCTTTCATAAATCATAAAGGTAAATGGAAATTTCTTTGTTTTATGCTCAAAATCAATAAATAATGGAGTCTAACTTTCTGAACTTATTTGTTTCTCCTTTTACTAATTCTAATACATTTCAGACTGAAACATTAATACAGGAACAGCTTTTCCATCATTTATACCAGCAACCTATTATTTATTCTTCACGATTTATTTATAAATTGTACTTAATAAAACACAAGAGCTTTCGGCCTGATTTTCCATGTTCTTCATATAACAGCAACATTTTTAAATGTTTCTTTTGGTATGATTTGCAGGTGAAGATGTTAATTTGGATTACATACAATTTATTAATAAATAGTGAAAATCTGAGAACTTCTGGTTTTTAACTCCTATTAATGTTAGGAAAGTTTGTAGAATATATATCGCGCTCTCTCTGACCTGTATAATGAATCTTATAAACATTTGTCCTTATTTGTAGAAACTTTTCTATGGTTTTACCCCTTTTAGTATGTTATTGCATAAATTGATTTTACAAAAAAGTATTCTAATAACAATGCTACCAGTTTAATATTAATAATGACAGTTCATTGTTGACGTCTTTATATTTCCTCGAAAACTATCAATCCTCAATTTGCGCTTCCTTGGATTCTATAGTTTTCTGGGTCTGATTTCAAGCACATTAAATAATATATATTACTGTATTTTGTATTTGTTGTGTATGTGAAAAATAAGAAATAATACTATGTTAAATATTACGTAGTAATAACATATCGTTCAAATATATATTTGGAGCTTAATTATGCCAAAGCTCATGGTTGAAACTTTTTTTAATGGATTCCCAATTCATTACGCAATTGCTTTTGGACTTGAATTTGGTAATGGTTTCACCTATCAGTATTGAGTAATTAATTTACAAAGTCTGTAAAAATATTTTGAAGCTTGGTTCTCTGTGAACATTTCCTAAAGAGATTTTAAGTACATAATAGATTGTGAAAGGCCGTTACGTCCCCCGAAAAGAATCAATTTTCCACGGTAAAAGCGAACAATTAAATACACGCACGGTCTGCCTCTGATGATATGTATAAGTGAATGAAAATTGATATTGTTCCCTTAATTAATAGGGGTTCAGATGAAACAGTGACGTCATGCTGTTCTGTCCCACCCTCATTCCCATTCGGAATTTTATCACTGCTCGTTCAGCGTGAATTTCGCATTTAACATTAATCTGCTTTACGAGTTATTGACGAATGTGTCCACCAACCCCCGTTCTCCCTAACAAACCATCCTCTCCTCTTCGATTCGATATTAATTCTCACATATTTTCCGCCAGTACAATCTGTTTCGGATTTTTTTTTTGTTATTCGTTCCCGGCCGAAATTATTTTTTGCTATCGTGGCTGGCCTTGCCGAATAAAAGTGGGACGTGAAAATGTTGTCGGCGATGAACAGAACTCTGATATTTATAACCTCCGTGGAAAGGAAATGCCAACCTGTTTTACACTCAACGTATAGTTAAATGAGGATAAAATTTATTTTATTCATCAATGAAACATAATTTCAAGTCAAAAAAGAATGGGAGACACGGGAAACCAACCTCTTATTTCTTTGAAAAATACGTAATTCATTTTAATGCCGTAAACCATCGACCCGCCCTTATTAAGACCCCCTATATATTACCTTATCATTTGGTTTATTTATCTTCTAAGAATCAAAGGTTGAAGTTCTTTGCATGCATGGCCCAACAACTGCAAATTTTTCCCCTCAAAATCCGGTCGAATTTCATTGAATTGTTCGTCTTTTCAAACAAATATTACATGAATTAGACATAAATTTTAATTAAAAAACATCAAAAGCTTTGAATAAAAATTTTTATCAGACGAAAATAAGCAATATAGTTGCCAACTGTATGTTGGAAACATTCCTATGCAATCGTTCTAGTTATAAATCGAAATTTAGCTATAACTGACTTTTATTTCCTAACACTGTAAGTCATTCAAATAAGTAGGTCCTTTTTAAGTATCCCAATTAATTTTTATGTTACAGGGAAAGAAAAATTTCATGACTGTTTATTTTTGCTTCTAATGACTGGCGAACCGAAACCTAGCTGCCAGATGATGAGCAGAAAATAGACATTTACTAAAAATAGATTTGTAATTGAGCCGAGGAGGCCCTGCATAGACTGCCAGAAATTTCCAGGAAGTATAATCCAGTGAAGTATGAACAACCCTTAATAATGGCTATCGAGAAAAAAAAAGGATCTCCAACCACACGCACGGCCTCCAATAATAATTGAACACGCGCAGAGAAATTGGAGAAATACGACGCAAAAGCTCTGAGCCAACAAAGAGAATGATACAATAGATATAAAATTATAACTAACCGCCGCCTCCCCCCACCCCCGCCCCTCCCCAGGTCCCCATACACATCCATTGGCCTGTTATTGGAAACCAAGGCACAATGATGTGAAATATTCCCTGTCCTCTCTCTCTCTCTCTCTCTTGGTGATCGTGGTATGGGAAATCCATAACACTTAGTAGCTCGGGTCGTAATTTCATAATTATCAGAATCAATCTACACTAATCGTTTAGCAATTAATCTCCAGTAATTGCAGTGGCGTGATTGTCATTACTGGGGTACCATGGGAGGGGTGGGACAGATAAGCGACCTACTTCCACAGAGAATGCCATGGGGAAATAGGGGAATAGATTATAGCCAACCCGTGATATATTTCGACCCACAGACGGATACTGCGGTGATCACTGTCGGACATCGTTAATCACCGTGGTCTTTTTTTTCCCCTCAGCATCTTCCACAAATGTAGAAACGTGATACCGTAATACCGTAAAGTTACATTGACTCATTTTTAATCAATTAATTTAATAATGAAAACCGTAATGCAACCTTAATGAATGTTTATATTTGTTTTAATATCGCAACTGGGAAACGAGATTTCCATAGATTACTTATCAAATCTAGATTGCAAAAAAAACACACAATTTTTATTTTTATTCCCATTTTCACTCATCCGCTTTCTAACACATAATATGATTACAAATTTATGAATTGCACCTGCAGATTTGGATCTGACAGACTCTGACCACTCTTGAAACTCAGGGCGTTGGTGGTTTAAAACTTAACTCGCGCAGTTATCAAGCCTCTCTGTACTGAATGTGAGGCTCACAATACCGAATTTCATTATTACCAAGATGTTTTCCGTGACGACAGATGGCAGGAGAGGTGCGGATTCTGATGACTCGGTACTGATAAGGCCCCACTAATGAGATTTGAGGATAGGATGACGTCATCAACTGACGTCAGAAAACCGCCCTATGAAAGACTTGTTCGCCACTGTATGTAACGTATAAATAAATTCAAACTAACACATTCAATTTTTCAATTTCATTTATCAACAGAAACTTAATATTGAATAAACTCAACGACGTCATGGTAAAATAAATTACGAATAACAAAACGTCTGCTTTACAGTCTTGTCACATACCAAAATAAACAACTCTTTTTGTTCGCTGCATGCTTTCTGATCTGATTTACGAATTTTTGAATTTCATAAAAAAAATATTTACAGAAGTTTTTTTAAAAAAAGAGTGTGTGATGGATGTTACTGCAAAAATAATTGTTGGTTTAGATCAATTTTTAAGTTATCTTGTTCATCGGAATATTTTATTCGACACCATGACCCTTTAGAACTTATTTATATTTAACCCTGTATGCACCGTCACCCCATAAATTTCGGAAAAAATTATATGCTTGTTAATTTATTTCAATACTATAATCTTCGATTTTTATTTGTAGATATTGTAGATTAGTCTTGCATAAATTGGTTTTTCAATATGTAAGCCGGTGGCGCTTTCAAGTTTTCGCAAAGTGTTTACACTGCAGTTGGTTGGGCCACAGCAATAAATAGCCAATTGACCGGCCTTCTCCCTTTTACCTCCTACCTCTTCCCTAATGGGATAAAGTGCGGAGGTGGAGGGCGGAACAACGTTAGTTCTCCAGCAGACACGGCAAGAAATCTTTCACAAGTGGCATCAAGTATTCGTGTGCAGTAATTACACTATCGATCCCCCCTCGAAGCTACTCAATAATAATTACCGCTTCCAAGGCAACGCCGTACAGCCAGACCTCTATTTCCACTTCCCTCCCTCTCTTTCTTCCCCCTAACCACTGCCCTTCTTCCTGCACACACACTCGTACCGCTCCTTAAATGCCTTTTTCCTAGCATGGCAATATTATCTCTGTCGTAAGGTCTCCCACATCCATCACGTTTAGGTCAGAGTCCCTCCAAAATTACGTTCATGCATTAAAAATGAGCTTCAGAAGACAGAATCGTCGTAAGAGAGGATCCAGCCATTAAACACAACGACTAACTTGATAAAGAAGCATAGGTAAACACTGTAGTTCATCTTCATAGAACTGTGCGCGTAATAAAATTTCATTTCAATGCGTAACAAAAATATGGCAGGAAATTTTTCCATTTAGAAATATGATCTTACATGTGTTGGATTTACTTCATTATGCTGAATTTATTCTGCATCATAATTATTTTAATTACTACCAGAGCCAAGAAATTCCGTTAGAATACACCGCTATATAATTAAATCTTCCCTTTTTTACGTGTTTTAAGACGTTACATCTCTGACTTTAACGAGCTCTTTGGTTGTCTACTATATTATTCTTTATTTTCATATCTTCCCGTCTGTAAAATTTTAACCTCTTCAAATGAATGTTATTGTTGTAAATCAAAGATAAGGCATTATTAGTTGTAGACTGTAATTTAAAATTGCTCCTTTAGCTACAAATTCTGTTTCATTATTACAGTCATACTGTAATCCTGGAAAAAGAGTACAATATGACAATTAATAGAGGGAAAACCAAGGTAATGCAGTGTAGTATGAGAAATAGTGGAATAAATAATGGTGTTAGATTGGGAAAGGATGGTTTGAAGGAAGTTACGGGATTCAGCTACTAGGGCAGCATAATAACTAAAGTAGGATAGCACAGGCAAGGAAGGTTTTCCCAAAAAAGATTAATTTACTTACTGGTAATATAAGTGTGAATATCAGGAAATCATTTCTAAAAATGCTAGTAATGGAATTCGTGTGGTGTAATATGGGTTCGAAACGTGGACGGTAATAGTTTAAGAAAGGAAAAAAAATAGAAGAATTTGAAATGTTGCTGCTATAGGAGAATGCTGAAAATCAGTTGGATGGATAGGATCACTAACGAGGAAGTTCTAAACAGAATAGCGGAAGAACGTACAATCAGGAGGATGTTGACGAAGAGAAGGGATGGATTAATAGGCCACGTTTTTTTAAGACATGAGGGTCTTGTAAAATTTTAATTAGAGGGAAGTGTTGTGTAAGAACAGAAGAGGGAGGCGATGAATGGAATACGCTAAGCAGATTAGGGAGGATGTGGTAGTTATGCGGAAATGAAAATGCTTGCGTAAAATAAGTTAGGTCAGTTACGTCAGATCAGTCTAAAGATGCAATTTCACTGATGCAAATTTTTGGCAACGTGTAGCATGCGGCATTGAAGTATGGAGGGTTACATCAAACAAGAGATTGATTTGGTATTTTAGTAGTTTATTTAACACACAAGAATAATATAAATAAAATAAAAGATGATATCTAAACTTCCACCCGGAATAGAATTTCGTGTGGAAATATATAGAAAAAAGTTTGATCACGCTTCTGTAATCGAAAGTTTATTTTGACTTGTGTGTAGTCCCTAATGTAATAGAATTTCTTCCATTCGTTTTCATAATCACACACAATAAACAATAAATCACTTTGCCTCCATTTTCAATTTTAGTTTCACTTCACTTATAATTATAATTAATTTCGTCGTATAAGGCTCCCAAGTATCTCCGCCGTAAACTATTAATCCATCCCTTTTCTTCGTCAACGTCCTCCAGATTGTACGTTCTTCCGCTATTCTGTTTAGAACTTCCTCGTTAGTGATCCTATCCATCCAACTGATTTTCAGCATTCTCCTACAGCAGCAACATTTCAAATTCTTCTATTTTTTTTTCCTTTCTGAAACTATTACCGTCCACGTTACAATTGTCTCCTTTCTTGGCTACGATCCCACAGCTACAGCATCTCTCCCAGCAACATTTTTCTCATTTCTTACATATTAAAATATTTATTCGTCCGTTATCCTGGGAAAAACATATCACGACTCTGTAAAGTTTATTCCGGGTCAGCTCTGCTTTTGTTGTTATTGTCCAGCAGCGTCGCGCTCTCATAAATTACATCAATCCGTTTCTATAACCCAGCCAGACGCTGCATTGCTTTTAAATTCCAAAAATTATCTTGGAAGCTGAATATAAGTCATCATCTCACACTTTCCACACGGTATCTGATGCGCAACATCTGTATGTCCCATTGAGTATCATCACAATATTAATACATTTAGTAATCTGTTGTGGGGTTATCTGACTTAGCAGCATTCGCAACAGCAGCAGAAAGTCATTAAAATCATGAACACAGAAACCTCACACCACATAATTAGATCAGTTAAGCAGCGACTAATAATATCTCTTCCCTTAAGAAAAATAATTATTCGATTTAGATTGAAGTTATCCATTTTCATTTGGATCTTGGAGGGAGGAAGCAGAGCTTATTAATAATGACTCATTTCAACAGCCACGGTTCATTTCTGAATACAATAGGGGCGACATAGCTTGAGGGCAGACGCACACATCTCGGGTAATTTTATACGCCACATACAAAGACGCACACAGACGTCTGTAACTGCGGCGCCGAGGGAAGGAACAATAATAAAAGCTACAACAATGGACGTACTCTGTCGTCGTCGTACCGGTGTGTGTGTGTGTGGGAGCGTCCGGCAGGAATTCCGCGACTGCTAGATTAAATTCCTTGTAATAATAAATCAGTCCGGTATTAATTTAATCATCTTACGTCTACTCGGTGCCATGGTCGCGTCTTTGTGTGTGTGCTGCAGGCATCTCTCTCCACCTATCTACCTGCGGCTAATATCCGCCTTTCCAAGGCTACAAATGTCCTTTTGTGCCAGTGGAATTCTTAACGAATGATATTCACACCGTTAATTGAGCGATTAATCAATAGCAAAAGAGGAAGACTGGAGGTAACACTTGGAAAACAAAAGAAGTCAAGTTACGTATCATGTGTGAATTAATAACCATACTATAAAAATTATTTTGTTCCCGGAAACAGTATATCTAAAACATTAAATACATTTTTATTAATTTTCTTGGAATAAATTGAGTTGTTAACAGTTTTACAATTTCAATAGTTCGAGATCCTTTTCCGAGTGTGTTATTCGTGGAGATCATTGGCATATAATTATGTTTCTTTGTTCACAATTTATGCCCCTTATATTTATTTGGTTTTGTTGGGATGGCAACGCGTCAGAGGACGAGAATGACAGAGAGACTAGCGAGTGCAGTGTTGTGTAGCGGTGACTGCGAGTGTGAGCGGCTGCTATCAGTGCATGTAAGACGTATGAGACTAAATGATACAAAGGGTCGCTATTTCCCCGTAAGTGTCAGTATGTGTGGCCGTCCTACAGCTTCTTTATCTGGAACTGATATACCACGGCTCCTCTGCCATACAACTCTCGTAGTCTGCTCTCAATTTACTTCGCTCCGTTACTGGTATACGATTTGATCGCTCTTATTCCGAACGAATTGCATGCAAAAAATAAAGCTTAACAATGTTTGTGCGTCTCCTACTCGAATCTTTTATATATCTATTATTAAAAGTGATGCACTATTAAATGCGATGAGTGACCATGTCATTAGCGTCCAGGGTATTATCGTGCGATATACGATCAAAGGACTCTTAATTCCCCCATCTCCCAAGACTCTCCTTCTTCCCCGCTCATAATTTTCAAGGACATTACGAGTTCAAAAAAATAATTACGCGAGTTTAAAATTTGTATCATTCGATTACTGATGTCATTCACGAAAGAAAAATATTTCGTAAATGGCAAAATAGGGGAGAAATTAAGTTATGTTGGAAAATGGACGGCCAAGGAAGCCGGCAAAGATTTTAAATAATTTCAGATACCCACCCTCACCAGAATTATAAACGCAAAATTATTAGTTTATAAGTATAAGAATACACATTATAATAGATTGTAGCAACTTAAAATGAAGCCAATTAAATGTCAATGATACTCCGAAGATTAATTTTTAAATTATAGGACTATGAATTATAAATTTCTGCTGCGGTTGCTTTTTACATCATTATACTTTGGACGCTACTCATGACACGGTCGCTCATCGGTAGGCGTCAAACATGAACCCTAGACCCCATTTTTTTTTCAACTTTGGTTTATGCGGAAGACTCTATGGGCACTGGTCTTGATATTCGTCTGGTTCCTACTATCCAATAATTTTAATTGTTATGTAGATGTAATATATCATGCCTAATTTTATACTCATTTAAGATTTACCCTTAAAATTCCAATGTTTAAAGTTTTACGTCACTAATGTGCTTCCAAGTACTCCTATACTTTCTGAAATTTAATAAATATTTTTAAGAATATTACTGATGTTTCCTGATGTAGTTAATAGCCGGAATCAAGTTGATTCAAGTTGACGTAATCAATCAAGGACTGAGGTTCAAACCCTAAATGTGGTGAACGATTTAAACGCAACTGAGGAAATCTCCAGCCATTGAATGTAAATGGATTGGACGCGATTCGGTTTTGAGGAGAATGGGGGGGAAGAGGTAGTCCAACCTCTTAAGCAAAGTGTTCGCAGCTTGAGGATTCCCAGCCACCAGTGGCTGCTCTCATCCCACCACACTCTTCTGGGCGACATTTGCATTGGACAGTTGGCGAGGAAGGAAGACCAATAGCTGAAGCAGGGAAGAGGGTGTTGCTTTCCCACGGATGGACAATGGCGTCACCACCACTGTCCAGGGTGGGGCTGGTTGTTGCGGTATGGTTGGCAGAGGGAGAGGGAGGGTGGCGGGAGGGAAATGAATTTCTCTGGGCACGTGAGACCTCGATCTATCACTGCGCGCCCAGGGAGATGGATTATGTGTCAGCTCTATCGCAATTGTTTGTTATTAGCAAAGGGGGGCGGAAAAGGGAGGTAGGGTGGAAACTCGACCCTCGATTCGGACGCTCGGGTCGACCGAGTTGGATTGAAGGTGATCGATCGATTCATCAATCGCGAGGAGGACGGCGCGAAAAATAAACATGTAACTCTGAACAAATGGAACGAAATATAGAAATCTTGAAAAAAATTCACATCGATTAGTACACAAACTGTTTCAGAAGACAAAGACTTTCCTAAATTAATTTTTTTGAATAAACAAAATATTCCGGCGGGCGTGTTGCGGTTGACGACAACGTATATAAATTTATATATATATATATATATATAACTTTAAATATTTTGAAATAGTTTTCAGTTTATCACATGATATTTTAAATAACCATTCCTTCAATTGAATTATACAATTATTATTCTCAATAATTCTAACCAAATTATAATTTTACTTATATACAAAATTAATAGTTACTAAATTAAATATTTTATTATGATAACTGCTTCATACAAAGAAATAATTACCAATTGACATAAAAATCAACATAATTAGGAATAATTCCTGTTTTGTTTAATTTATCAAACAGGATATCATGAGGCACTACATCAAAGGTTTTGGTGAAGTCTAGGATAATCCCATCTATTCTACCCCAATTACCTACTTCATCTGCTAAATAGACTTTCGCACAAGAACCCTTCCCGAAAACCATCCTAACCATTAAAAACCAACCCTTATCTATCAAGTTCAATCACATATCGGTTGTAACCATTAATAGACGTAGTCCAGGACGAAAAATTTTCGTTTTTATATCTCTTTATTTAATTAAGATATATGTATCTGCAGTCAATCAAAAATGTAAGCTGTATTATTTACAAATTTTAAGTAAATTAATTGGAAAATTAATTTTTATTTTAGTGAAATTATTGTCAAACCAAAAATTTCTAATTTGTCTCAATTTTTGAGTGTCTGCAGTTAACACCAGGAGAATTTTGATTATATGTATATATTTTACTATGTTCAATAATATTGTAGCTTTCTGCCTTATAGGCTGATTACTTGTTTATTTATTATTGATTTTATATTCATAAAGTTAACCCCTTCACTGACGTATATTTTTCAACAAATGACAAAAAAATGTCATATTATTTTATTATTTTTTTTACTATCTATATAAAAAATATGTATTCATTCAAATGGTTTACAAAACTATTTATTTTAAAATATTTTCTTATTGTACCTATTTTTAAAAATTTACGCGTAATATTGCAAAAAATAATAAGCTAAATGGTTCACAATAAATATAGTCACATAAATTCTTCACAATAAAAACACGTGATAATAACAATAATACTAACTAAATTTAATACACAGTAACATATTATATACTTACAGCGTACAATATTCCCCAAAAATTAATAAAGCTGATAAAAAGTTATAAAACCAGTGTAAAAAGTCATCGTAGTTATTCATAAAATGGTTCAAACATATTTCTTTGTTCATTGCAAATAATATCTCTAAAATAATATAGGTTTCAAAGTATAAAAATTATGAAAATTTCGCGATTTTTCCCGCACTGACATTGAAAAAACGAAGAAGTTTGATATAAATCATGCGTTGTGAATAAAACAAATACATTCTCTTACGACAAAACTAGGAACTTCTATGAAGGCGGCGAGATATCTAGTCCAGATCGGGGAAGAAGAAGAAGTGAAAAAAAAAACTTGCTCGTTAAGACCGGTTCTCGATAATAGATGTTTATTAAAATATATTACGGTATGGTCAGGATGTTGAATATGTACATAGATTTAGATTTATTGTTGTTTCCATTAATCCTCGATTGAGGAAATAGGATACGTCATACATTAAAAATTAAAAATGAAAAAAATAAAGTAAATAATTAAAGACAAATAAACTTAAAATAAATTAGTAAAAGAAAGTGTATATAGACAAGTCAATATAAACACAACACGGACACACACTGGGAAACACAAACAAGCACACAGTGAGGAACACGCAATGGAGTTTTAACTACTTGGACCAGGAAACTGTTTGTTTCATGTATTGCCTGGAGCTACGACAGAGGGAAGGACAAACAAAAGAGCAGAAAAAACTGAACAGAAATTTTAAGATATGTGATGTGCTATTTTACAAGGCAGCTCATTCAACACTTTTTGCAGGAACCTCGATTTAAATACTAGAAAGACGATTAAGAAAATCCTGTACCGAGTAAAACGCGCCATTTAAAAGAATAGTTTTACTCTGCTTCACGAAGCTTTTGTAGGTACTATTTTTAACCTCTGGCGGAAGGAAGGCTGTTGTATAAAATTATCCCCGGGGGTATTGTGAATACTTTTCTGGTGTAGAGCAAGGCGATGCTTGTCCGACCTTAGAGCTGAACGTTTTCTGGTCGCGTATTCATGAAACTCGCCATTTGTTTGAAACAAATTAGTGTTTCGCTTTACAAACTTTAATATTTCATAAATATATACAGGCTTGGTAAAGTAAGTATTTGCAAACTTTTGAAGAAAGGTTTGCAACTCGATCTAGAATTCGTGCTAGAAAGTATTCTAATTGCACGCTTTTGCAAATTAAATATTTCATTACTCCTGGAGCAGTTTCCCCAATTAGAGATGCCATAGGATCATAATTGAATGAAAATACGCGAAATAAACAATTTTGACGTAAATTTTTGTCAACGTGTTGCATTAGTGTTCTCAGAGAATAACAAGCTGAACTTAGTTTTCCGGCAAGCACGGAGGATATAATCGGCGAGAGTTCTGAATCTATGGTGAGATTTTGGTTGACAAAAATAGCGGTAGTGATAAGAGGTGAGGATGACAATGATTTAGTGGATGGAAGGAGTTTTTGTTAGGGAATGAAGGATAAGTAAATGAAAACCGGATTAACGCGTGACTCCAAAGCAAAATGAGCTTAACCCAGTGACTCAATAGGAGACAGAGAAGATCGTCAGGCGTTTGATTCTTGTTTGTGCGCTAGAGCTTTCATTACCATAGTCCTCGCCGCTTCCTAAATGTAAATTTGGGTATCCGGTCCGTTCTGCACCAGAAACTGTGCCTCTTTCTTTGTCTCTCTGTCTCTATCATTCCCTCTACGTGTGTGTGTGCGTGTATGTGCACCTCTGCCTTCCTCCAAACCACACCCTGCGCCACCACTGAGACCGCTGGCAAAACAGAGGGGTAACCGAAGGAGAAGTGAGCTCTCTGTTGCCGAGGAGAGACCGCAAATGAATCCCTGGCATTCCTTTTCGACGGCGGGGGTGAGGACGAGGGCGTGTGTGAGAAAATCCACCCCTCACGTCGAACAATGCCTCGCGCTTGGGCTGTGACTTCTGGGAACTTTGAAGAACTCTCTCTCTCTTCCTCCCTGCACGTACGCACAATGCCCTTGCTACCTGACAATGTTCCAACCCCCCGCCGGCAAATCCGTTTATAATGCATTTAACTTTATTGTCTTCGTACCGACGAGTGTGTGCTGCAAATTCTGCTGTGCGTGCCGACGACGAAAACGCAAAACACGATTCCCAAGCGAAGAACATATCTACAGACAATACGCAGTAAGGCCCTTCAGGCGTATTAATTAGACATACAAAGGGCTTACACGAGCATAAACCTATAAATTCAACTCAACCTGAAATTCAATGATTAAAATTTTCATTCAACTCAACATGAAATCGAATGATAAAAATTTTCATCCCCCCTTCCCGAAACATAAACCTATATGTTTCAGGAAGGGGGGATGAAAATTTTAATCATTCAATTTCATGTTGAGTTGAATTTATATTCCTGAGACAAAAACCTATATATATATATATATATAGGTTTTTGTTTCAGGAAGGGGGGAGGAAAATTTTAATCATTCAATTTCAGTTTGAGTTTTTTTTTTGGTTAACAGCCTACATGAGGGTGATCCTGAAACAGGCAACTCCCCTTTAATAGCATAGGAAGGGAATTGAAAAGGGGGGATGCGGATGGTAGAGCAAGGTGGCCAAGGGTTAACTAGGGCCCCCGGGCTTTGGTTTAAGGATCCTACCCTCGTGGTGTTTCACCTAAAGAGATGCAGGGAAAACCCTAGAAAACCTGCATCAGGTAGGTCGGGCATTGGGTGCTATTCTCACGCCCTTCCGAATGACGGGAGACGAGTCTGCTGTGGGGACGCAGCATTCCCTTCTCCGTGTCTCCACCAGTTTCAGGAGGCAGTTGGCCGACTGATCCAATGGGATTAGCGGACAGCTCTTGCCATATGTCCAAGGTCTTTGACCCCGGTACATATACCTCCTAAAATAGGTGAAGGTGTCTCGGCAGGCTGAAGCGCCTGCGAGAAAACTCCCGCAGCGCCCTTCCTCTACAGGTTGAGTTGAATTTATAATATATATATATATATATATATATATATATATATATATATATAGTAATATTCCTTTCAGGGAATAAGACATTAATTTATTAATTGAAAAAATTTTATTGAATTTGAAAATTTTACATTTATCAATTTACAGTGATTACATGAGCCAATATCCCAGGGGATTTTGGGTCTCTCGAGAAGTGGAGTATGTAGTTACTGAAAATAGAAATAATTTAAATAAGGAAATATCAAGATAATTGTTTAATTCTATTCCAAGTGGCAAGGAAAGTAAGGTAAATAAGCGTTAAATAATAATAAATATACAGATTAGTAAAAGGATCCGCAGAACCTCCAGTTTAAAACTACTCGCACTGTAATTAGAAATATTTTAAAAATAAAAATAGAATAATGTTATTTGTCATCTGTTGTTCACTCAGTTGTATAAAACCATGTTTAAATGAAGGTTCAAAGTCGTGCGGACGTTATTTGAGACGCAGAATGTCAACTCCAGTTTCCTTTGAAATAATCCTAGTTGCCTGAGAGCAGAGGTAAATAATTGTCAGGTTGTTATATAAATAGATACGAAACTAGATGTAGATTCACGAACTTCACGGTTGATATTTCAAAACTACAGAAATATTTTCCCCTACTGTTGAGAAAGGAAAATTAAATAAAACGATCAAACTAACGTCAATCAAACCGTTAGCAATAATGCGGTGGAATGTTTGAAAAGTAAACATGATTTAAAGCGTCATCAAATAATTTTCCTAAATTTAACGGGACGTTTCAGTTTTCTTTTGGTATAGCTACGGCTTTTGACTGTCATTTTAAGAAAAAGATGACAAGAAAATAAAATTCTCATCAAATATTAATACTTTTTTAACAAAGAATAAAGGTGGCAATACAATGGTCATAGATATTAATCCCCATAGATGTAAAAACCCATGCTGTTTGACTTATAACTAGTGATGAAGAAAGTTAAAACGCAATGTAAAAAGGAATCGTATTGCAAGGATAATATTGCAGAATTGGGGACTCAGAAGAACACTTAGAAACCATAATAAATGACATGAACGTGGACTTGGAGAAAAAATTTAATATGAGGATTAATAGAGATAAAACCAAGGTAATGGAGTGCAGTATGAGAAACCGTGAAATAACAAAGCGTGTTAGATTGGGAAGGGATATTTTGAAGGAAGTTAAGGACAACTAGGGATGGTAGAAGTATAGTAGACATGAAGAATGGTATAGCATAGGCAAGGAGGGCTTTAGTAAAATAGAGGAATTTATTTACTGTTTTTTTTTTGGTTAACAGGCTACATGAGGGTGATCCTGAAACAGGCAACTCCCCTTTAATAGCATAGGAAGGGAATTGAAAAGGGGGGATGCGGAAGGTAGAGCAAGGTAGTCAAGGGTTAACTAGGGCCCCCGGGCTATGGTTTAAGGATCCTACCCGGTGTTTCACCTAAAGAGATGCAGGGAAAACCCTAGAAAACCTGCATCAGGTAGGTCGGGCAATGGGTACTATTCTCACGCCCTTCCGAATGACGGGAGACGAGTCTGCTGTGGGGACGCAGCATTCCCTTCTCCGTGTCTCCACCAGTTTCAGGAGGCAGTTGGCCGACTGATCCAATGGGATCAGCGGACAGCTCTTGCCATATGCCCAAGGTCTTTGACCCCGGTACATATACCTCCTAAAATAGGTGAAGGTGTCTCGGCATATGAGAACTTTGATAAAAAGTACCCAGAGAGAGTGCGAGGCATTAAGTGTGAATATTAGGATATCATTACTAAAACTTAGTATGCTGTGTGGCGGTGCAAAGCGTGGGTAGGAGGAGTTGCAGAAAGGAAAAGAATGTGGCGGTACAGGAGAACGCTGAAAATCAGATGGGTTGATAGAATCAGTAAGGAGGAAGTTATAAACAGAAATAGAGAAGAACGAATAATATGGAGGACGTTTGTTGAAGAGAAGGGATAGATTATTAGGTCACGTAAAATTAAGATTACGGGGGAATGTGTGAAGTGTGGTAGTTATACAGAACTGAAAAGGAATTGCTAGAGTGTCTACTTAGTTAAATGTCAAATGAAATGTGTCAAAATTCATTGAACTTGAATATAAAGGGGAATGGCCACGTTACGAGCTGCGAGAATAAATTGAAATAGGTGTTGCTTAAAACTTCATCTATCGTCCACGTTGCGCACCCATATAACGCCACGCTCCATACGAACATGTTTAGCAACGATTTCCTAATATTCACATTTATATTACCCGTAAGTAAATTCCTGTTAGCCCCCCCCAAAAAAAGTATAGAATACTAGGATTTCCTTTTAGCACGTGTTGCTTTTAATCAATGTCCTATCCTGCTCGGCTTCGGATCTATATCCGTTATATACAGATTGGGACAAATTCTCGCGTTATATTGAGTTATCATCATTGTTCACTACTTATTTGGAGTGTAAATTGATCATACGTACAGTAATTTAGTTCAGGTAAAAGAATTATTACAGTCGCAGGCTCCAAATGGACTGTAGAGCCAAAGAAAATAATTATTAATTAAAACGAAACACTAAAGGTCACGGAACTGAATTAACGGCTTCATACAAATTAATCACAAACGACCCAGGACTTCTGATACTTAATGAAATACATTGTTGCCAACGTATTATGCACACGAAAAAATTATTGTCAATGAGCATGAAGCTTTTTAACAATCACGACCACAAATAATTGTTTTCTGATCGCGAATCTCTTTAATTTGGTATCGACATTTAAAATCTAAATAATGATCCAATGTCGGGTTATTTTCAACGAGAATACGATCCAGACATGTGGTTTTGTGTACATGCATCGTGATCAATTGTAGAACAACCGTCGTGTATCAGTCACCATGTAATTCATGTACATGTTGTATCGTGACGCATGTCCGTTTATGATTTAACCAAACCCCTTCCCCCCCAATCCCCTAGTAAAGCACTATACTCGTTTAAATATCTAAAACGGAAAAATTACTTGGTATAAACGTACATGAAAGTATGCCGAGTAGATTTTCCTTAATAGTTAAGTGAAAAGAGAGTTTTACTACTAGTTATTAAAAGATTAAAATTTGTAAAATGACAACTGAGGGTGCAACCAAATAATATTCGATAGATAACTACGCTCAGAATGTTTTTAAAGATAAACAATTTTGTTCACATAATTATTTAGTTAAAATCAGTCGTGTAGTGGCATTTGTAGAGTAAGTATTAAGTTCGTTGCATTAGTCATAAAATAAACCGTGCAGATCTGACTGCTATAGTAATACAATATATAAAATTATCTAGATCTTGTTGAAAGTTAAAGTAATACAATTTGTGGTAGGAGTAAAGAATTAAGTTGCTCGCTCCCAACATCCATTCAGAAGTCTGTAACGCCCATCTCATTCACTATTCCGAATGTTACACCACCTTGTATCACTTTGCCACTACTTCTTCTCCTCCTTCCTTTTTTTTCCGTAGGAAAAGAGAAGGAGGTCGTTTTGGAGGACATTGGGAGAGCCAACTGCAAGTGGCCTCGTCCGTATCACCAGAGGAAATCCTCCAGACCGCTTTGGGAGCTGTTTGCATAATTATGCTACGACTATCTTTCTTCCTTGTTCTTTTTTTTTCTCGCTCTCCTCGTCGTCCTTTCCTCCCTTATCGCCCTCTTGGAATACGGTTATTCCTAATGTGTATGTGTTTGTGAAAGCGTTTCACATCCTTTTACACACACACTTACACGTTGTGATCGCGCACCTGGTGCGGGAAACTCTTTCCTTCAGTGAGGGGGCGGGGGGAGAAGTAGGGGGGGGGGCGTTGGTGATGGGAAGACGCAGACAAATCTACGTGCCTCTGCGGATGTCAAGTGGGAAGAGCATCTGTCCTTAAAAGCTCAGAGCGTGGGTAGAGGGCCCTTGGGACAGGTGGAAAGACAGCTGAATTGCAATAATGACCTTTGCCTCACGAACACACACACACATACATACACAAACAGAGAGAGTTGAGAGGCTCAAAACATATGAAGAATGGCAACGTCATTGGGATGAGTCCAATAAAGGCCGATAGACCCATAGGTTAATAAGATCAATTAAAGACTGGATTGATCGGAAACACGGAGAAGTGAATTATTATCTTACTCAACTCTTGACCGGTCACGGCTGCTTCAGGGCTGCATACTTCTACAGGTTTGCCATAGATAATTCACCTGCATGCCCTGAATGTGGAGTTAATGAGACACCAGAACACGTGTTTTTCAGTTGCTCGAGATTTTCATATGGGAGACGAGCATTAGAAAGTGATATTGGAACTTCAATAGCACCAGATAATTTGGTACCCAATATGCTGCTTTCACCTAATACCTGGAATAAAGTAAGCGCATATGCCTCTACAGTAATTCGAAGATTAAGAAATTACGAAAAAGAGAGAAATAATAGTGTTTAAAGGAGACAGAGAGAGCTTGACGCTACGACTGCTTCCTGTGAAGTAATGCCTAACGACGGTTCCACAGGAAAATACACACAGTCATCGTTGGAAAGGGAGGTGTTTTTTAGTGGGTAGAATCCCACACTACTATCCAGTGCGGACCCTGAGATAGTGTCTTTAGAAGATTTTCACCTGCCCTCGCAAAAAAAAGAGGGAGGGATGGATCACTGGCTTGCCAGAGTACAACAATCTTTCCTAGGTTCCCCAAAAATATGCTGAGCAAGAAACGTGCGGTGAACTAAGCTTTTGCCCCAAAACATTACGAAGGTAGCGCAAGTGTGATGAATTAAATTATCTGCAATTATTTATAACAACATTATCAAAAAAACTGAAATGATAACGGATTTTAAGTACTCTAGGTCAAAAAATCACTGTTGGACACGTGTCACTCCAAATTCGGAATGTGTCTTGTAAGACGACAGTCCGCAGTCGACCCGGTAGGCCCAGGCCCTCAATTGGCTATAAAGCCAGAAGAAGGTCAAATAATCCACACGTATAAATTATGACAGATTTCTAAAATTTCCTGTTAATTTTAAACAAAATTTCATTATTTCGTCGTTTTATTTTGAATTGTCTAAATAATGAAGTTGTAATTACAGCGTTATTTTTCTTGTGAAATAAGATATATGATCCCCGTTTATTAACCTCTATCTACGTAATTACTAATGAATGTACCACAGCAATCTTTTTCATTTTACTAATTTGCAAATGAATCCTGGGTTACAGACTCATTTTCATATGCAAGCCTTCAACATTGACTGCAAAAACCTGTTTCGTGACAATGTCCACCATTAATTAAAACGGCTTCGTTTGTTAGACGTTGACATATATCATTCTCTCTCCTCACGCACACTTGCAGACATACACAAACAGATGTACTACTGTCTTGCTTCCATTAAGGATATTCCTTTGGTCTGTCACAATATATCATAATTTCCATCAGTCCTAAGCATGCATGCGATTCGAATAACAAAGTGGGCGTAATTCAGAGATTAATTAGCTACGTAAAACTGAATTTCTTTGAAATATATGTAATAATATAAATGTACCGCAGAATTTATTAAGAGATTATATAGCAGAACGAAAAACACACATTCGAGTTAAATTATAGTCAAAGGGGTTTTTGCTACATTAAAAATTGTTTGTACGTTGTAATTTGAGTTAATTTTTTTTGTATGAAGCTGTTTGCACATCGTCAATTAACTACAAAAATATAAATTTTAATCCTGCTGTTTCATATTCTGTCGTTCACTCAACTAAATCTGAGAATGTGAATGAAGAGACATTTTTAGTTTAATTTGACAGTTCGTTAGTCGGAATTACTGGAGACAACGACGAATAATCCCGGATATACTATTAATTATTTCCATTTTAAGAAATTAGTTTGTATTTGAAGTCCGATAATTATATTAATTGCCTATACATATTAACTATCGTACATTATTTCTCTCTACAAGCAAGACATAATCAAACTTCATCTACTTTGAACGCGTTTTGAAAATGAGCTTAACGAACTGATTCTGCTTTCCGAATAATAATTTGTGTAAGAATATCAAAAATAAATTAATTTACATAATAATGATAACATATTAATGCTATGCTAATATGCAAAATGTAATGATTAATTCCCCGGAGCTATCAGTGAACTTTTATGCAATATGGAAAGTGAACGAGACAAAGGGATCCATCAATATTTTATCATATATCTAATGCAAATTCAATGAATTCAAAAAAGTTCGGTTTTCCGTTTACATTAATTATTACTTCCTATTTCCTTATCGTCCTTTAGCTATTAAAGGCTCTTAAGGAAAGAAAACGGTATATATATATATATATATATATATATATATATAGTAATGTAAAAACACAGATGCCTGCTGATTTTGGTTATATAGTGGCATTGTGAGGCGCAGTTCGGCCTACAACGAAATAAGTTTTGTGCGCGACAAGCGAGGCCAACAACAATGTCGAATTGGCTGCAAGCGGGTGAACCCCCGATGGGGATCCCCCGCGGGAAACTCCCTCGGGGCGTGTGTAAAAAAAATGGTGGTGTGTGAGAAAGCCGATGGCGGGGAACCCCGGAAATTTGTGTGAGGAAACCGATGGCGGGGAACTCCCGGGGCGAGAACTTAAAAGGGAGCCGTTGGGAGGTTCAGAGGAGAGATGAGTTGCGGAGAGGACGGACGACGGATTGATCAGATGAGTTGCGGAGAGGACGGATCAGTCAGTGGAGCGAGCAGTTGCGGAGAGACAGGAGAGAGCAAATGATAAGTTAGACCTAGTTCACACTACCTTCATCGGTGTAAAAAACCTGCAAGACGCCAGAGAGACGCGGAAACATTCGTGAAGTTGAATGTTTGTAGGCCCAGTAATTGTGGGTAAGTTCTTAAAAGCTGTGAAACTTGCTCATTGTGCTGATTGAATAAATTTAAAATGATTTATTGTCTATTTTCAGTAACTGCATACTCCACTTCTCGAGAGACCCAAAATCCCCTGAGATATTGTTTCATGTAATCACTGCAAATTGATAAATATAAAATTTTCGAATTGATTAAAATTTGTTCAATTAATAAATTAATGTCCTATCCCCTGAAAAGGATATTACAATACATATTATATATATATTACAAAATTTTAAACTTAATTAGTTGGTGAATTAATTTAAAGTAAAATCAAAATCACCCTTAAAACGTTAGACATATTAAAAATAAAACCTCTGCTTTTTTTGCTTATGCAGTAAATGTGCTGTATTCTCATTGATCAAAGCTTCCTTGCTCTGTCCATTCAGAATGTTGTGAGCCAAAACGTGGTTGAGTGGTTGAAGGCTATATAACCTGTTTCTTCCGAGAATTCTCTAACAGTCTTGAATTAAATTTTATATCGTGGTAATAATAATCCTGTTTCAGTAGTATTTTCTGTTTGGGAGTGGAAGTCTGTTTTTGTAGTTGTATAATATACATATATATATATATGTATTATATATATATATACTCACATGCATACGTAAAAAGACCTTACGAAATTGTATAATATTTAATGGATTAGAGAAGCAGTCCGAAATTATGCAATCGTATTGAGTGACATTTCATGACGTAGTTTCGATTTTTCCTGTATTCCTTGGAAAGGAACAGTTCTTTTTTACTGTTTGAAACGTTCGTTACAATCACTTTACTCCCAATGGCGATGGATATTTGGGAAAGTCGCTGTTTCTTTGGGCAAGGTGGGTCGACTGTTGTTATAATAGTAGTGGCCGTGACTCTATCACGGTCGGCCGGAACTCCTGTAACCAGCCATTATGTGGCTAATTCTTGGATAATTGCTGTGCCACGGGGCAGTATTGATGCACGCTCTTCTCTCCCACAGAACCTGTCAGGTCCAGTGATCCGGACTGACTGACCTGGATCTCCTGTCAGCACGCACACACACACAGACTGGCAGATTCATTATTCCACTCTACGAATACATTTGCCGCTTGCCGCAGCCACTCTGTGTCGTTTGTCACGATTTAAATTCGACTACGACATGCTTTGAATTTGCATCTCTGCACGTTTCTGAGAAAACTGTCTGTCAGTTGGCAACCCAGTCAATAAATATGATATTACTACTAATATATCATCGAACCATTACTGTTTTTAATATTTATTAATGACTTACCAAATTATTTAAAGTCAGGGGTAAGGCTTTTCGCTGACGACTGCATCGTGTACAGAAAGATAACGAACGAGCAAAATGCGATATTGTTACAAGAAAATCTAGATAAAGTTAATAGCTAGGCTCGGGAAAATAAAACGAAAATTATTGGAAAGAAAAGCAGCCCAATATCGTTTACAAAACGCACCTTGGAATTAGTTCCCCCACTATTCTGTCTAATTTAACAAGGGTAACGAACTTTAAATATCAGGGGATATATTTCAACAACAAACTTGGGGTAGAAGGAACAGGTGAATTTCTCGGCTTGAAAAGCGTGGGGTCATCATAATGAGGAACTTAAAAAAGGGAAGTTCAAAATCAAAGGAGGTGGCATGTTTATCCTTAGTTGGACCACTTATGCGATCCCCAATGCAAAAAAAAAAAAATCAAATAGAATCATTAGAGAAAAGGGCTGCTAATTTTGTGCGAGTAGAAACAGTGGTATTTAATTGATGGATTTACACTTTACCACAGACACTCAAACAGATCATCATCAGTGGTCAGGAACCTTTGGGGTCACTGAAGCAGAATCTATGAATCCCAAAAGACAGTGGCCATCATGTTTTCAGTAGCTTTTTTATATAGTTGTCTAGTCTCCCAATTTTCTTAGAACTTCTTGGTTAGTTACCCTATTCACCCATCTGATTTTCAGCATTCTCCTATTCTTTTCTGTCTACAACTCCTATCGTCTACGTTTCGCACCCATATAACGCAACACTCCGTAAGAACATTTTTAGTAACGAACGATTTCCTAATATTCAAACTTGTATTAGCCGTAATTAAATTCCTCTTTTTTTTTGCTGAAGCCTTCCTCCTGGATGACGTTCATGTTTTACCAGTCTTCTTCTGACTCCCCTAATACTACAACAAACCTTAGTGGTTTTTATTTCTTCTCCTTGCAGTTTGATTCCCTTTCCATGTCCATTTCTAATTTACTTCATAGCTTTTTCTATATATAAATTTACAAACCATGGATGACCGACTTACCTAATTCCTTTCTTGACAAATAGTAATCTTGTTTCAAATCAGTTACTTCAATACGGTATCGAACAGCGCATATATGAAAATTAATCGGAAAATTAAATAATGAATTCAAATTTAACTGCATCGGTATTATAATATGAGTTTTAAAAGTTACGGTGAGTGTGTGTGTATGGGTGAGTGAGCGCGAGAGAACGTGATATTGAAAAATAAAGAGTGACAGCGCGACATGGTCTATTACCAATCCGTGTCCCCAAATTACCTCATAAAATATTAACGTTGCCATTATGTCTGTACAAGGGGGAATGACACAGGGAGGGGATGATAATTTCAAATGCCGTACTTTGATCGGAATTCGATGGCTTCTGTCTGCACAAAGTCTGGCTACGTTTAACCCCCCTAATGTTACCAGCATTCTCGTTTTCGGAGTGGGGTATTAACTGCGAGCCGTTGTCTGTGGAAATGTTAAACATGAGGGATGGAAAGCCTGGGAAAATAAATAATTGAAAAACCAAAAGTACGCTTGTCAGATCTCGGAATCTCGGCACTCACATAATTTTAGTCGTTACTCTCTGGCTGAACGAGCACAACACACACACACACATCAACAGAAAAAACAACAGCACAGTTAGTCTGTGTGGTGAAAAACTTCCGCTTTCCGAATGGATTGTCGTAATATTCGTGCGTGTTTGTAAACCGCCTCACTCGGTCCGGTTTTAGTAGTGATGG
This sequence comes from Eucriotettix oculatus, assembly GCA_034510155.1. Taxonomy (NCBI): domain Eukaryota; kingdom Metazoa; phylum Arthropoda; class Insecta; order Orthoptera; family Tetrigidae; genus Eucriotettix; species Eucriotettix oculatus. The sequence continues at coordinate 55,370,845 of CM067382.1, forward strand.
TGGTTAGCCACTCCGGCTTCGATTCCACCCAGCTGCATTCGGATTTTCCTTTTTTTTTTTTTTGGCCTGCGAGTGTGGTGTGGTTATGTGGTTTCCTGGTACTCCGGGGACAAATGAGGTGTGTGACTATTACTCCTGATGGCTGCTGACCTCACAGTCAGACTTCTCTTTATCATTTATCGTCACCATTTTTCAGTCCAGTACGAGCCAAAAAAAAAATCCTAAATTTATGTTGCTGTATACAGAGATCTGCTTGCGAAATTTTCTGAAATCATAAATAATGGAAATTCACGAATTTGAAAATTATTCTTCCACATTAAACAAGACGAAAATCTTTTTTGATTATTATTACAATTTACAATCAGAAATATATTAAATGGTCTAAAATGCTAACATAGGAATTAGCCATCCAATTCCATTATATGACGTGATTGAGAACCACTAAAGCAAGTGGACATCAAGTCAATGATTTAAATCACTGGAAGTAAGTCTTTAGGTCTATTGGCCAAGGTTTTTTCAACCTTCTGCTTGTTCTGCTCTCCAGAAGTGGCTCCAGTAGACGGTTCATATGGTGTGGTGCTTATTGCTTCTTCCTTGTATAGTTTCAAGTATAAACTTTATGCCTAAATCTTCGTGTATTGTTTTATTTGAAACGTACCAGGGGAATATCTCTAAGGATTTTTGATTAAACCCTTTGAATTATTTTCATACTTGATTCGCTGGCTCATCCCATGGTTCTATACCATAACTGATTGTTGTTTTATGGAGTAGTAGTTTATTTTAAAGTGATAGTGTTGATTTTCTGCCTAGTAACCATTGAAACTCCCTATATTTTAAATCTATTGATTCCCTTTTTTTAACAATTATCTTTCCAGTTCAATTTATTGTCAATATGATTTCCTAGATATCTAATTGTTGTTCCTTCTTGTATTCGTTTATTGTTAATGAAGCTTGGAGGATATTGTTTTTTAAAAGTAAAAGTAACTTTTTGTAATTTAGTTGCATTTATCTTTAATTTCCAATTTTCTAACCATTCTTAGATTAATTTAGGTCATCTTGTAAGTGTGATGGTGCAATTTCTGGATGTGTATTTTACTGGGAAAATTGTATAATCAGCAAATGCTCCAATTACCGTGGTTGTCGTCGTTCGAAAATCTGATACGAACAGCAAATATAAGAACGGGCCGAGAAAGCTTCCTTGTGGCACCCCCGAAAGGATCGGATAGAATTCAGATTCTTGTTCTGTAGTGTAGCATATGCTGGGAAAGAGTTCAATATGAGGATTAATAGAGGGAAAACCAAGGTAATGGAGTGTAGTAAGGGAAACAGTGAAATAACAGAGGGTGTTAGATTGGGAAGGGATATTTTGACGGACGTTAAGAAACTCTGCTACTTGGGAAGAATAATAACTAGTGATGGTAGAAGTATAGTAGACATAAAGAGTAGGATAGTACAGGCAAGGAAGGATTTATTTAAGTGTGAATATTAAGAAACCGTGGCTAAAAACGTTTGTATGGAGTGTGGCGTTATATGGGAGCGAAACGTGGACGATAGGAGTTGGGAAAAGGAAAAGAATAGAAGCCTTTGAAATGTGGTGCTATAGGCGAATGCTGAAAATCAGATAGGTGGATAGAATCACTAACGAGGAAGTTATAAACAGAATAGGGGAAAAGCGAACAATATGGAGGACGTTGACCAAGAGAAGGGATAGATTAATAGGCAACGTTTTAAGACAGGAGGGTCTTGTAAAATTAGCATTAGAGGGAAGTGTGTGGGGTAAGTACAGAAGAGGGAGGCAAAGGATGGAATACCACAACAACAATTATTAAGGGGTAATATTGCAGAGGTAGAAAGCTTTTTGTAGGATCAAATAAAACTATTGCGATTTCCCGTCCAACTCGATTAAGTTAAATTTACAATCTCTGAAGTCGAAAATTCCGCTCACGCTTTGTGCTACAAACCTCTGTAAATCTGTGTTTGCGTGTCTGATTACCAACTCTGCCCACATTTTTTTCTTCATTCCTTTTCTGCCGTTCTCATAGTTTTGTTTTATGCTTATATGAAGTCATTTTTCTTTTTCCATAATTTTACAAAAATTGTTAAACAAAAAGTGTCATGTTCCGCCCCGACTTCCCCTTCATTGATCGATTTGACGGGGAAAATCGAGTTTAAAGATAAACGGCTTAACTGTCCTGTCTATGATTTTTATTAATGGAACTTGAAGGTTCTATCTTATTTTTACGTATATAAAGTATGCTATAATTGGTAGGTTATATTTAATTTCGTCTGATGTCGTTAGGAATAGAACCTTGGATAAATTAACGTAATGAAGCGGATTGGTGAGTGAGCTTCCAGTGTTAGTCTGTACGTGCGCCTTTACTTACATTTGCAAATGGAGTAGGGAAGCAGCAAATCGCTCGAGTCTTTCCTGCCGACAGCTGCGCATTGTTGTGAGTTGGGGAATGGGTTACCACAGTTGCCATTGTTGGTCTTCGCAGTTCCAACACGACGGAGAATACAAACAGTTAGTCGTGTCTGTCTCCCTCTCTGACTCACTCAACCTCCTCTCGTCTTATGTCAACTGCGGACGTAGTTGGTAGTTGCAGTTAAGTGTATTCTTCCCACAGGGGGATTTCCCGGGAACTTACGATCTCCTCCTCCCTCAACACTCCCATCCCTTTAGCACACACACACACGTACTCTCTGACTGTTGTCTGTGTTGCGATAAAACCTGAGGACTGCCAAGTTGTTCTTACGAGAAGTCGAGTTAGCATTATCTGGAGCGCAAAGAGTTTGGTATACAGTGTGAGTGTGTGTGTGTGTGCGCGCGGGTTTCCTCTGTAGGAAGACGAAATTTAATGTGCTGCTTGAAATTACTGTCACGGAGGAGGTGTTAAGATTCGCTGAGGAACATTTTAAAGCACAAAGAAACAACTAAGATTCAACTATGGAACTTCTGGTTTCTCTCAGAGGTCGCAGAGTTAACTTTTTTTTTTCTCTCCTTAAAAGCTATTACAATTTTCTCCTCTTCTGCCACAACCGAGAACAAAGTTTTGATACATACAAAATTAATACTGTGGTAATATCCCAGGATTCACACATTTACCGGAAGGGCTTCTGAAATTTTCAAGTCATCTGGCCTGTTCATTTTGTGACTTTCACATTAATTAACTTGATGATTTTATCAAAAGTTAAACTGACACTAATCCAAAGTATAAGAAAATTATAACCGTACTTCCCTAGAAAATTTCCAGTATATCGAAGAAAACAGACTTAACTACAGACAATATTTGGCTTGAAAATAAGCTCTGAAGGGAAGCAAAATAAAATTTTTGAAATAACCGAAAATATACCTTCATCAATTTTTGTCAGAGGTTTATTAAAAGACTGAAAGTCATTGTTATGATAATTTAGCTTTATAATAATGACATTATTACAAAATTCACATAAAAATTTATTCTTATTGATAAGAATTTAAGATCATTATTTTTTATTATTATTTATCACTCTGAAAAGTCCCAATATGAGCCATTAAAAGTTGGGGATAATTTAAGTTTATATAAAAAAACTCAATAAGAAGTGATTGTTTTCTGTCTAGGTATTGAATTTATTTAGTAATCAATAAAATGTAGGAAAAAATAACTTTTTGAATAAAAGCTATTGCATCTTTGTCTCCGTGTGCGTTTCTATACTATTCTTCCGATTGCAATTTAGAACTTTGGTGTGTTGTGCTCAACCCAGTGAAGGTTAATTTCTATAGACAGTTTGAGGAGTTGTGCCCCTTTTCTTCCTCCCTTTCAGTCCAAAAAAGACTTCTTTCTCCCTCAACAAAGTTGTAAACATTTTACAATAGATGAGGAGTACGTTTCCAATTTATATAAGCATTTAACAATAGGTGGCGCGGAAGTAAAGTAGAAAGTGAGTGTTAGTAGTGTATAAGTAAAAATAATTTATGTTATATACTTAAGGAAAAATGTTCAGTTTGTAACCACAATTTAACATAAGCAATCAGAAATATTATTCTCACCCTTAAGGCATTGTTAATATTTATGACACCTATTTTGCTCCGTGATTATCCTTTGCTTCCTTATGATAACTGAAACACTTCTTACTATGTTATACTCCTTGATGTATTGTATTTTACTTCTTTAAAGTAAGTACATGGTGTACTTTGTACTCCTTACGTTACCGGGATAATTTTTAACTCTTTTTAAAGTACCAGAAATATTTTTCACATTCTTACTGCACCAAGACTATTTTTAGATTCTTTCAAGTTAGGGACCTCATTAATTATAATTATTAATTACCAGTAGAATTCTTGACATTATACCGGCACATTTGAAGCTGCCCTTAAATCACGTTTGGACCAAGAAATCAGTGCGATATTAATTTATTTTCCAACCTAATCTAAATGAATACCCGGGCAACGACGGGTAATAAACTAGTAAAAAAATTTAAGCTCAGAAACAGATTTTTATTATTTAAAGTAGCATTTGTTTCTCTCAACTATAGTTACAATATATTTCATAGAATAAAAATATTCTAGGCGATAGAAAAAATTTGTAATACAAAATTAATAATTAAGATTTTAAATTAAAAAAAAATATGTTCACCTGTTGAAGTCAGAAATTAGGGACGGAACGCAGTGTTGCGTTTTATATTTGTATAAATTTCAATCCACATGCAACCATTAAAGTAAATATTTAATAGGAAGCTTGACATGAGTTATTGAGTTAGTTTACGTCAGATAAAAAATTAATTTTGAAGTTTATCTTGTGTAACGCATACTTTTTCCCGTTAATAATATATATTTATATATGTTGTTTTTTTATACTTAATAAACACGTTTTGTAGGAGAATTACTTTATCATTAATCTTAAATGACTAAGGTAGAAGATATATATTTTTGTTTCGTTCCTGTATGTGCGTTCTCCCCCGAAATGTAACATCCCACTGCAGCCCTGCTCCTTCTTCAATGGTTGTGTGTGTGTGTATTTCTATCTGTCGTTTTGGAGGGGCAGGGGGTGAGTTGGAGTCCTTTGTTAGCAGTGGCGGAGGCTACTCCCAGATATATCTCAGAGCTATCCGGCCGAGGAAATACGTGTCCAGGGAGTTTTCACGGCGGATTACACGCAGCCGGTGACCTGTGAAGGTAATTCTGCAAGGCAGGCAGGCAAAGACAGAGACGGTTGGGCGGGAAGGAGCAGAAAAAGGGGGGCCGAGAGAGAAGTAAAGTAAGAAGTGAGGGAGATAGACGAAGATGGAAAGCAGAGTAGTAGTAAGAGTAGTGGAGAAGTGGGTGGGCGGCCGACGTAAGCGCCTTGCTGCCCTTAAAGTCAGCGTAACAAATACAGACGACGAAGACGAAGGCACCAATAAATCCAGCATCCTCAGCATACCAAGTGGACCGTGTAAATTGGGGGATGGGGAAGACCTCGCTGAATAGCTGTGCGTTCTTCCACGTCTCGCAAAATCATCCCTCAGATTCGCCACAAAATTCATACACTTCTCAGTTCATTAGCCTTCGTATGTGTTTAAAATTAACATACAGTCGACTTAAGTGAAATAACAATATAATCATTATCGAAGTCACTACAAGATTATATAAAGGTAAAACATAAATAGTCTGAAAATTTTTGACTCAATAAAATATCAAGAAGTGACATCTTAATACCTCTATAAAAAAAATTAAAGTGAGCCACGAAATAATTAAAACTTATTATTCAGGACTTATTGTAGAACAAATCCATCTCGGGAAGGCAATTTGAGTCACTGAGGAAAACAGTGGGAAATTCCATGTTTGTGTATTAAATTTAAAAAAATAATTTCATTGTCTATTTCTATGACTCGATAAATCCCCAATCAATACAAACCCCCACATAAACAAAAGTAATATTTGCCTCAACGTGCATCTTCCACATCAAAAATTAGAAAAAAATATACTCCGGAAGGGCGTGATAATAGTACCCAATGCCCAATCTATCTGATGCAGGTTTTTTTTAGGGTTTTCCCTGAATATCTTTAGGTGGAACACCGGGTAGGATCCTTAAACTATAGCCCGGGGCCCTAGTCAACCGTTCGCTACCTTACTCTACCTTCCACACCCCCTTTTATAATGCCCTTCCTATGATATTAAGGGGAGCTGCTTGTTTCAGGATCACCCTCATGTAACCTGTTAACCCAAAAAAATCAGCATTTTGTCGTTTCTTGCAATTAAAATCTCAGTATTCCTTGGTGTAATATAAAAATTATACAACAACGTCTATATAAATCAAGAACAAACGACCCCTATAACAGACATTTACACAAAAATTTAGAAGAATTTTTAACATAAACTAAACGTTTCGACTATCCACTGTGAGGTTCGTTTTCAAATATTGACAAGTACCACGATGGATGACGATCGAAAATTTCAAGTAAATTTTTGTAATACGGGTCGTGAATTCTTCATTTACATAATATAAAAAATTTAAGTGTAAACATTAATTATGTTGATAAGCTGAATGTTTCATATCAGATCAAATGTAAATTAAAATAATTTAATAACCGATTCACAAAAATTAAATTCTATATAAAATTAAGAATTAGTATATTAAAATATTCCATACTTTGAAGCTTAATTCTAGTATAACTTTGTGATCTGTTTGATTGAAATTCATTTCTGGCTTTTGTCCAGTGTCTTGAAATTTATCCAAAGAATTTCTTAGAGCTTACATTACGATTTAGAAAACAGTTTAACGCATTCAAAAGACATGCATTTTTATTTGTATTGATTGTCCAAAAGTTTTACTGACGAAATATATTTCTTTTTTTTAGTTACAAACGAGATCCTTCCATTCTGAAATGTTTTTATCGTCTACCACGCACAATTTCTGGCGGCGGAGCAATGAAATATTTTTAGGGCACATGGACAAAGGAGAAGTTCCCGGCGCGGATTTTGGAGATTACGGTCTAAACGACGTTATTTCCCCCCCCCCCACCTCTTCCCTCACGTACCCCGTGGGACTTGCCGTTACCACCTATATTTGCACGGAATTGTGGACTCGCAGGAGTTCCCTGGGGAACCGATGTGTCTGTGTGTGGTGACAATTAAATCACGCAATTTCCATAGGGATGTGCAGACCACGTAGGACAGACGAGGGGGAGGTCGGGGGAGGTAGGGTAGCTGCCCCCAAACAGAGAGAGAGAGACGGGGGTGTTCCCTCTTAACTAGTTTGTCATCCCTCCCTCTCTCTGTGCGTCGAGCCTGCCTTCTGTGCTCCCCATATGGTAATGCGTGACCCATATTCGAATAATGTAGCCGCCCGTGGATCCAATATGGAAATGAGAATTTTCTCCTCGTTCCGCTGTCCAAACCCCCAAAGAATTCCTCTGACCACTGAATCGACAGCCTACATAAAGACGAGTGGTTTCTATGTATTTTTCCTTTGAAAGGTCTCTTCACAGAGGCATTACTAGTCCCTTCACAACAGTTATTCACTAACTGCGAGGTGTATAAAGTATGATTTCGTATCGTTGTAATTATTAATAATTTATATTAAATCAAGTTTTCATATGTACGTCGTGATCAACATTCATCACATAGGCGTTGTAAAATAAATAAATAAACAATTACGTATCTGTAAGCTTCGTACAACATGTACACAACCTTTTCTCGCGGTTACCATGGTGATCAGCGATATTGCTCATCACAGCTCTCTATCATCTGTGGCGCAAAAATTCAAGGAATGTCAGATACATGTTTTTAATCCGTGGAAAGACAACAAAATTACATTCTTTTCTTTTTCGGGTACAGGCTACATTATGGTGGTCCTGAAACAGGCAACTCGGCTTTAATAGCATAGGAAAGGAATTGGAAAGGGGGGATGTGGAAGGTAGAGCAAGGTAGCGAAGTGTTGGCGGCTATAGTTTAAGGATCATACACGTTGTTTCACCTAAAAGAGATGCAGAGATAATACTGGGAAACCTGAATCGGGTAGGTCGATCTTTTGGTTACTATTCTCACACCTTTCCGAATAACGGGAGACGAGTTTGCTTTAGGGTCGAAGATTCCCTTTTAGGAGGCAGTTGCCCGACTGATCCATCCAATGGTATCAGAGGAGAACACTTACTGTATGCCCAAGGTCTTCGACGCCGATACATACACCTCCTAAAATAGATGAAGATGCTTTAGTATATGAGAACCTTGGACAGACCAGAGAGAGTAGGAGGCATTCTCAACGCAGTCAGTTTAACCCCGCAGAAATACCAGCGAGAGAAATCTCTCATAGACATCCCTATCTATAAAATTTTTATATATTTTTATTTATATAAATTTTCTGCAATTAAACTGAGCGTAATAATGCCAAAGTATATTGATTTCATTAAGACAAATATTTTAGTTGGACCACAACATGAAAGGGGTACAAATAAATACCAATACGATAATTATCGTTAACTATACTTGTATAAGATATTGTATTTTATTACAGTAAAATCCCTTACCGTTAAATAATTTTATATTTTTCCGTCTGTTTTTCTGATTCAGTCGTATTAACAGACCATTAAGTTAACAAACTGAAACGTCTCCTTTCTGAAATATGTACAGAAACGTTGTTATGCTGTTAAAAAATTATATCTGTAAATACTGTTCTCTACTTTCATTTTCCTTCCTTAAACATTAATTACAACAATGACAGCCAAACTTTAGATTTTCGATTACATATATTTGAATATTTCATTACTAAAAATTGGTATTAAATGTCGCAAATAAAGTTATGAGATAACAATTTTCTAATGTTTTTTATTCCTGTTGACTTTAATCTCCCAAATTATTTTACAAAAGATAGAAGTCTGAAAAACTATTAGGCATTTGGTTAAGAGGCCAGGAATTATTTCAGCGGCTCTGTAATTTAAGCGTTTATATTATTTACAACAGGTGAAAATTTTTTATTGTTATTTAGTTGCAAATAACTATTCTTAAAATATTATTATTAACTGTAAAAAATTACGTATTTTAAATGCGAGCACGGGATGTGTAGGCGATTTTATTGTCCCCCCCTTTTTTTCCTTTGTAAGGGGTGGGATAGAGTGCTTTCCGGAAACACTGGCCAGCAGACGGGCAGATTCTACATGTCGATTGGTTTTAGTGTTATAGCTCCGCCATACTGTAGATAATATCGATGTTGGTAGCGGGGGGTTGTTCCAGCAGGAAGGCAATCAGGCCCTTTATATTCAATTGCCTACCTAGCTTCCTACCCCCGGCTGTCGCACCCTTCACTGGTGCACAGATAAGGGATGGTTTTGGGCCGCTCCAGTTCTCGCACAGATTAGCTGGGACGATGGGTTTCACCTCCCTGCTTCCTCCCCCCCAACCCCTCGAAAACCCTACTATTCCTGCTTTCAACTCCCTTTTCGCCTCCCGTCTGTCTCTCTGCAACATTGTGCCTCATTTTGGTCACATTTCTCGACGACTCTCAGGAACACATTCCACGAACAAAGTCGATTTATTTACTTAAGTTGTTTTCAAATGTGTTTTGTTATTGACAAGTTTTCTAAACAGCAGAATAGGAATTTGTTGATAGACCAAAAGATGCATACAGCGAAGTAAATTTATTTTCATATTTTCCATAAAAGTTTTTAATTCCTCAATTTTAAAACCCGGAACATTTGGCCAATATTTCCATATTTATTTATGAAAGTAAAAGTTATATTTTTTAAAAAAAATCTATATTTACAAATCCACAAGAAGCCCATAGATATTACATGTGCTTATGTTAATATATATTATCAAAGTGACGAAATCATTGACGACGCTTCAGTGGTTCAAAATCTTTCAAAGAAAATGTCGCGTTCCAATTATAATTATAAAATTGACTTGTATGTGTATTACTAGTAAATTTAAAAAAAGAGTTTTCTTCAAATATAATTTTCTTTATTGTATTTGAATTTTCTAAATGTTGGCATTAGAATTTGTGTACAGGGTTTTTCAATAAGGGCGGATCAAATTAAATAAAACAAGCTGTGAGTGAGGTTTTATTGGAATTCCTTTCTTTTATTTGACCTTTCAAATAATAAAAAAAAATCGTTAATACCTCATAAATAGTTTGCTTTACTCCATTTCAGCATTTTAAATTAGCCCGCCCTTATTGAGAAACCCTAGATTTGATTTTTTTAAATAAACAATCAAATTCTTGACACAGATGCTTTGGCCAAACGTTTCTTTGGGAAATTTTGAGAAACCCTATATTTGATTTTTTTTAAATAAACAAACAAATTCTTGACGCTTAAGCCAAACGTTCCTTTGGGAAATTTTAATAAAATTGATAAACAATATTTTTTACAATTGAACTTGTATAATTATTGAGAAATTAAATATATATTTCTTGAAGAATAAATTAAGTTTTCGTTTATAATTCAAATAAATATAATAAAAAGTAATATATTAAAACAAATTTAAAATATTCATAAATAGAAATTTTATATTCTTTTTATGAATTTACACTGGAAAGTTAACTGAGTAATTTCCAGATTTTTAAAATAATTTCTGGTTATTTCTCAATGAAGTCCAGTGTGTTGAGTTTGGGATCTCTTAGACCTTTGAAGGTGAAAAGATGGAGGGTAAATAAAATAAACACGAAAAATAAATTTCCTACAGGCTTTTCATAATTTCTTTAACTCTGGAAAAAAGTCTTCAGTGACATTTAACTATAGGTCTTCCTATTTTTAATTAATAGAAATTACCACGATATGATATTCATGATACGGAACCAATAAGCCTCAGGAACGTGAGAAACAAGCTGAACTTTAATATTAAACTTTTCTAATATATCAATAAGGCTATCATGGGCTTTCCAAAATATAACTAATCCACTAGAGTTACAATTGTATAATTGTTAAAATTTATTTATTTATTTTTACCCGTGGATTCTCAGTCAACCAACAGTAAATTTCAGTGAGAAAACTTGAAAAGGGTACAAATTGATACATAATCGTATATAGATTATTGATTTAAACACTCAAATTCTGAAAATGCTTCTAATTAAAATATTTAATATGGATTTTTTATTGTAATGCTAATAATTCATTTTTAATGTTTAAATGAAATTTTTATTATTAAATATGAATTTTTAACTATTTGTTAATTTCTTCACGATACTTTAACTTTCAGCATTGATTAATTTAATATACTGTATAACATACCGTTTAATTCCTCACATATTATAATCTGGTACTATAATTTCATTTAATCGTTATTATACTATAATATTCAAATTAACTAATTTAACCGTTTGTAAACTAAGTTTTGGTAGACATTTTGTTGAACTACTTGTTTAGTTTGAATACAATTTAAAGGCGATGCTGAAACTAAAAATTATTATTAACTGAATTATAACAGCCTCTTTGTCAGCTTTCTATATTTTATTTAAAAGATAAATCAGCTGAAGGAGTCATGGAACATGCTACATTTTTATACCTGAAGAAGTCTGAAATGAGAGACGAAGCTTATTATACTTTATCTTATAAAAAAAATTGACAATGAGTCTGTTATAATTCGTTTCGTTCAATTATTTATTTAAATGTCATATAAACCACTTTTATAAAAATTGTTATGGTTAAATTAACTAATGAAATGTTGATAATTAAATATTAATTGATGGATTCATTAATTTTAACAGCATGCGTCTTAATTTATGAATCCATCAATTAATATTTAAGTTATAGATTTATATGATATCTAGTATAATAATTATATTTCTCATATTTTATATATTTAAAACGAATGCAATTGTGACTATAAAACGTTATTGCTTACAATCATTTAATTATTTTCATACTGTGAATTCATATTATAAATATATACAGAATCAATAAAGAAAAATACGGCCTAATAAGTAAGAATATAAATTTATTATTATTTAATTAACATAAAATACGACGTTTTGTCTCCCTTTTGAGACTTTCTCGGGCATAAAATTTAAGGAGACGAAACATCGTATTTATGTTAATTAAATAGTAATAAATTTATATTCTGACTTAATAGCCGTCTTTTTATTTATTGTAAATCTAAAGTCAGAAAACTATTTCACAGATCAACAACCAGATTTTATAAATTTGTTAATGGCCATGAATATATCTGCATACCTATCAAGAATATTATTATTTACTCTAGCTGAGAACTTCTTAATTTGAATAAACTCATGTGGAGAACTTAGTAAAAAAATTTTAATAGGCTTATAAACCAGGGATGAAAGAATCAAAGTAAATTAAAAATAAAATATATAAAAAAAACTTGTATATATATCGCTCCCCCTAATGTACCCTGGAGCAAGTCACCTTCGGGTAGGAAGCGTAATTATTATTTATAGAATAGCATCCGAATATTGCAGATAAATTACCATCCAACCTGTTACTCTGTACGTTTAATTCGTTCATCGATTTGCATATTGGTGGCAGAAAATGTAAAAAAAAAATAGATAATTGTTTTCCGGGAGGAAAAGTATTTGTCATGATTATTAAATTCAGTCACGGTTCGTAAACACAAATAGGAAAACGATATGAGGGTAATGTGTGCGTGTGTGTTTGTGTGCTGCATATTGCGCTTTACAGCATGTTAAAACACTTGTTCACGCTCCCCTCCAAATCCAGCTTTTTTTAAATTTTTTAATTTATTTCCCTATCCCTGTGCAGATAACGTAGCTATTGACAGATGTAACGCCGCCAATCTATAATGATTATGATGGCGATAATATTTGGCCCGGGGGGAGTTATGGCGATAATGTAGGATATCACCGCCCTCATAACCCTCCACCCCTTCTCCGCAAAACGTAATTTCGCATTAAAAACATAGAGGAGCATAATTATTCACACCCGATGGGGGTTGAAAAAAAACTACCCACTTACTCTTTATCTGACTGCGCATCAAAATCACCATGTATATGTGCGATATTATTATATTACCGTTGTCAGTCTTTGAAAAACACTGACTTATATTGATTCAATAATTAATTGTTATCAAAATATTTAAAATATTGAGAGATCTAGTCACATTTTCAGCAAGCCTTTTATAACGAAAGTGAAGTTTTTTTTAAAATTATCATCGCAAATATTTTGTATTGAACGGGTTATAAATTAAGTCGACGTAAGTAATCGACAACTTTCAACATGCAACTACGGTAACTAGAAGTATTTTTATAGGAAATCATGTGTGGCATCTTGTTTTTGTGTGACTACATTTATACCTGAAAGCCACTCAGCAATTTCATACACGTAGTTTATACATTTTTCATCGTCCCCAAATTCTTTAATAATCTATTCTCTATTGTAAATAATTATCATCTTGGTTTGAAACAGAGAAGAATGACTTTGGATGTGTTGGTCATAGTTTCCAAGATGATAAAAAATCCACTTATTCAGGAAGAGCCCTTAATTACATATCGAACCACTCTTAAAAAGCTACGATTTACAATCTGATAGATAAGGAAGTCAAAATATCCCGTCACTAATAGCGCAAAAAATAAAAATAATAAATTGTCAATATCTAGACGATCAAAATGGAGAAACCTCGACTGGGCCGGAAAAGGACCCTAGAATTATGACGTGAAGAATCTTATCAGTAACATTGTAAAAGAGCCTGAGCTACAGGGGCGGAAGGTCCGAGAAGCCACCTCGGACTAGTTCAGTGGATAGGCTTCCAACCCGGAAAGCTGGATTCTTTTTACTGACAAAACTTTGATCAGAAGATAGTACAGTCTTTATTAAAAGGTATATGGATATGTATTCGCTGAATAAATAATTTACATGATTACTTGAATAAATTGTAAAGTCCATTGACAATTTATAAGCGAGAGAAACGACAGAGCTGTGAATATAATTATGTTATTGCAGTTAATAATATTTGATTGACTTAGTGTTGGCGGCGAATATTAATAGAGCTTAGGGGGCATCAGATGAAGAGAAATAAAGGAATAGTTACCTATTGTTACTTGTCGGAGAGAAATTATTGTTAGGTAATGAGAGAGTGGAAGGATGTTGTCGATTGGTAGTTTTCGTTTGAGTCTGCGGTTGTGTGGAGGAGGAGGAGGGGGTGGATAGGGCTATGGTGCCATTGGAGTGATTGTTGGAGCTTTTGACTAAGGAGTGGTGGAGATCAGTGGAATTTGGATGTCATTGTGAATTACTGAGTTTCTAAGGATTTTGTTTTGATTGGTTTGAATTTTATTTTAAATTGTAGTTTGCAGTCGATCCCCAAATGGAGCATGTGTAGGACCATATGGGGCGGATTAGGGAAAGGTAAATGTGTCGTTTAGTAGAGATGGAAATTGGTGAATTTCTGTTGAGGAGTGGATAGAGTAGTTTTAGTTTAGTGTTACTTTTGGATAAAAGGTGGGTAAGATGGTGTTTCTAGGATACTTTGGAGTCTAGAATAAGCCCAAAGTAAGTGATGCAGTTTTTTTTATTACGATTTGGGACCCAAAAAAGATAGAATGAATGAGTAAGAGGATGTTTGGTTTTGAAGGTGAATGAAACTATTGCAAATTTGGAAGGATTAGTGCTGAACTCCCAGTTTTTTGCCCAGATTTCCAGGTCGTTTAGATCAATTTGGACGGTGCGAAAACACAGGTGAAGGAAGACGATTGGTGGTGGATATCTATGTCATCAGCAAAAAAACATATTGTTTTAGTGGATGGATGACGGGGGATGTCATGAGAGCAAATATTAAACAGGAAGGGAACTAATCTGCTACCTTGTGGTATGCCAGAGGAGGCGGGGAAGGTTTTGGAAAAAAAAATGATTGTTAATTTTGATCGAGTACGAGCGACTAGTAAGATAATTTGAAAAGAACCTGAAGAGTGTGTCGTTGAGTTCATTTTTTATTTTGGATAAGAGGGATGGATGATGGACTTTGTCCAAGGCGGAAAGCGGGATGTCTCAGGTTTTAACATCATTATAGTCGAGATTTTCCCATTCCGATGTTTAATTTGGTTGAGACTCAATTAGAAGCAATATTCCTGTCTTTGGATTGTTAATATCCCTCTGCTTAATATTTTTATTCATTCAATTTTATATGTATATATGTAGTAAATTTTGATCAATTAAAATTAAGTACGTCCATTTACAAAAATTGATTTTCGTAGACCTACTTTTCTTTTAAGTTTATACGGTAAAACCTCGTCGATTGTGTTTAAAATATTTGTAAACGTAACACGCATACCATTGTTATTAAACGTTTTCAAAATTATTAAAAATAAATTTAACATTTTAGACAAACATAACGTTATATGACAATTAAGTTAATAACAACGCACCATATGGGGCAAGAATTAATTTTAATTTAAGTATTTTCGCTGTCATGATCCTCGAGGGCGTCTGAACCATGTCTAAGGACATGTATACATGTATATGTATACCTCAGATGATTGTGTCAGAGCTCTATAGAAATTCGTAAGCCTTTCACGAGATCCCTCCGCCGTTCAGGGCTTCCGTGGTCGTACAGAAATTTCCACGCCACCCTCTGCGAGATTCAATTAATGCCCAACCGCGAATTAATTTGGGGACACGTTTTGTTGGACGATGATGGTCGCGGCGCTGAGAAAGGAGCGCAATGGAAATAGTAATAATTGTTATGGAGCTTCCAGCGGGAGGTACTAGCAACAAAAAAGAGGAATTCAGAGTGTAGACTGTTACTGGAACGGAGTTTCTGAAGGGGAGGTGCGGAATTCCACTCGTGGTTGAATTCCGGATGGAAAAGAGTTCGTTCGTTGCTGTCCTCCAGGAGAAATTCAATCCATAGAAACGCTTGTTTGAGAGAGACTCTTTCAAAATATTGTGAACACGCCGGTGCCTAATTTAAGTCGAAAAAAAAATCGAGTCTTGGTGTTATTTCAAATTGCCAAAGATTTAAAACAAACGTAATATTAATTTAAAGGCCTCAAGATGTGATGTTTCCTAATGAAACCTTCCTAAAAAATCAGGAACAGGTGGTTGGTCAGCAAAATTGACCTCTTATTCATCAGATGGGGGAAATTATGGTAAGAAAGGCATTGTGAAATCTAGAGGATAAATAGAACTCCAGAAAGTGCCTACGATAGACATGTAGACTTTTGTAACTATGAAATTAGTTACATGCAGAACCACGTATTAAATTTTATTTGGGTTGGAAATTATTTTGAATTTCTTTAATAATCTCCAATTCCGGGATTACACAATTATTTCAAGTCATATATATTGATTTTTGAAGGTTATTTTGGTACGTAATAGTACCAATAAAAATTTAACCATATTGAGATAATTTCTTCAAGGAATTTTTTACAATTTATTTGTTTAAAGACTGATAGTTAATTTAATAATGATGATAATTTGTGCCTTGTTTTTATCAGTAACGTAATAAAACCTATTTAAATTTTGATTTCCAAATTTTATTAGGAGCCATAATCATCTATAAAATACAAATTTTGGGACATTACAATTTTTAAATTTTTTAAAATAGATAAATATGGAACATTGATTAGTTGCGTTTGTTGTATATTTCTTCAAAATTGAAATAGATTTTATTACGTGATTCCATAGAAGACTAAAAAGAAAACGTCCAACAAACTTCTTGGAGCAGTGAAACCAGAACTTCCATTAGTCATTAATTCCTCAACAACCATCTCATTAATTAAAAAAATTTCTATAAATTCTTGTAAACAGTCATATGCTGGGGCCTGCTATTGAGCAGTTTCCCCATTACATGTGTCAAGTTATGTCAGTAAAGAATATTATCGTAACTAAGTTTTCTTTTAATAAAAAAAATTACGTGTCTGATAAAAACAAGGGACAAATTATCATCATTATTAACCATATTTTTATATATTAATTACCAAAAAATGCTTCCTAAAAATATGGAATTTGAAATTATTCTTGCCTAAATTCCATCGATGACTGTAACATATTTAAATAAAAATGGCGTCGTGTTTCTTGCACAAGATAGTTTCATCCCCGACTTTTAGACACCCTACAGAGTACTCCTCATTTCGAAAATGTGTGCCACGTATTTATTGGTAGTTACAATTCGATTTTAATATTTGCTACTTAACCAATTGAGTCTGACGCCATCGTTTGTATTTTCCAATACCGTTCGCTCGTGCTTGTGTGTTGATTGTACTTACCTGGTTGGGTGTCGCACTTAGAGGCGATCTTGGGGTGCTTTCCCTACCCTCTGTCTCCTGTAATACTAAGTGCATTCTCTGGTAGCGCAGTCGGCTCTTTGTTGTAGTCCTGTTACTGACAGGAAAAGCATGTCGCTCCCGTGGCTGACGCAGCACTGCGGCCAATTTCTGAGGAGAGGTTGCCTCCCTGACAGACAGCCAACAGGGCAAATATTCAGCCTTCTCTGTCGATGCGGTCAACGCTCAACTGAAATTAAGGTTGCAGACTACCAGAAAGCAAAATATATTCATTATTAGCTGGGCGTCCGGTGACGCACGGAAATTCATTTAATATTGCGCTATTTAATTCTCTTTGGCAACACGTGATTAATAACTACCAACAAGCGCATCACATTTTCTAAAATTTACCATTTTACGTCCCTTACTTTATGAAAACTGAATTTCACCCTAACCACCGCGATGACTCGGTATCATAAAGGAGTCCGGGAATCTCCTAGTACCTTAAATAATCACGTACATACGGAAGTGTGTGGGGTAAGAACAGAAGAGGGAGGCCAAGGATATAATACGCTAAGCAGATTAGGGAGGATGAGGGTTGTACTAGTTATGAGCAAATGAAAAGGCTTGCGCAAGATAGGTTAGCATGGAGGGTTGCATCAGACCAGTCTTAGTCCTGAATACCACAACAACAACAGAAAATTTATAAGGAGAAGATACTTGAACTATCTCTTTGGTTTTACTAGCGTAAAATATTATATGTAGGGTAGTTCAGGGTGAACGGGATAGAGGGATAGAACGAGATACCCTATTTTTTTTCTACTGGATAGTGCTGGTGGTTAGTAAATAGGGGCGGAACATTGTGACTGGTCAAGGAAGAAATCCTGGAAGTCCATTTGATTGCATGATGAACTTGGATGAATTCGGGTTTTGGCGTCTTACATCTGTGACTTTATAATTTTTACAGCATTTCGACAGAAGGTAATTCACAAAACGTCTTTTAACTCTTTTATATGCAGCCAAAGACGACTCCTAGTTTACGAATATATACCATTAGTCACGTAAAACAAATCTATTCGTATTACGGTGAAAAACCTTAAACGGAGTCAAGGGTGCACAAGGAACGGGGTTCTGCTATTTAAAGCGAAAAGTTATCTGTTCCCGACGAATAAAAAGGAAAAACTGGCAGATTCTCCTTGATGATTTACTGGTTGAAGGAATAGATTAAGAAAGGAATAGGAACGCACAAGAGGGATAGTTATCAAAAACTGTGCAGTTGCAGAAAATAATTTTTATAAAGGAAGAACAGCAACATATATCTACACAAATACGGGAGCATAAAATTGTAACTAATGGAACTCTGTACAAGAAATTTATTTATTCTCAAGACATATTTTTGTTAAGCACAGAAGAAAGTTGGTACCTTTAAAGCGGAAAACTCCGTTTTTTCTTAAAGTAATTGCATCCCGTATCTGATACCAAACACTCTGAGGACAAATTATCTCTATCACTGTTGTATATCAGCATCTTATGTTAAATCATGTATATAAATTCTGCGGGAATATTAAAATATTTCCTGACACGATTTGTGTTGTTGTTAATTGAAATTTTACTGTTTAATATATATCTCCAACACAGAATTCTAGGACTTGCTGGTGATATAAAATCTTAAATTATTTTCCCAGGGATCTGACTTCTGCTCCGCTAGGAATCGTTCTTGTCTGTGGGCCACGAAATCGCAAGTCTCTCAAGAAATGTATGAAAGTATCCAGCAGATGTTGTTTGAGTATTATCTGTCACTGGTTAACCTCCCGCTGAACACCACAAATCAAATATTTTGGCATTTGATCCTGTATTAAATTTTCCTCCATCTACCTTCAAAGTTATTTTCATCATAAATCGTCTGATTTTTCCATCGACAGGAGAATGCTGTGTCCTCAAAATTGATGCACTAAATTACAATTGACAGGTCATCTATATGTATATTTTGTCTAGTCACAAACACGTAAATTTATAAAAGAAAGAAAGGAAGTACTTTCATCATTCATAACTTTTCCTGGACGAGTAACGAAGTTTAATTTACCTGTCAAAAAAAGGGGGGAAGGGGGGAATCGGATGATAAATTCTCAGTCGAAACGAATAAGCTCTTTTCACGTCACCTGTCAAGACTTCCGGAGAAGAATTGTTGTACCTGTATCTTTGTTTGTAAAACTTCCAGACGACGTTTCTTTCGTATCTGTTAGGATAACTCATCTATTTCGTACCTCAACAAGAAAGTCTTGAGTCTTAAATACTTTAGAATCAGGCTGAACCGTCGTACGGTGAGATGGGATGATGTTAAAAGGTTCTACCAGACACGCGTTAATAATGTCGGACGAAAATAAACGAAGAAGAATTTTGATAGGTTGGAACTCCGCCATTGCTTTCTTTTAGGGAGAGGGGGCGGGGGAGGTTGTTGATGACAAAATGTCAACTCAAATAAAGCGTGTGTTTGTGAGTGGAGGTTCTCTCCACAAAAGCATCTGGTGGTACCAAGCAAAGAAGTTAATTAGAATATTCGATCGTGTTGGTGTTGGTGCGTATCTGTCCTGAGAGGTCTTCATTGACTCCTGATGCCGCTTCTCGCATTCTTTAACGAGTTCATTCAACAACTTTCATTGTCAGCTCTCACCTGTGTGTACAGCAGAAAAGAGTAAATTTAATTCAATTTCAAGCACACGCTCATGGAAATGTTGGAAGAGCAAGTGAAAATTAAAAGAAACGCTGCTTTAAAATGAAAAAGAAATAGGCGTTTTGAATATTTGAATCACAAAGATACATTCTAAGGCGGACTGACAAAAGTTCTCTACAGGATTGATACTTAAATGAGAAACAAAGCTGAAGATGTATGTTCCCTCCCGCAAACAATAACACGTCTTAATTTTATAAACTCACCATTTTCGTTTTGTAATTTTACTAAGCCTGACATATTTGGTAATGTATTTACATAATTAAATAACACTACAAATTCTTTACAACCAAATGATTAAATGCTGAAAGACTTTCGTGGTTTTCCGTCATAATTTTAAATTTATAAAAAATATTTTTGTATAAAATTGCTACAGTAAATAATTATAATACATTTGAGTTAAGAAATATATTTTAATTTCTTACCACGGTGACCATTTTAAGTGAATGTAATGCGTTTAACGCCCTACATATATTTGAAAAGGAACACAATTTTTAAAATAAATTACTTTGCATTTAAATGAAATTGATTGAATTTGTATTTTCCAAAAGGTGTTACGCATTGGTTGCACAGGCGAAAATTTTCTCAAATAATATTTCCTTATGCAATTGCATTCAACATGTCCACCGTCCTGATCGTTTTAAAATATCTAAAATAATATATATTTATAAAGTATAAATTTTACGACCGTTGCGTATTATAAAAGGATTTATGGTCTATTCTGCAACAGCCTATACTTCAGAATAACTACTGTTAAATATGCGTTTAAATTGTCAATTTTCTGAAAGATCGTGAGATACAGTAACACACACTGCTAGAGGCTATAGACATTTATTTAACACGAAGTGCGGTGCAAGGGTTCAAGACACTGCGAAAGACTGCCTCCGCTTCGAGGTTCTGTAAATTTATACATTCATGGAATATTCTAGAAAGAGAACATTCTCGAAACAGAAAATACTAGAAACAAAGTAAATAATGTAAACAAGTAAAAAAATGATTGTGTTGAGTGGGACTCGAACCCGGGAAAGCATTTCTGCGGTCCAGCTCGATCTAAACCCCTCAGCCCTGACTGCAGGTTTCCAATTGTGCCAATATTATTTTTTCAACTTATAAGCTGTTATATCATCTGACTTTTGGAAGTAAATAATATAACTAAATAATTTAATTTCTATTAGTGAAGATGAAATATTACAGTAGGTAAAAATATCATTCAGAAAAAGTACAGATGTGAAGGAGCGTGGGTATCGTTGAACGTGGGTGGTTGTGTTTACTTTCTAAACGTGCCTCTTTGATACTGATGAGAAACTTTCTCAATAGACTTTCGCTTCCTCATCATAAACTGAAGTATCTCTCCATTCCTGACGTATTTACAACCAATTAATATCAATATTGTCGTCTAAATTCCTGCAAAAGTCTCCTCGCATCAAGTGAGGTATTTACAGCCGCAATATTGCGTAGACTGGTTTGTGTACCACATCCCTCTCATTTACACTCTTGCTTGTAAACCCTCCTCCATTCCACCCCTTCTAACAACCCCTCGTCTATGGTTCTGTGCTGTGATATCCGCTCCACCGACTTATGAATATTAATAACCGACGTGTTAAAGGGAAAATTCAGGTAGTAGTTAACTGCAAACTCCGAACAAGCTGTTGCTCACCAACACAATCTCATCTCTCCTCTCACTTCACCAACCCAGCAGAAACACATTCTGTCAGAGTAGCGAGCGTCCTCTGCTCTCACATTTCTTTCTTGGCCGTACAATTGTCCCACTTTGTCGATACGGATCGAAGCTCCGGTTATTTTAAATGAATGAATATCTCAGGATGCGTTTTATCAGGGAATAAAAATGATAATAAAACAAAATTACAACATAGTTTTCCGACTGTGGTGTTTACTCTTTGTTTACACCAACAAATTATATTATTATAACAAGGAATTGTTAAATAATAAAAAACAGTATATTTAATTTGAATATATTGCATTTAATTATGATGATAATAAAGATCTAAATCGTGGCAATACAATATAAAATTTCCAAAAGAAATATAACTCACATTAAGTTTTAGTAAAAAATATTAATTTACGAGTAAAATGTATTATCAAATTGGCTCAGTCGGTAAAGCAAAAAGAATCTATGCAGCTTCTAAACGGCTGCTCCCGAAAACGCGGGTGACGAACGACATAATTGAAATAAAAACAATCGCGAATCAACGAGAATGGTTTAATTGGAAAAACCGGTAAAAATGCCGTTACCAGATGTTCTGCGCGGTGACGTCGTTCTTCGTTTGCTGATACCGGATATTCCTTTGCTGGATACGTCTTCTAGATCCTCTAGCGCCTCTTCTTCAGATTAAATCCCCATCACATATCTTTTTATTTTCCGTACTCCCATCAAATGAATCTTATTTCTCGAAACATGCCGAATTTAACTTTTACGCACGTTGCTTCTTCAACCACTGCTCTCTCTCATCCCGTCTTTCTCAGGACAGCTCCCGGGACCAACTGCCCAAATACAATGCACTCCAGGCAATAAATAATGTTGTAAACGGCGACGTTTCCCGCCTGCTCGGCCTTGGCCAAACCACTCTCGCTTTTCGTCCTGCTGTACGCAAATACCAAAAACAATATTATTTTTGCTTTAACTAGTCAATGTAGGGGTCATGAGTCACCACACGACTTTCAAATTCACAATAAATAAAACGACGGCCAAAAAGACATTTTATCACTATTTACTCAAAAGTGACGTTTCGTCTCCATTTTGAGACTTCCTCAGGTGTAAAATTTAGCAATACATCATATTTACTCATTGACTCCCTCAGCCGAAATGGTTATTGAATTTACACGTGAAGAATTTAGTGTCGTGTATGGACCATCTCCAGCGACGGTTACGGCCGAAACGTCGCTTTCTGAATAAATAGTGATCAATTTATATGCTGACTTTTTGTGCCGTCTTTTTATTTATTGAAAATAAAAACACTTCACTAAACAAAATTTTATATTTTTTAATCTCTAAAGCGATTCATGTTATTTCATACAAGTATTTTCATATTCAGCTCCACTGATCTCTCTGTAAAAAAAAAATTAAAACAACCTTACCCTTATCAGTGACAGTCTTTATTAACACTAAGGACAACAAAGATCAGAACACACTTTCCTGAGACACTCCAGAAATAATTGTAACTCGACAAAGTGTAATCCCGTTTAATAATTAATTGTTTCGGTCATAATTGTGGCCAAAAGTTGGGGTTTTTAATGGAAAAACCAATTGTATGGATAATAATGTTAGAAGTTTGTGATTATCGGAATAATTAAGTCTTTTCCGCTGCTCCTTATCAGAGGCGTATTAAATTGGGTTAATGTGAAAATAAAGTTGGGTATTTCTTAAGGTTTAAACATATGTTGGTGGTAGAGTTTCCGTGACGTTACAAGTATCAAATAGACCTTTATATTTATTTAGCAGTGTTTTGAAGTATAGTGAGGTGATTTGAAAGAAATGTATGAGAACATAAAGCATTTTAGGAACTTCCGGGAAAAAAACTTAAAGACAGGTAAACGAACTGTACTATATACAAAAACCCCCGTGCACTTACCACTGCCAAATTTACTTCCCACTGGACACCCTGGGATATAACAAAACAATCCTTTAAAACCCAATTTAAAGGTATTGTAACGATAAAACACAACTCAATGTGGCATTTGTCGATAAGAAGTCATTTCAGTGTTATTAGTAGTATTTGGGTCTATTATTTTGTAAATTAACTTGGAATAATTTTTATTAATATGATTGAAGTAAATTATTAAAATTTCACCGTACTTGTCAGTAAAATTTTATGTATGCCATCCCTGATAATAATTTATAAATAATCCTGGAAATTTCCACCTTTTAATTGTTTTTTTTCGTGTCACATAACACCCTCAATGAGTGGCGGAAATTTTTCATGAAACGTTTCTGACGCAAGCATCGCCGCAAGACAAACTGTCACTAAATATCCACACGTGTAGAAATATCGGCTAACAATCCGTAAAGATTTTAAGCAATTAAAACGTTAATAGAGGAAATTTTTAAATAAAATAAAACTATTTTAATTTCGTACATAATCAAAGTGTCTTTACGTAAAACAACATCCACTTGCTTTGCTCGCCGAATCTCATAAATTTCATAATACGGTACGGACAGAGGTATAATTTAAAAGGTCAGGGTTGCAGATTAAGTCGTTTTAGAGTGCTCAGATAATGTAAGGGTTGATGGGGAAAAGTTTGACAGACGGGAGAGGGAGCTGTAAGGGCGTAGATGAGGAGGGATGGGGGAGGATAGGGCTGAAGAAACTAGACATCCAGAGACTTTGGGTGTGAGTTGGGAATCCTTATCGGACATAACTCCATCGCTTCACCCTATCTGACAACCCTCTGGCTTTTGCTGGCGTGACACTAATGTGGAATTCGAGGGTCGGCGTATCTCATCTATATTGCTGCCAGGGTTATCTGATAAAACGCCAGTTACTGTCGGATAATTTGCCTCATTACCAGAATAATTTCATTCCAGCTGATCTAGGCTGTTTTACTGCCACCTATATTCACTTACATTTATTATTATTATTAAATCAGAATTTTACAAAAAAAAATTAATTAGTTCTATTATACATTAACCGATTCCAATCTTATAATAGCCTATGAAGTTCGTTTAATCTTTTCTAAAACTATAAAAGTAATTTTATTTTATGATATTTATAATCGTACAAAGAATATACGAACAACAAAGCACCGTATTTCACTTAAAGACTAATTTAATCAAGAATTTCTCAAAAATGATCAGTTAAAGATTGGGGCATTATTATTTTTAAAAATTAAATAAAATGATACAGTAAGAATACCAAAATATTTTATTAAAAAATAATTATTCCCACACCAAAGAAGCAAACAGCACAGGACAATTAGTTTAGTATCTCATGCATGCAACATATTGACAGAAATAGTCTATGGGAAGATGGAACGACAAATGTAATGTGAATTAGGAGCAGATCAGTTTGGTTTAAGGAAGAATGTAGGGACAAGAGAAATAATATTGTCTTTGTGTCTAATTTAAGTAAACAGGATTAGAGAAATAAACAGGATTAGAAAAAAAACAGGCCTACGTTCAAGGCATTTATAGATTTAGAAAAAGCCTTTGATAATGTTAATTGGAACCCACTGCTAAGATTTTGAAGCAGACCGGATTAAAATACAGATTATGAAGAGTTATCCATAACCTCTGGCGGTAACTAGAATTGAAGGGCAATAAAAGAAAGCAGAAATGAATGAGACAAGGATGCAATATGCTCATTAATTTAAATATAGAACAGGCAATGCCAATGATATAGTTATACAACAGAAGTCATAAAAAGACTTGGAAACCACAATGAATGATATGCACGTGGTCCTGGAAAAAGAGTTCAATATGAAGATTAATAGATGGAAATTCATGGTAATTGAAGTTGTATGGGAAATAGTGAAATAACAAAGGGTGTTAGATTGGGAAGGGGTATTTTGAAAAAAGAAACTTTAATTCTTGGGAAGCCTAATAACTAAGGATTATAGACGTATAGTAGACATAAAAACAGTAAGATAGCACAGACAAGGAAGACTTTCGTAAAAGAGAGGAATTTAATTACGGGTAACGTAAGCGTGAATATTAGGAAATCATTGCTATAAATGTTCGTATGGAGTGTGGCGATATGTACGTGCGAAATTTGGACGGTAGGAATTGCAGAAAGGAAAAGAATAGAAGCCTTTGAAACGTTGGTCTATAGGACAACTCTGAAGGTCAATTAGGTCGATAGAATTACTAACGAGGAGAAGGGATAGATTAATAGACCACGTTTTGAGACATGAGGGTCTTGTAAAATTAGAATTAGAGGGAAGTGTGTGGAGAAATAACAGAAGAGGTAGGCTAAGGATGGAATACGTTAGACCAAATAGGGAGGATGTGGGATGTGGTATTTAATTATACTTATAAAGAAAGGTATTACTCTGTTACAAGTTATCGATTACACGTTATACGTTCAATGAATATGTGTATGGTTATTATGCGAACTCAAGTAGATAGGAATTTTTAAAATTATTTTAACGTTATACGTTTGTAGTTTATGAAAATCATTAATTTATTTTCGGATAAAAAAAAACCCGCAGAAACATTAATGCACGTTATTATTTCTGAGTTCAATTTCGACCGGAAATTTAATTTCGACATTTCGTAGTCAACACAAAGGGTTTCCTCATATTGTAATTATTACCATCATAATTCACAAACGATCCTATTTTGCGCGTTCATTAAAATACGGAATCCCATTAACATAAATAGCAATAATTACTTTCGGTTTGCCTTCGGGTCAGTTAATGATTACCGTGAATTAGTTTCACTGCGGTAGTTATTTTATTACATACTTAAAAAAAACCGAATGGAGTTTCATTCGTTCCTTATCGTCTGTAGGGATTTACGACTGTAAATTTCTGTCAAAATATTAATCACAATTTTTTTTTGGGATTATGAAAATTTTGTGTGTGTGTCTGTAAGAGGGTGAAATGTGTTTGCCTGATGAAGTAGATTTCCAGGTATTCCTTGACATGAAAGAAATGAATGGATCCTTTCCAGCCCTCGGAGTTGTAGAATCTGGCCTTGGTTCTTGGAACCGAAGCTGTTTTGAAACGTAAAAGGGAAATAAGATGTGAGGATTATCTCTTAAGAGTTGAAAAGAAGCAAGAAAGGTCAGAAACGTTCATTAGTTTGAGAGTTGGTATGCCTGAGATAATCATGGAAGAATAGGATGGTTGTAGTCATTAGTAAAGATACAGGTGTATGGTTTTAGATTACATATAAATAACAGTTTATATTATACCCTGTAAGAAGCAGGAGAGGAAGGGAAGGTTAGGGAAATTGATGAATAACGTCGTTCTCTTCTGAAAACGTAAGTAGTACAGCTGACATGATGGTCCCTCCTTCAGCAATAAGTCGCGAAGCAGCCTGCGCACCAGGTTGTTAGCCCTACTTTTAGCACACCTTCAGGAAATATTAAAATGTCTTACAGTATACACACCCAACCATCAAACCAATGACCTAAGGCTGAGTTAAAGCAAAGAAAAAGAGAATTAGTAACAGGTTTAAGCCTATAAAGTGACTTGGATATAATCAATGAGTCGTCTTCTTGAAAAGCGTATAGTTGGAACCCGAATCTGTTTTTGAGGTTCCTAAATTCTGTTGAAAGTCCCCAAATATATATATATTGTAATGAAAAAACGCAGATTTTGGTTATATCGTGACCTACAACGATGTCGAATTGGCTGAGAGCGGGTGAACCCCCGATAGGGATCCCCCGTGGGAAACTCCCTTGGGGCGTGTGTAAAAAATGGTGTTTTGTAAAATAAACCGTTGGCGGGGAACCCCGGAATTTTGTGAAGAACCGATGGCGGGGAACCCCAGAATTGTGTGAGAAAACCGATGGCGGGGAACTCCCGGGGCGAGAACTTAAAAGGGAGCCGTTGGGAGGCTCGTGAGAGCAGATGAGTTGGGGAGAGGACGGACGACGGATCTGTCATATGAGTTTGAAAGCAGATGAGTTGCGGAGAGGACGGACGACGGATTGATCAGATTAGTTGCGGAGAAGACGGATCAGTCAGTGAAGTGAGCAGTTGCGGAAAGAAAGGAGAGACCAAATGATGAGCTGGACCTGGTTCATACTACCTTCATCGGTGTAAAAAAAACCTGCAAGACGCCAGAGAGACGCGGAAACATTCGTGAAGTTGAATGTTTGTAGGCCCAGTTATTGTGGGTAAGTTCTTAAAAGCTGTGAAACTTGCTCATTGTGCTGATTAAATATATTTAAATGATTTCTTTTCTATTTTTAGTAACTGCATACTCCACTTCTCGAGAGACCCAAAATCCCCTGAGGTGTTGTTTCATGTAATCACTGTAAATTGATAAATATTAAATTTTCAAATTCATTAAAATTTGTTCAATGTCTTATCCCAAGAAAAGGATATTACAATACATATATATATATATATATTCACAAAACTCAACCATCAACAATTAATTCTGATAGGAACTACGGAGAAATTTTTATCTAAATAGCATTATCTTTTCAAAGTTTCACTGGAAACAATTTTGGAACGGATCAGTGCACTTTAACTAATCTGTCTTGTAAGTGTTTTGTTTGTACGAATTAATTTTCCAACGAAATAGGTTTTCTGACTTAAATATTGACAATAATTAAAAACGGCCATAAAAGTCAGCATTAAATAAATAACTATTTATTAGCAATTTGAGCCTTCTTCAGGCTTAAAATTTAGCAATACATTCTATTTACTACTTGACTCCCTCAGTCGTAAAGATTATTGAATTTTTGTGAAGAATTTGGAGCCGCGCTGGACCTGCTCCAGCTAATTTCAATAATATTTACGACTGAGGGAATCAATGAGTAAATAGAATGTATTGCTAAATTTTAAGCCTGAAGAAGTCTCAAAATGGAGGTGAAACGTCGCTTTTGCTAATAAATTTATATATTTAATGCTGACTTTTTTGGACGTTTTTATTTATTGTGAAATAGGTTACTAGTATAGCAGCTGGTACATGTGGGTTTTGAAAGAGGAAAACTTGAAATATCTATTTTTTACAGGGGCGTGGTACAACTTAGACAACGGCAGCTACCAAAAGATTTTTTTTTCAGATAGCATGCTGCACCACACCTCACTCCCCCCCATTTTTTATTTTAATCATGTTTTCCTCTGCGTTTTGAAAATTTGCAATGCTTATTACACAATTTAAATTATATTGGGAATATTTTCACAGAAAAAAAACATTTCAGTACTAAAGCAACACTCAATTTCCATTTCATAATTTCACCCCTTATAATGCTACAGTGAAAGTACTGTTTCAGTGACATACAAAACGCACATCCCATAAGTTGAAAATTTGTCACCGTGTTTTACGGGTTTTTAGATTTATACGTCTCGAGGTAATTTTCTGAAAGGAGTTTCATTATGACGAGGCATGCATCGAAAAATTTCCCTCTCCCTTAAGCTATAAAGGAAGGAAAGCAAATATCACGAAATGTTTCCCAGACGTTCAGTAACATTTCATGACTCATAAAACGCGTTATCTGTCTCATCTTCGGGAGTATTTACGGAGAAGCAACTGAATATCTGCATAGCTAGTGCATCACTAATAATTTATATTTCGATTGGCTCCAGTCAAGTTAAAAAAAAATCGCCTTACATCTGGACTTGGTAAAATAATATTTTTCATCGATTCAGCGCTTCATGCAAGGAAATATAATTAAAATTGATCCGACTCTTAATAAAGTAAAAAATAATTAAGTAGTTTATCTGACGTAGAAATAATAATTACATTAAATAAAATTAAAAAACTGGCAAAGAGGCTGTTATAATTCAAAGATGAAATGTACTACGTTTCGTGTCTAATTTGAGACAGCTTCAGGTATAAAGAAAATTTACCTGTTGATGGACCTCAACCCACATTTTTGGCTAAAGGAGTCGTGGATTTTTAAATTTGGCCCATTTTAAACGCGGTTCATGAATGAATGAGATAATATCTATATTCATGGAATGGATAATCTGCGCTCAGAGGCTGGGTTTGTTTAGATGTGTTTATTAATTGTGGTGTCTTCCATTTTAAAACATTTTTAGAGGCCGTGGGGAAGGGATAGGAAAGGGGGTGGGGGTGGGGTTGGGGACAATAAAGAAAGTGATATCAACTGTGTAAACGGGTGGACGGGGGTACTTAAATTTAGAAGTGCTGTAAATTTAAAAGCAGTGGCAGAGGGTTGACTTTATATCTGTCCGGACACGGGTGTTACATCCTCCTTGTTTCGCAGAGAGAAAGAGCGAGCGAATCCTTTTTAATGTCCGCTGCTGCGCCATCATCCATTATTACGGTGATGGCTTCGTGTCCGTATTATTTAGGAGGCGTCGGCTACAACTTTATGTCCTCAATCTGTAGCGTCACACGTTTGCCGTGACACTTCATTTAAGATTTTATTACAGCAGCCAAAACCGACTCTACTCTCCATCTCTCCCAGTGTCACTCTTTTCTCTCGCGCGTTTCTCTCTCTCTCTCTTTACCTCTATTTTGTCGCCTCTGTGGTTGAGGGAAACACTAGAAATTGCAATTTATGCGACCCCAAGTGTTCCTACCGTGGTTCGTCTTGTGCTAAACAATACGCGCTTCCAACCTATAAATTTAATATAAAGTGTTTCATAAATTTAGTACGTCGCGGTTCTCAACAGTAGAAGACAAACGCCGGAAACAAAAACAAAAACTTGCCCAGGATCAAGCAGGTTACGAGAGAATTTAATCCTGGAGGCGTCAAAATATGGCTAGAATTTTGCAGACTCTTTTGTCGTTCAATGAAAACAACGTGTTTCTGTAACAAACAAACTCGTGTCACCGATGAAATGAAAACATCTCTATATAACTCTACTCGTGAAATGCTCGGGTCACATCGGGTACGCTCGGCTTTAGCTTCATCAAAGAAACCACAGTACAGATGGTTCGCTAAGAATCTACGTGGTTGGTTAGCGTTACTTCTACTTTTATGAATTATATATTTATATAAATTAGCCTTTATTATTTAACTGAATATTAATATTACAAACCAAAACGACGAACACATGGAACGTTGGATTTTTTTTTCTTTTCATATACAACAGAAAGTCCCGATTGATGGAATTTATACACCACTGGCAAATTTCATTTGTAAGAGCAACGACTGTTTGTAGGAAAAAAAGTGTGGTTTGGAACTCTGATATGTTTTAAAATTTATAAATCTGGTGGCGGGAGAAAGAAGCAAAATAATCGGTTGGATCTCAGAACCGGCTGAAGTCAGTACAAAAAAAACGTATTCTTGGTAATTTACACACACAGACACCAAACTGTAGAGTCCAGACGATAATTAATACAGATTAGTTTAATGTAGGTAACATTAACTACGCGTATGTATTATCCATTACATCCTTAAATTATAAATAAAATTCATCTGTTTCTTGGCTTTTTCTGTGTGTGGGTGGCGAAACTCTAACAAAACACCAAACCCTTTCCTTTTTGAAAGTGGGAGGTCTCAGGGCGCATTCCTAGGACAATATACTGACCCTTTTTTTGAACGAGATCAGCCCATTGATAAAAGGGACCATCTATAGAAAGTTGAGTTGCTACCGGGAGTGGGCGTAGCTGATTTGGAGGACTGGCCGGGAAAAACGGAAGGTCCATGAAGAATTTGGAATGCTACGGCTAAATGCGTAACATATGTAGCATTTACGCACTCCAAGACAAAGAATTTTCTATTGGCTGCAATTGTCAAACTTCAAGTTAATAGGAGACTTTGGTGGACAACGTCTTATAGGTAGCTGAAGATGGTGTGGCGTCTGACCGAGGTGACGACGGAGGAAAGTTTGACAGATGAGAGAATAATTAGATTGGGAAAGCTGAGAAGAAGTTGTCGGAGCTGGTCACCAGATGCTGTCTGAGAATCGGAGAAGAGACGGAGACCATCTAGCTGCAGTCAACCAGCAATCGCCCAGTATATAGAAACATATGCATTTTATGCGGTACTGTACACGTATATTTGATTTTGAGTTCACATTTGCCAGGCCTATTGCCATTAGGGATCAAATTAAGCTTTCTCGTTTACCCCACTGTGGAACACTGAGAGTAAAGTCGAATGCATAAACGAATTGTCCTTTTTATATTATCTAAATCTGTAAAATAATTTTCATGTTTATTAAGATTAAGACCTAAACATTTATATATCTTTTTTTATCATCTCCATCAATCAATATCATATCATATAATATTATTTAAATTAATTTAAACCCACCCCAAAGAGTTATCATTACAAGGAAACAAACTGTGACAAACGATTTAAATGTTATTCAATGCCTAGTAAAATTATTTAAAGTAAACTATTATTTCGCTATTATGGGTGAGAGGGTGTAAGTCACAACGTATTTATAACAGAAAATAATTTTTTTTAATTATCTTCACGACGTTCTGCTTGTTCTCTGATCTCTCTTCCGAGTTAGTAAGGGACAATTTACAAGTCACGTGGATAGTCTGCTACATGAAGTCTTCCTGTTGACCTGTGATAACAATAGTTTCGCAAGGAAAATATGTGCCAACGACACCTCACAGTTTTTCAGTCTCTCTCTCTCTCTCCTTATTTCTCTTTTTACAGGAAATGGACGACGGCATAGGAAACGCGGAGCTGCAGAAAACGAAAGAAAACAAAAACAAACACGAAGACTGAGAGGGGAGGGGAGGGAGGTGGAAGAAGAGTCGCGTAGTGAGGGTGGTACTTGGGTGGGTGTTTCCATGCAAATGAGTCCTCCTTGCAAATGAGAAGGGTTAATGGACTGTTTACACTGTATTCGGGACGACGAAGAAGCAGAGCGCAAAAGGCGGAAGCTTGTTCTAACCACGACTCTCTAATTGCCAATGTGCATTTTTGATTAGCAAATAACAGAAGACGGTACCGTCGGCATAAACCTTCCTACACACACCCTGACGACCCCCTCAACTCTTGCTGTTTTACTTTGGTCTGCCTTCCCGTGTTTGCTTAGTATTTCTTATTAACCCCTTCCCTGCGCCACCGACTTCCCGCCCAATTCAAAACACAGCGTCTGTTCCAGGCTGGCATTACAAAATTTCTACACTCAAAAAGGAAAAATACAACTTTTTACATCTTATTCTGGTATCCGAGGCCATACTAAATCAAAAATTTAAAGTTGGAAGTAGCAGTTTTCATTGTGTAAAAATTTTGTTCACAATGTCTTATAATAAAAATAAACAATTTTTTTGTGGCAAATACAATTCAAATTGGAAACCAAATTCTAATTTACAACAGGAAGATATTTATTTTATGAGAATATAAACCAGTAATATCTAAAAAAATTAATGCGCTTCATACGTATGTGGGTTACAGAATCGAAACCTTTCCAGATAAATAAATTTAGAAAAGTAGAATTAACAGCTCAATAAAAAAGTGGTAAACTTACAGACCTCGTGGTACTCAAACACATCAGTCACGTAAACTCGATTTGTAAACCGCGGTGATAATAAGCACCGCGTCGGCGTTGGGAATTCACACCCCAAGAAATAATTGATTTGAATACTAGTTTCTCTCTCGTTCTACCATGTATATGTTCAGTAGTCTCTAATACAGTGTCTGCTTTACTTACTTCACGTTCCCGAATCACTGAATTCAGGAATTTAGCCCTTTAAAGATTCCGATTCTGGAGTTTAACTTTCAGATTCATTTTTGTATACGTAATTGTTCCTCATCACTACATCAATTTGTAACGGTAAAACACAACAACATGCGGAATTTGGCGGTGCGAAATGAAAGGCAAAGTGGCGTGAGAGATGTTGAAGATTACAGACAGGATAACAAAACCGCGACAAGTTGGCGCGGCTTGGAATTTTCTAAAATCTTTGAGATTGGGTTGTGAGCGGGAATGGTGGTTGTCCCCAAACCCTCGGTGGAGGGGGGTAAATGGCTCCTTCGAAAAGAGGAAGGTAAATAATTTTGATTGACAGGATGGGGTCCGGCCACAGACCAAAATGAAATAATGAAGTAAGGACCCAGCAAAAAATTGATTTTCCAAGAATGAGCATTAAAACACTAAGTATTTAGGAGATTGAGCATTCGCACGCTAAGCATTTGGAGTTCGGGATATTAAGCATTAAGCAGCGGAGATTGGAGATTGTAACTGCCCATGCACATTTGAATAGCTGGCGGAAGGCTTGCTGTAGTCCGTGGCGGAAAAGATAAAAACTAGATTAGCAAGGTGCTCATTGTTGAATGAGCAAGATCAAGGCTAAGCTGAAGAAAGGGGAATTACACTGTTTGTAACCTTTTTCGAGATTTTCTCGTACTGCCAATTTACGTAGAATTTGTGTATTTTTCTTCTATGAGAAAACCCATAGAATATATTTTATAAGGAATCTAATGTTGTTAAATAATGCACAAAGTATTTTAAGTAGTAAACACGCCACATATTAATTTCAAACTAATTTGAATTGCACTGCACTAACGGTTCTTCACACGGCTGCTTCGAAACATTTTAGTATAGTTTCCGGCTTACGCAAGTTTTGGTCTCCTTTGAAATTGTGTGGCCAAAGTCCTTCTTGCATCTGCAGCATAATAAATGAGTTGAACTGTAGTTTAAATTTATTTTAAATACTCCACCAATTATGAATATTTCTCAGTGATAGTCTTGACAGCTTTGTTAAGATGAAAATTTTTCTTGTCGCAAACTTCACTCGAGTTTCTTTCAACACCCAAGGCTCAGAACTGGTTTTGTTATGTTGTTCAAAACCTCGATTATGATGGTTTATCCTAATTGCGCCGAGGAATTGAGTGTAGAACTTCGTTTTCGAGTGTCTCTATTTTCCGAGGAATGATAATGAGGTTCGAGTATGCACTGGCATTAACCCTAGAGTGCCACAAGGCATTCCTCTTATCTACTTCGCGTGCTTGCTCTGTCCCGGCTCCTTCTACACCGCACTCCACATTCCAGTCCCCAGTCTTAATCCTAAGAACTGCTAGTCTCACAGAGTCAATTGTCCATTAATACCCGACACATTCATTACGCAATAAAAATGTGTAGTAATTTTTTTACTAATAAATACAGGAATTACACTTCTAAATTAAACAGGTATGTTATTATAGAATTTATGTTCCCTATTTCTTGACAATTTATTTATTATGACTTAGCTGCTATTGGCCATTACGTATTATTAATTTACGATAAAAAATATGTATTTTATTATCTTAATGATCCCCTGCATTAATACGACCATATTACTTGTCCTAAAACCTGGGGAATAAATATATTTCATGTTTAGAATTAAACATACAACGAATTAATAGATAATAAAGTTTACATGGTGCTTAACGAAGCTCACGCATCTGTTTCTATATTAAAATATTTGTTATTACAACTTCATACATATATTTTAACATTCTTAACGAGGGAAAGAGAAAAATTAAATTTATGCAAATGATGAGATCAAAGAAATTTTAAATTTTAAAACATCTCTTGATAAAATACAAACGTACCCCTCTTATGACTGATTACCAAAACTAACCAACTCTAACCTGACAGATTTTATAGATCTTTAAAGGTTAAAGTCTTTTCAAATTAAACAAAAAAACTTTTAGTATAAATTATTTATTTCAAATTTTTTGTCACCATATTCAAATAATTATTCAATTTAATATAATACGTTCGATGATGTTAATCAGTATGAAATCAATATGTTAAAA
This sequence comes from Eucriotettix oculatus, assembly GCA_034510155.1. Classification (NCBI taxonomy): domain Eukaryota; kingdom Metazoa; phylum Arthropoda; class Insecta; order Orthoptera; family Tetrigidae; genus Eucriotettix; species Eucriotettix oculatus. Next base: position 55,406,013 of record CM067382.1, read on the forward strand.
TTATCAATTAGTGATAAGGGTCACTGCGTCGTAGGAAAAAAAACAACACAATGATAGTACAAAAAAAATCCACTGAAATCGCGGATACTCTGTTTATGTTCTGTGACTGTATATTAATGTGAATATGAGTGTTTCCGTTAATGTTGCAGATATTTCTGAACAGATAAACTGCTGCAGCTGACAGATTACGTAAACAAATAGAATTTTCCTTCTCTCGGCAAAATGTGTGTCTGTGTGTGTTACACACATTTCGTGTTTGGAAATAATGAATACAGTTTGTGTTGCACCACGGTCTGTTTTTTTTTTACTCAAAACTATGAGAGTTTGGCATAATTGGGATATTGTTAGTTAATTGAGCCGTGTAACATCGACAAACGAAATTATTATAATCATGAGATATACATTCGGTTATCAGCAGCCCTGATCCTGTAACGTCTCCTGAAATCATCTCTAGGACTAGATTTCTCTCTTCTATATCTGAAAAGAAGTCTGTGATAGGAATAAGCCTGTTGTCCTCCCTGCTTTAGAAGACATTTTCATCAGTGTTGTTGAGCTCCGTGTGCTTTGCAGTTAATTAGTTAATTAATAGTTACTGATGCTTCGCTTTGAGCAAGCTATTCGTGGAATGATTAACGAGCACTCAGGTTTCAAATTAGAGAACCAGTTATAACTGCTTTTTAAGTTTTGCAACTACTGCTATAATTATTTCAATGTACTGTACGTAGTCGAAAATTTACCAAACTGTTCGTTGGAGAAAGAGAATGGTAATAAATGATTAAGTAATAGTTAATGTGAGAACAGCCAGAAGTGATATAATAGACGAGTGAGAAAATATAAACCTAGGATAAGTGTGGTAACGTTTTATGAAACCGCGGGAAATTTTTTAATTTTATATTTATAATTAAATTTAAGAGGATAGAGGTTAGTCAACTTGTCTGCCCATTTGATCGAACATTTTATATTAATACAATTTTCTCTAAAGCTATACTGTTGTTTACAGGCTATTTGGATCCTACTTATGTCCTGTTATTAGTTAAACGTTCGATACCTTTTGGGTAACAGGTTACATGAGGGTGATTTTGAAAAGAGGCAGCTCCCCTTTAATTGCATAGGAAAGGAATTGAAAAAAAAAGAGGGGGGAGATTTCGAAGGTAGAGCAAGGTAGTCAAGGGTTGACTATAGTTTAAGGATGTCTCACCTATCAGAGATGGAGAGAAAACTTTAGAAAACCTGTATCACGTTGGTCGATTTTCAAATTTCAAGATTTATGTTTAATTTTTTTATATTGTTTCAAGTGTCAACATTATAAACACTTTGTAACTGTCTTACTGTACTGTATCTGTTAAATTCTGAGATTATTTGCAATAATGTTTATTGTTTGTATTAATTTCTCATTTCCTATTTTTTTCATGGTATTTTCAATTATATTATGAAAATAATCTCAAATGTATTTTTAAGATACCTCATTATAATGTTTTAGTTTTAAATAGGTTAGACGTGAATATTTTTTTTTGTGAGACGTAAAAATGGGGTCCACGGTAAATTATAAAGTTTCTTGATTTTAAAATTTTATATTTTGGATCCACTACGGGCCAACGGGTTGGATCTTTCCCACTTTAATACAAGACAATTTCCCAACACATGCCTCGTAAAATCTTTAATAAGCGTCTTACGTCTGTTTTTCTCATCTTGTTCTAATAGTTTCTGCACAGCCGAAATTTCTCATTTCATCCCGCCTAACGTTCCACGGTTTAGGGCTGGATCTTAAACATGACTTCAAAATTTTGTCGAAGATGTGAATTTAAAATATTTATAATTGAATCTGCCAGGTGATCAAGCAATATTATATTTTTATTACAAATCAAATTGTTGATTCGTTGCTGAAGTAAGGTTTTATTAAGGGGGCCACATTTGATCTATTTATCTAATCTCATTTTTTTGAGCGCCAGGACGGTTCACACCTTCTTAATAACAGTGTCATTTACTGTTGATGGATGTTTAAAAATTGTTACTGTTCTGAATTTACATATTTTGTCGCGGCTTCATTATGAATGTGTGTGATGGTTATGGCAGTTGACGCTGACGTAGAGTTGTGACGTCATGATACAGTGACGTGGGCGGACGAGGACGGAATGAGGAATGCAACATCTATCATCGCTCGCTGCTTCTTCTTCTTCTGCCTTTGATATGATATTCAGAGCGAGTTTCTAGTAGCGGCCAATCAATGCTGTCAATAAGAACCTCGATGTCTGAAGGGTGGGGGTTTAGAAGGTAGAGACTCGCTGAGAGGATTTACTGAGGGAGAAAAATGAGAAGGGAGAAACGGGCTTAACATTATGTGTCGGCTTCGTAAGGGATGAGGACCTAATTGATTCTTAAACTGTGCAGATCTGGCGCTCTTACAACTATTACGTACTTACGTTTTTACATAATAACATAAAAAGTAAAATATTTAATTACATGTCAATGATCCACTGAAAAAAGTGTTACTTAACATTTGGCGGAATAGCAACTTACATTCAAGCTCATTAATTTATCACCGGATTAAATTGTGAATTTGGAAACTTAAATTTGTTATATCTTGACAACTTCCAAGTCAATCAATACATTTTAAAATAATGTTTCTACATATTTATTTTTATTCATAACTTCCTCACAATGTTTATAATAAGTTACTAAATTTATAAAAATCTGTTAATAACTTTATCTAAAATTTGGAACTTTAGTTGTTAGGATCTTAGCATAAAATAAATCACTAGAACGTTTAAAATCAGTACGTTCATTACATGACAAATCTTTTTTTTTATAAAAAAATCTTTTCTGTAATTAATTAATATTATAAAAATATTGAATTCAATTCTTCATTTTTCCAGCAAAATTAGTGCTTTCATACTTTAATTTAAATTTGTAAACGGCCAGGTTAGTTATAGGTAAAATTGTTTTTAATATGAAAAGGTATGTTGCATTTCTTTCATTTCCCCCAATCGTTTAATAACTTAAATATATCAAATTGCAGAGTGTGTGTGTTCGTAATTATTTTCCTCCTAAATGGCTTAATCGATTTTAATTAATTATTTATATATTTCAGGGGCGACCTGGATGGTTCTTCGCTGTAGTTGGACCCGGCCAGTGGCGCTGTTGTTGAGATGCAGAATTTCCTTTGAATTTTCCGACCAACGTTTTTGACTTTACTCACAAAAAAAAACATGTCACAAAATTTTTAAGGCTGACCGTTTGAATAATCTGTGGAGTTTCACTTACGCACGAATACATGCGCAAGTTCATTTCGTCGTAGCTTGCCACTGTTTTGTCATTCCGATATACGACTGTTGAATTATTATATATATTCCATGTATTGTAATTGTATTGTTATTGATTGATTCGACATTGAACAAATTAAGTGTATTCGGTTAAGATACTGAATTATTGCGGTTATTATGATGAAATTCGGTTTACATAAAGAGGGTGGCGTGAAACGGTATATTTTAATGAGGGAAGGGCGTCAGAATAGTACCTAATTGTCCAACCTACCTTAATCCGGTTTTTTGGGTTTTCCATTGCATCTCTGTCTTTTTTCCACATTCTTGAATTTCTTTCCTATGCTATTAAAGGCGAACTCTCATGTTACCCAAAAAAGGGTAAAATTTAAAAGAATGTGGCTCTTTCGCTGACGGATTAATCTCTTGTTGGGAAAGGGGTTACAGTAGAATTAAATGATGTAGCGGGTTAATATAAATGAATTCCTGGGAAACGCTGGATACCCAGGTATTGTTTCTATACAATAAAATACGGAGAAACAATCTGTTAAAATATAGAATGTGTTCAATAGACAATCATGAAAATAATCAGATTTTAATCCACCTAAATATGTTCAACACAAGGGGTGGAACGTCGTTTTGTACTATATTTTTATTAATAACTTTAATTCTATTTACGACTAACCATTTAACTTTAATTGTTACGAGGAACTAAATACATATTTTATTCTAAATTTTTTTAAGGTTTCATTGTAGTCAAAATAGGCAAAATATTTTATAAAAACTACTGTTATGATAATATTAGATTTTAGAATATTGGAGCCTGACTGTACCCAAAACTGGAACGGAAGGAAGCTTTCGTGTAACTTGATAATACGGAATCCCGAATTTCGAAGCTGCCGGTGCAAAGAAAACTGACCGGAGGAAGTCGCAGTGAATGTAAACATTGCTGTGAGTGGAATGTACGTTCGAGATCCTCCTTTTCTGAAAGGTTTCGCACGTGCCATTGTGCGCCATCGAGTCACTCCATTATATATAAATATATACACACATTTCTTCCCCCTTCGCTCCCATTGTGTTGCGTTATTATTATGCGATACTTCGATAAACACTGATATACAGTTACGTTGCTCATTTCCCCGGCAGCGAGGGCGTTTCCAGAATCGTCTAGAGTGTCATTATCTAAGTCTTCCTCCCTCACCGGAGATAACTCCTTCCATCCAGTAACAGCGGCACCGACAACAGCTACGGGCGGGGAAGAAATTCAACCCCTGAAGTGTACTTTGAATAAATAAGCTGGAAGATTTCTGCCAACGCAGATTTGTGCTGACCATTTTATTTTAAACAAATCGATTATATACTTTGATTTGAAATGCTCTCTTATAATACCATGAAAGTGTTTACGACTTTCTACTTTTTTTTCTTTCATCAATATATACTACTACGCAAGTTTGTCCCATTACGAAACTCCTCTTTCCATTCTTCACTTAAATCGACGATATCTCATCTTTTAGCAACTGGATTGAACTGTATACATTCTGTAATTTTTATTAATGCCTTTACTTTAATTTATTGTAACAAAATAAAATTTTATTTTCATGCACCACGTAAAAAATAGTCTCAGTCACGGCCTTTCGATAAAAACATCTCCAAAAAAAAGATTATTACCGCAAAAAGCAAGAGAAAGATAACACGGCAGCTTTTTATATCATATACCGCACTTTTCTCTTTTTATTCAATGAAACCTCAATTAAGACGTGCAAACTGTCTAACAAACGGAAAAAAGTGAGTAACATAAAGAAATGTAGAATTTAATAATAAGAGAAAATTATACTTGAAATTATGTTTGTATATTAGTATGATAAATTAAACGAAAATTATTAGAAATTTTTTTTCAACGGTATTTAAGTACATGCCATTTCATGTAGTTTTATTTTGTTACTATACACTTTTTTCTTTTGATTCAATTGGTTTATTTATATTTAATGTTTGCATTCAATGTGGCTCGACCACGTTGCCTGTTAAAAGCGTCTAGAAGCCAATGTGGCGAATTTATCGTCTGAAAATAGTCCGCATGAAAGTGGCAAATTCTCGAAAGGCTCCTCTTACCCCAACGAGGCTGGAGGTGCTAAGACAAATTTCCACCAATGAGGCGAGCTACACGAAAAATAGAAGAAGAACAGTGAAGGCAGAAAGATTAAGCAAAAAAAATTGGTTTGAATTGGAAATATGGAGAGGAGGGACACAAAAGATTTGCGAACACGTGGCCGGATGAACCAGACCTTGCTTCAATTGTTGTGGCAGGGATGGTTTTACCGGGAAGCCGTTGGCGTTCAACTAGAAGGATCCATGTGGATGCTTATAAATAGGCATGCTATAAGTTACAAAATTTCTGGCTCAGGTTTCACTCAATGTTAAGTAGGACAAACCAAAATTTCCTTAAAACCTATACAATGAATACATATCTCATATCAATCTTCTTGTTGAGGAAAAGCCTATATTGTTCACAGATATGCTTAGCTCCAAACATTCTTCTTAAAATGAAGATAGTTTAATTCTTGACATGAGGTAACTTTATATGGAATTTCTTCCAAAAATGATTTACATCAAAACTAACATCGCTGGAATTAGTGTGAAAACTGATAAATTGAAACTCGAAAAACGAACAACTAATATTAATAAATTAATTTTCTGCTGTGTCCCGGTAAAAAAAGATTGTAATTGATATTTCTGTTGTCGGAAACGGCAACAATAGTTTCAGTATCATAAAAATAAAGGGTTTTGGATAATACAGAATCTCAATCTACAAGGAACTTTCGAGCTACCAAACGATTAAGTCAACACACTAACGTCACAGTCGTAATTAGATTTAACCGTGTGCTAACATCTGGAACCTCTGGAGTCCAGGTCCCGGAAGGGATCACCAAGGTTCCAACTATTGACATGGACGTTTGGTAAATAATTCTGTTTATATCGAATTTATAAACAACAGACGAACCAATTCCCTGTCCTTAAAAATTTTTTCAGAATGGGTGGTTCCGCTCCAATTATTGATATATGTTTATTAATAAAATAAATTAAATAACATTAAAAAAATTATTCAACAAAATTTATGTAATTTCACAATCATTTAGTTTTTTTTTGTTATTTCACTTTGGTTTATTTATAATGAATTTGCATTCAATGAGGCTTCACTACGTTATATGTTTTCCTATTAAAAGCGTCGAGAAGCCGTTTTGAATAAATAGTGTCTAAATTAGTACAGTTTACTTTGTCGTACAATTTAGTGTCACATATTGTTCGCTAAAAAAAGTATAGCTACGTTTGAATTCCTGGTTTTAAATACACTTATTATTTTGCAGTTATATCAAGTGGCTTGCTTCTGACTTCGCGTTATTAATGGAATAGATCAGACGTCTTTCAATATATAATTTCCTGCAGTATAATTTGTACGTTTACACATTTAAGTTTACTCTACGTAATATAACACATAATTTTTTAATATTTTTTTAATATTACAATATCCATTGGAGGAGGCTGTTTAGGGGTCACTTTATTGCGATTTGTCTTTGGAAACACTTGTTAAAACTGCAATGACGTAGTGATAATATTACACGGGATTAAGACAATGTGCAAAGGAGGTAGGCTAATTTTGGCCAACTGGGCGCGAAACATGGCTCTTAATTGCCTGCAAGGTCCTACATAATAAGGGCTGCAGAATGTTAGCAGTCGCTTCCAGGAACTCAACTCAACTAACGTTCCTGACCCTCCTTCCTAAAGCCATAAATGAAGAAACCACAGGAAACATAGACGCCGTCCTTCCTCGCAAATAACTTGGGTCATTGGGTCAAAGTTGGAAACTATTTCCTCTAAATCCAAGACGAAAAGTATTTAATCGCAAAAAAAAATCGAAAATAAGTTCACTGGCAATAGAGATTTACCCAACCCTTGTAATACTTATCAATGGTGCTTTATAGCCATCGTGCAAGTTCCCGGTTAAATCAAGTAAAGGTAGCCCTTAAAATTTGCAATTTTATACTTAAAAACATTAAATCAAATATTTCCTATACTATACGACTTATGCAAGCTGATCCTCACTATACGATTGTTTAAAAAAATCATTGAAATGATGGGATCTACAGTTTATTTAAGCTAACGTTAGTTTTTGAGATTTTTAGAAAAAGTTATGAACCGTTTTGGAACTAACTATTAACGAATGAGAATAGAGAATATTGATTTTCTCATTATATCTTTCTCTTTTTTATTTTCCCCTGAGTTTATAATTGTAGGGCTCATCAGTGATCCGTCTATAGAGCGTGACCTTCGATTTTAAAAATGTTTAAATTATTTCTATTGCGTTTAGTAATTAAGAGCATTTTCCAGACTATTAAGATCAATGTAATTTTACTGCAAAATCAATTTTTTTTTAACTTCAGCCTTTGTAGAAGTTATCCGATAGTTTCGTGAATGAGGAATCCAAATCTTCCGCGTCATTATCATGAATAGTTAAAGCGTGTTTCTGTATAAATTCGTGCATGTTAAAGAATGTGAAATGGATTTAATTCCATGTAAGTTTACGCCTGTTTTTTTGTAAGATAAGTTAACAATAAGATGATAAGTAAAAACTAGGACAATAACGTTTATTCTGGGTGGACCAGTTAGGCAACATATTTATTATTGGAAAAAACGTATTAACTTATGTATTTAAGTTTCCATAGTATTTCAAAAGAAAGTATCTCCCGTGTGATATAGTGTGGAGACATTTTATAAATTCTATTAGAAAGTTGTTTTTTTAAAAATGCCATTTCTCTCACGTTACAGTCAACGAGTTGCAAATATTTTCGCTCCCGTGAAAACGTTGTAAGCATTTTTCCTGTCAAGTAAAATAAAAAATATCCAAGCTGCATCGTGACGTTAGAAAAAAAAGGAGATACAAGGAACGAAACTGGGTCACTATGGAAATGAGGCACGTCCGTCGTCAAAGGTTTATGCGAATAGAGAGAACCAGGGCGGCAAGCAGCGAATCAAATTTGGTGTCTGCACAGGGTTGCACGGGGTGGATGGGGGGTAGTTGTCACCCTTCTCTATTCTATATAGAGAAAAGGGGAAAGCGGAAGCCAGGCTGAAGAAGTTGTAGGTCAGATACAGGAACAGCTAAATAACGTTGTTAAAGTTATTATATTCATAATAATGCTTGATAACACACAAAAAAAATCTTCAACCAATTTAGGATTTATAAAGTTATACTAGACTAATTCATTAGGCCGATAAAAACCTCTCAAAGCTTAGCTTGATTATTCTGCGGTCCTGCAGGTGTAAATTGAGAATTATAGTGTTATGAAATAGTAAGCAGTAAATAAATACAACATTAATATCAAGAAATACACCAGACATTAATCTATAAATATTTTAAAATTATCACCTCATCACCCCAATTTGGATGAAAATTCACCATGTCATTTAAACAGTATACGAAACATACACAAATATTAATTGTATCATGAAAATATTAATAACAATATTTTATGGTGTGTGTTAAATGTTGAGTATGTCGAATAAGCGTAGAACTGAAGCGAAGTGAATTAGAACCTTTCAAAAATACTCAGAAGGCGTAATGCATGTTATTATTCCGTTTGTGGATCATTATTTGAACGATGGCGGTTACTACAGCCGATAGCCTAATAAATCTTATATTATTTCGATTTTTTATTTCATTATTAAGTTTTAATTAATTTGTCATGAAGCTTTTGGAAAACACAGTTGTTGCAAAGCATATTAGAAACTATAAGTAGTTTTTTTAGAAGAAATTGAGCATTCCCACTAACTTAGTTTATTATAAGTAGTTGGGGAAGACAGGAAATATCTTATCCTCTTAGTGCTAATTATCCTTCTTTTATTATTATAGTATCACAAAAAAAACAGTCGCTTAGATACCGTTTCCTTCGTTACAGGATGAAGTAAGAACTGTTTCTTTCATTGAGCTAGTATCATATTATATACATTTGAAGTTAATTTCCATTTATTATTCTTACATAAATTTATCTAATAGCATTTGAACTACATTTTTATTGGTGACGTGGTTAAATGTCTTTCATGAAGAGAATATAGTTGACTAGACAAAGGGGAATTCCTGGAATTTTTCAGGTACGGACGCCTTTAGAGACCATAACACACAGATATTCAGTGGATAAAATTTAATGTTCAGACTAAATTTCTTAAACTTTTGGACAATCCAATGTTATAGGTACTTGAGCATGAAAGTCAATTCCCTCTTAGCAATAGAAAAGCGGTATTTGGGGACGCTTTTACTAAGTTACAGAGGTTCGAGAATCATCCTGGATCCTGTAGGAAGAGGCATGACTTCACTTGTTTACGAATCACACAGATGGATCTAAACACATGCAGTAATGTTTTCTGATATAGTTGTTTTATATAAATTTTCACTCTATAAAGAGCCAACCTATGAAGTAATCTTTCCGTAATCTTGCTGTTTCTGGTGTACATGATGATATGGAACCCTGTATACATATATCAGCGATGTTAACCGATAACTTCAACATCAATGTTATTAACTAAATTAATTTCATTTCATATTATTTGAAATATCAACTGTAAAGGGGTAATATTAGAATTATGTATAATACAAAATATTTAAAATTGTGTTTTGAATTTAATGTTATTGTCATTAATTTTACATGGCGATCTGATTACAAAAATAATCGGAGTGCAATATTTTAAAATGCGATTAAGTTTTTGAAAAGCTATAATTCTAGGCCCAATTTTGGTGGAATTAGTCTGGTCTGAAATAGGTTGTTTTTTTAAAGTAAAACTGGAAGTCCTGTGAAAATAGAAACTGCAATATTAACGATTTTAATATACTACAGTATAACCTGATAAACTATATAAGTATAAAGTTTAAAAATTGTAGCTGAGAATTTGATTCAACGCTGTCACAATCCACGGCTTCATTCCGGAGCTGAAGTTGTTGATGGGCGATACACAGAAAAAGAACGGAAAAGACACGGACGCCCAGCCACACCATTAGCATAATTTAGCTCAGACTGACAGACTCAGAGAGGAGATAAGGGACTGTGAAATGTGAGGATTGTCTTCGCAGAGCGCCATTTACGAATGAAGTAGTCGTCTACATCCTTTTATTGTTTTCTCTTCTCCCCTTCTCTTACGCCCATCCACTACTCTCATCAGCCTGTCCTCTCATTTTCTCCCGCTTCCACTTTTAAAACTCATAATCCGGCATCTGACAGCTCTTTAACCATCGTTCTTGTGTCTACCGTGTCTGTGTGTGCCTGCTGTCCTATCTACGAGTCAGTATTAGTCATGCACGGTACGTTCCCATCAACGGGGTCAGCTATCTCGACGATGTTAATGATTCACTCTTCCCCGTCTACCCCAATGTTGTTTCCTGCACTCGTTTCGACGATAAGGCATCTCAGACTTCGATCGAGCGCCAGTCGATGTTTGCCTGATCTATATCGCGAAAGCCAGACAGACCAGCTGTACTCAAAGAACATTAGCTTTTTCTCCCTTCCCACTCAACCGTCCGAAAGATTAATACCTGTCTGCAAAATTTATGAAGTCGTAAAGGAGAAAGAGTGAGAGAAAGAGAAGGACATAGAGCAGGGAAAATTTTGTAAGCCTCATTTGTGAGAGGATAGCACACGACTGGTAGTAATAATGAGCTTCAACATCGATCCTCGTCGGTCGTTTGCTATGCCGGCGCCGTTTCTTCGATGGATTCTCTTTTTGTTTTTAATAAAGTCTGGACGGTTTCATGACCTACTTTATGAAGGTACATTTAAATATTACTTGATAACTCCAATACTGAATAAAACAACCATACGTACTGCTCAAAATATCTAAGTGAAATCGGACTGAATTTTGCGTCTTACTTGATTTAACTCGTCTCAAATAGTTAATCAATTGTCACGTGGGAAAATGATTTCTGGCAAGATTAGAGTTGGAATTGTAATTCATTTCCAATATACGACACCAAACCAGATAATAGTACTATGCTGCTGCCAAAATTTGAAACATTATTAACCACTGTAGGTCCGGACATCAGTTCATGAAGGCGTGATGATAATTCATTTAACATTATTTCTTAAATTAGACCTTGAGACTTAATAATATGAGCTATAGTCGTCAGACATATTTAGAGGATAATAAATTACGTCGCCTATCTTCAAACATATAAATATTTCCTATTCGTTGTTGTTGTGGTATTCAGTCCTAAGACTCGCCTGATGAGTCCTCCATGGTAAATTATCTTGCGAATACCTTTTTCATTTCCGCATAACTACTTCATCCCACATCCTCCCTGATCTACTGAGCGTATTCCACCCTTGCTTCCCTTTTCTGTTCTTACCCCACATACTTCCCTCAAACGTTAATTTTACAAGACCATCAAGTCTCAAAACGTGACCCTGTAATCTTCCCTTCTCTTGGTGAAAGTCCTCCAAATTTTTAGCTCTTCCCCTGTTCCGCTTGGAACTTTCTCGTGATTCTATCCATCCATCTGATTTTCAGCATTCTCCTATAGTACCACATTTCAAAGGCTTCTATTCTTTTCATTTTTCCAATTCCTACCGTCCACGTTTAGCACCCACGTAAGTCCACACGCAATACGAACATTTTTAGCAATAACTTCCTAATATGCACATCTTATATTACGCGTAAGTAAATTCCTCTTTTTCTGCGAAAACCTTCCATGCCTGAGCTATCCTACTGTTTATATCTACTATACATCTACCAACCCTAGTTATTACGCTGCCCAAGCAGCAGAATTCCTTAACTTCCTTCCCAATCTAACACCCTTTGTTATTCCATTTTTTTTCCGTACTACACTCCATTACCTTTGTTTTCCCTTTATCAATCCTCATATTGAACTCTTTCTCCAGTGCCCCGTTCATGCCTTTTATTATGGTTTCCCCAAGTCTTCTTATTCTGACTCCTGTAAATGATGGGGGGTTATTAATTAATGAATTTAATAATTGAGTTTAAATATGTATTTATTAATTATAATCTCAGGGTATTAATGGTTTGGGTGACCACGTGTAGGAGATCAGTTCGTTGACGAACCTGAGTTGTCTTCATGGGCGTCTCGCTGTGTTACTTTCCGTGTTTGTGGAACTTGAACGGTCCGGTTCCGGAACATAAACACGAAGTCTTCCTTCCCTTGTTGCTAAGACCTTTCTTCCCTGCTTCCTAGACTGATCAAAGCATGGTCCACCTGTCCGCTGCCACCTCACCACGAATCTCCTCTCTCCACCACTCTGCTACCATCTCCTTTCACCACCACCTTGTATCACCAGCAATCTCTTTCTCTGTCCAATCTGTCCACATCTCTCCTCTTGTTCTCTCTCCATCACTGCAAATATCTCTCCAATCTCTTCCTAAAAATTGTCTCCGCCAGCTCTGTAAATGCCTTGTCCCCACTTATCCGACACCTATCACTTAAGGTGGCTGGTAAATGGATATCCTCCATTCAATATCCCTTGTTTCATTTGGGGAAACACACGCCACCGGTCACCAAAATTTCCAGGCAGATTAAAGAATTCCGTTGTGTACGAGCTTTATGGTCCAGGTGTCAGTCGCAGCCCTTTGTGTTTATTCGAAAAAGGCGAGAGGCGGGCGGAAAAAAAAAAAACTTCTTCCTGGCAAACAACTTGCTCATGCCGGAATATTTGGTATTTAAGTTCCCGTAAATTATAATAAAAATTTGGACGCGGGTTCTACTGCGCTACATACTCCCTAATACAACAATATCTTCGGGGTTTTTATTTCTTCTATACCATATAATATGTATATTTCCTATTGCTTATTTAAATAATTAATTTTTTTAGAACGCTGAAGAAGTGTCAAATGAGAGACGAAACGTAATATGGTTCGTTATTTAAATAAAGTAACACATTTAATATTTATTTAAATGTCAGATATAAAATGAATAGTTTAATTATTTATATTACTGTTCTAATGGTGCTATGGAGAGAGTTGTTGATGAGAGGTCACGTTGTGCATGATTTATGCCGACACTGACGGTTACCCGCAGGCCTCGAGAGCGACTGACTCCTGCTGTATCTGTTTCCGAGGTGGTCAACAGCGGGTGCGATGAAACACTTTGCCGTAATCCTTGTACGGTCGGCGATCCGTATTCATTACGGCGGTTTTGTCCGAGGACGACGCATGCGTCGGGACGGGCTGGAACGACGCGTCGGCTTTGCCCCGAGTTCAGTGCTGAAGCTCCGCTGCGGAGAGACGGAGGCGAGTGACGTCGCCGCCTGCCATGCCTCCAGTGACCGACGTCTGAACGTCCACGCAGAGATGTCGCGTAGGCCCACGTCGCTGCTTTGCCTCGCTACCGTCAGTGCTGAGAACCGTGTTTTCAAAGTTGCTGGACTCGAGGCCCGTTAACAGCTGTTCGTAATTACGCGGGTGATGAATGCGACGAGATGTCTGCCGCTGCAGTAGCCGTAGGACTCGTCTGCTTCCTTTCCTTCGTCGCTTTGCAAGGTAAGGTCAAATTTCCTACTCTCTTCACTTCATCATTTCCACTAAATAAACTAGAATCCTTAGGTAAAAAATTATCATTCGTCAGTATTCCTGACAGCAAAGAAGTGTCGTAATAAAAGTAATTGTTTCTTGATTTTCAACTCTGTATTCTCCCTTTCTCTAAAAGTCATTCACAATATATTCTACAAATGATATACGTCTGAGGAAATGTATGGTAACACGCCTAATATTAATTACTGCCTTACATAGCTTCAAGTTGATAAAATTAACTATATTAAAAATCATAAAAATTAGAAAAAATTTTGGCTAGTAAAATATTTATACGTGGACTCCCTATTTAACAAGAGATCCAATTATTTGTATTACTTTTCTTTAGACTCTCGTCGATAGTACCGAAACGAATTCCTGTTATAGTTGTAGAAATCTGAATGAGGTGGCAAAAGGGCAGGGAAAACCATAAAGTTAAAAGTAGTTTGTGTTACAAAAATGGGCGATTTAAACTTTGATTCTAATAAGATGGTTATAAAACGTTATGAGAAATGTAGAATAAATAATAGAAAATCGTATTATTTAAATTTAAATACATGTAACGATTTATAAAACAAAAATTAATATCTATTACCAACTGATTCTTTAATGTTCCTCTCTCTTTCACTAAAGATCATCCAGAACTTTTCCTGTAAATGAATTAATACATTACAGCGTGCAACAGATCTTTTGTCCCGTGATGATGATGTTTAAAGATTCCAACTTCGTCGTAACATTAGGAAAAATTTTATCAATATCAATGGCCGTACGAGACCAAAAATTAACTGTGAAAATATAAATTCATTAATAATAATTTCACACGTCTGACCATTTTACAGAAAATGTTAAAAGTGTTATTCACCTACAATGACGTTTCGTCCACAAGTATCGGTCTTCCTGAGATTAAAATGAGAAAAAAAAATTCTTCAGATTTTAAATTTTTGAACGTAAGCAATTATATATGTATACAGACTGCTAAAATGTAGAGGGTGAAATAGAATTTTTTTAATCATATTAGAATCCATTTAATATATACCCGACGTTTCATCCCAATTTTTCAAGTAATGACATAAATAACTAGGGTAATAGTAAAACTAAATGATAATTCTACATTTTGAAGATATTTAAACGATTACATCAAAATTTAGAAAACTTATCATTTAATTTTGAAGATCTCCTGACCAAATTGTCATTACCTGAAGAGGTCCTAACTTTAGGACGAAACGTTGTTTACACAAAAAATAATTTTCATATGAAGGAAATTTAATTTTTATTAAACTGTATTTTTCTGACTCATACGGTGATTAATAAAAATATTAGGCTTTAAGGATACCAGAAAGTTTTTAATTTAAGTTATTATTGGGAAGGAGATTTTCGTTAACAGAAAAGTATCCTAAAGGAAATTGTATGACATAATTTTTTTAAGAAACTGGACTAGAAAAATGAACGAAATATGAATAATGGGAATTTCAAAGTAATATAATACCAAAACAACTAAAGTTTAACATTTTCCTTTTATAATATTACGGAACTTTATAAATACTTATGTTATTACATATTGAAATTACTGAATATTTACTTTACGGAAAGTATGATGGATGTGAATGAAAGGATTTTCCAATCATTCATTTTTGTGAGATACTTAAACAATACTTTTATAATACGTATCGGTTTTGAATTAAAATTAAAAATATATTTTTATTTGTCAAAAGTTTCACGGCTGTAAAATCGCTCTTCAAATTAAATGCTGTACTTTCCTTCTGTAATTGCAAAAATTTAGGAACGTTTTTTATGTTCAGAAAAAACTAATTACTACCGTAATATTAGTAATTTTAAGAATTTCTTTCACTTTCTACTACAGTTATTTTTTTTTCTTCTTGATGACGGTCGGGAATGTTGCAGTTCGAAACGTCGGTCGAACGTCACTCTCCAAACATTTTATTAATATCTAACATCAGGAAATGAAAATAATGCCTTTGTTTCTATATACTCTCCCATTTGATTTTAATTAGGAAATATATTATATAATGACAATTAAGAGACAATTATTATTGAATTTACCGAATTTTACTAATGTATTATTTTATGTAGTAATTGAATGCTTTGAATTAAACGATTCTCCCATGGATGAGAAATAAATTGGAGATCATATAAATTCATAAACATAATCCCACCTTTTCAATTCCCTTCCTATGCTATTAAAGGGGAGTTGTTGTTTCAGGATCACCCTCATATAGCCTGTTTACCCAAACAAAATCACCCTCATGTAGCCTATTAACTCCCCAAAAAAAGTTACTTTCCATGTTCTTAGTTTTTTCTCTTCTGAATAACTCGATAATTTGGTCACTTTTATTTTAATAACTTCCCCTTATGTGGGTCTTGATGCACTGGTAGCCTTTCGTTTCGAAGTTTATGGTTTCTATACATGTTTTACTAAAGTTTACATCCTCATTATTAAAAAACCCTCAATTATGTGTCAAAATTGAAGGCTAGTGTATTAATTACTTTCACAATTTAATTTATTGCTGTGGCAAAATAAAATTCTATAAATACATTTCTGAGATCTAGTTTTCTTACTGTAAGTTTACAATAAATTAAAAGACAGAATATAATTTTATTGCTAGTTAATTAATATAAAGGCGACGTTTCGTCTCCCTTTCGAGACTTCATCAGGAATATCACAAATACGGACGAGGGAGTCAAGGAGTGAAGGACATGAATTGCTGTATTTGCATGTTTTTAACAATGTTTAAAAAATTGTAATATAGAATCCACATTTAAACTTTTGTAATGCTATGTTTGTAGTTTGCCTGATGAAGTCTCGTAAGGGGGACGAAACGTCGCATTTATATTAATTAAAAAACAATAAAATTATATCCTGACTTATTGGCTGTCCTTATAGGTATTTAATTTGTTCCTCACTGGGAGTTGGGGAAAGGTAACAATGGAAGTAATATGACGAAAGCAACAAAGATTGCAAGAACAGGTGTGTAGTATTTTATCAGTTAATTTTCTCTGTTAATCGGATATTTCTTCATCATATTAGATATTCACGACGAGAAACTTTTTTTACAGTAAATACCGACGATATTTATTTAATGAATCGAAGTAGAACAGATATTTTACGGCGTCGGCTTTTAAAGTAAGAACCGTTTTAATATTTTGCCGCTGCAGCGCTGTAGTTCAGACTTTTGACGGTTCGTCACGAAGCCAGACGCAGGACTTTATGTTTTCATTTTTTGTTAGAGCGTTTCTAAATTTGCAAGACAACTGAACTACCCACCGACCAGTGATTCGTTTCTCGAAAGGCAAGAAGAGGTTACGCCAGCAGGACTTTCTTCGGCAATTCTCTGAGGTCTATGGTGGGAATCAATAATGAGTAATGGAAGATTGAGGAAGTGGTTAATACAGTTGAATGAAAGTCGTGGAAATATACACGATGATGATGAGATGCACGAACTGCAGACGTTGCTTTTATAACAGGTGGTATCTTTCTCTGACGAAGGCTACGACAAGTGTCTGAATAACGACGGTGACTATGTGGGGCTGTACTGAGGGAAGTAAAGTAATAATTGATACTAAAATATATGGAGAATTTTTTTTACTTTTAAAAGCAGTAATGGTATTTACTTTAGCTACAATCCTCGTTTTTTGCTGCTCAGGTGGAAACAGATTTTTTTTACAGTTGTTTGAGCTACTCGTGGAAAAATCTCTGCTTTTTATTTTCGTAGTATCTTAAAACACTTCAAGTCTATATACTGTCGCTTTGCGTCTAATTGAATGTGTTGGTTGAATTTTATGGTTACGTTCTTGCATAACGTGGCACTTGAATTCATTTCCTTGGTGTAATGAACGTTCTGCGCCAACTAGCCGAGTTTTCTAGTTCCGAGCTCGCGTCGCCATTAAAAGGAAGTGGTAACAGAGTGGAATGTGTAAGCTTTCAACCCTATAAGCGTGAGATGTTCGTCGTACGACTCAGTTTTAACTCCGTGCCTGCATCTCCCTCTCGGTTGGTTGTTCACATAGTCGGCTTAATTGTTGAAGTCGTTTGTAACACCGCGGACGCACAATTACCAATGAAATGAGCATTGTCGCTGCTGCCACATTATTGCGATGGTAGGATATGGAGCCGAAAGCCTCCAGCCCCCCACACCCCCTGGCTACGGGCATCCAGCCAGGCAGTTTGGCTGTTCTTTGTAAACACTTAGAAGGATGGCGGGGGCGGAGAGGGGCGGGCTATAATGGCCATATTGTCGCAGGAAGCCGAGCCCGGGCAAACATCGCTTGGAAATTGGGACAAAAGATGCGTAATTGCGGCAATATTGACAAAGTGTAGAGCCAGTTTTAGAGGGGGGGAGGGGAGGGGGCGGCTGTGTGTGTGTGTGTGTGTATGGTGGGGGTAATTGGTGGTGATATAGAGAGGGAATTGGTGGTTAAAAGAGGATAGTGGAGCTCACAGTTTCGATGGGCAATTATGCGAGCAGTAGTATGTCTCTCTACAAGCGACGTTACATTCGAGCAAACGTAGTCATTTCAGCAGACACAATTAAGGGGACTGGGAAATTATACGCACAAAACACGTTATGGTCCTTTGCATGTGTGTTTAGTTACATCACCCCCCGTAGATTAAATATTGCATGCGGGTTACATTTGCTAACAGTGACACACACATTAATCCTTCATCCACACACAGACATTCAGCACACACACATTCCGCAAAAAGGCTTTGAAACAATCAATTCAAAATAAGTAATATTTAACTTCACCTCAAGAATAAAAGTCATGTGAAATGACAACAAAAATACATTCAGTAATTTTCTCTAAAATATTTTATATTCAATTAGCAAGTTGCCCGGCGATGCATGGGAATTCGTTTGTGTCAGCCCCGCTACAGCTTCTTCATTCGACAGTAATCTCTCATTTACGTGAAACACCGGGTAGGATCCTTAAACTACAGCCCGGGGGGCCTTTATCAACGTTTGGCTACCTTGCTCTACCTTCCACACCGTCCCATTTCAATTCCGTTCCTATGCTATTCAAGAAGATTTGCCCGAAAAAAAAACAACAACCTTGTATTGTGGTACGCTACGGAATACCACGTGGTCAGGGATTTTGGGCGCCACCTGCGTAGGTTCTTTACGCAGGAAATAAATATAATAAATTCCTTTTTTCCTTTACGATATTTATTATAAACAAAACAAAATTAAATATGAAATATTTATCGGTCTGACCTAAAATTTACCAATTCCGAAAGCTAAAAATGAGACACATTTTCCCAAGGATAACCGTGGTGATCTCGGTTACGAACCCGCGGTCGCGTTATCATTCATGACCAACACTTAACAAAAGCCGGAACATTCAGAAACTCTCGGACGCCCGCTTGTTCTGTGGCTAAAATGGCGCCCAACGTGGGGCGCCATTTTATGTGGTACGCTTCGGAATACCACGTGGCCAGGGATTTTGGGCGCCACCTGTGTAGGTTATTTACGCAGGAAAAAATAAAATAAATATCCTAAGAAAATGAATTTATTATAAACAAATAAAAAATTAAGTATGAAATATTTATTAGGTGGCGCCCAAAATCCCTGACCACGTGGTATTCCGAAGCGTACCACAGTATCTTTCATCTTTCTAACCGGTCCTCCATTAAATCCGCTTGATTATTTTCAAGACAATTCAGGGACTGTCCAGCCCTGAATCTAGCCAGTCGCACATTACCAATGCGTTTTCTTCTTTCCACCGGTTCTTCCATTTAAAATAGGTGTAGAATCTTATAAATTAAAACTGATAGGTTAAATGGATTCAAGCTCTTTATATTTATTTCGAGGCCTAAAAAGTACTTTATATACTAGGAACGCGTCGTTTTCAATATGTTACGGTCACAGAAATATTAAGAAACAATAACCTTCAACCACCTTAAACAAAACAATAAATATAATTTATATATGATATTTTAATGTGTGGAAACCTATGCAAGAGAAGTATTATGTATCTACTTCGAAGTACTTCAATCACTGTAAACTAAATAATAATAATTATTATGGAAAACTGGTGTGAAGTGTACTTCACTTCTTTGATGAAGCTAAAGCCGAGCGTTTCCGTGGTTTACCCGAGCGGCTACTCAGGGCTATTATATATAAACCCAGTTAAATATTTAATTCGACATTAACCTATTGGTAGAAAAGCCATTTAACCGGCATCGAACGGTTAGGTTTATGAACATTTACCTTATCATGGAAGGAATGTCAATTTCATCATAACCAGCACGATAACTCACAGTACCTAAAACAAGTCAATCTTACTTAAAAGTAACTTAAACTTTACTTTTATACTCTTTTAATACTCTGCATCCTTGAGATAGCCTAAAATACTTCCCATACCCTAAATGAGTCAAATATTCTCCGTATACCTTGAGAGACCGAGGTACGCTAAGTTTAAAAATATGATCCCTGAACGTTGAGGATCAAATTTACTACCGGAACATTTTGAGAATCAGAAATACTCACAATATCCTAAAATAGTTAGTTATATTTGTGAGAGTCTAAAATGCTCCTGTTACCTTATTAACAGTATTTGCAGCCTCAGACCACAGAGATGTTTACTCATCCAGTGTTTGAATACTAAGTAACATGTGTACAAAATTTGGTAGAAATTGCTTAATGCGATTAAGAGATGTCAGAGTTTAACGTAAAACCCGAGGTTATGGAAGTCTCCAAGTTAAACTCTGTTATTTTAGTGTTATTTTTATGTATATGCCCATCTAGCCGTACTCTATAATCGATAGTGATTAAAATTATGCCTCCATGACCAATAGGGATTAAAATTATACATAATGTGCGCAGAAACAATATCAATATCTTTGACCACGAAGAGTATTTATTGAACGAAAGTATAGGTCGTTGACTAATATTTTAAAAGTTTGAGCCCCGTCAACCTCCGCCACAATTGGAAGTAGTCGTGTCTTATCCCCTCTTTTTTTTTGTTTCCGAGTCGTAATCAAGACAACATTTGGTCTGACTTAAGGTTTCACGGTTTTTCATTTTTAAGAAAATATATACATATATTCACACAAACATCAACTTTTATTTATAAAATGGAGATGCAGAGAATTTTTACAACCCAGATTATGCCAATTCCCAACCAATTCGATAACTACGCACAAACCAATTGACAACAGAAAATTATCTTAGGTCAATTCAATTTTATTACTCAGCACAAATGTTCAGAATATTTACGGAAACACGCGTTTCTTTTGGCAATGATCTCGTTCCACGGGAATTTTATTTTCCAGCGAGCGAGCAATTTCCTTTTCAGGTTAGGAAGCAGATAAAACGTCTGGAGAATACAACGGATGCAATTCTGTTTTATCGAAACTTCACAATTACGCGCCCGGCATTGTCTCAGTTAAAGAGCACTTTCTTCTCGGTGAAATGTGGACGTTCTTTTCTTTATTTTTTTTTTGCCTCAAGCGGTCCAATTACGACGCATAATAATCCCCCATTTATCTTTCATCCCCTTGTTAAATAGTCGATACGGAAAAGTGCGCGTGTATTTTAAAATAGCGTGAATAAGCAACTTTCCGGACGACGTCTCCGCCTTGTCCACTTCGCCTTCGGAAGCCCGCGGCCAGTGTGAGTGATTTATCTCCACCATTATTGCCTCGACGTAGAAACTTGTGAGGATTTGATCGTAGAAAGCGGTAAATCTGCCAATGAATGAACCACACGACTGCGTTTATTTTCCACTAAAGTGAAACGTGGCATCCATCGAGGGATATTCTTTCGACCCGGTTTCCATGAGTATTGATCCTAGAATCGCCATCTCCTAGTTCACATGTACATAAATGATTTAAAGTATGGCATAATGGGCACTTCATTAAAAAGAATGATTTCTCGTTGATTGCGTTTAATTTAAGGAACAGCATTTTTTTTCTTATATTTCTTGCGATTTTCTGTGAAGTCGTATCTCAATTTACAGTAAAAGGAGTGGAGATTACGTTGTCTTTATCTGGAGTTCGTCGTCGTATACACAAACTTCATATATCAAATTCGCCCACTAATGCAGTACGAATTTAGTGAGAAAAAAAATTATTAGAACGCTCCAAGTAGCAACATTGTGATTGGTGAATAGGAGGAACTATAAAAGGAACCTGTGTATTTCCAACCCGGTGCGTTTCATCGGACACAATACAATGAACTATCTTTGCCCCGCTGCTTTCAATCCAGACGACTTGCCATTTACTCCGATTGGGACTAGATATCTTTGTTAGGGGTAAAACGCGGACATATTTTAAATTACCTGCCACATCCGTTTAGTGATAGATAACCCCCAATAGCCGGAGGCTCTTAGTGGGAGATCAAAGCGTACATTGAAAAAGTTTTTCATTTCATTCTTCCTTCTGTCATCCACAACATCCGTTCGCTCAAAACATCTCTTATCCGGCACCACAGCAACACACATTCAACGTAATTGGAAGATTTCACAAGGGGGTTCCATTATTTTGATTAGCAGGGATTTAAAATTCCGGTTGATGAAAATAGGAAACAGAGGTAATGTGCTACTAAATTCAATTACTATGTTGTTAGGTTTAAATTGTATTCTAATATAATTCTTGGATTCCTTAAATAACACTATAAGGTTGTCAGTAGTTTTGTTATTTACTTCACAGTTTGAGAGACTTATGCATTCATTTGGTTTATTTATAATTTTAAAACTTTAAATAAATAGATACATACATAATATTAATCTACAAATGGGAAGATACCCTGTGGCAGATTCATAGGACTTAAAATGAGTTCTCAATAATTAATAGCATGGTCGTAAGGACCACATTTAACCTATAAATAATTAAAATAATTATATTACTTCAATATAAATCATATATACACCTAATAAAAATAAATTGAATGTTATTAGAAGATAAATTTTCAAAAAGAGATAATATGGTTTTTGCCTGAAAAAGAAACGCTGGAAATATATTGGAAAATAGTGAAACTAGTTTGCTATTTCACTTCAGTATATTTTTAGAGATTTTAGAGCACTGATCATTTCACTTCGTTGTATTACACTACAATACACTAAACTATATTCACTGCAGAGTTAAGATTAAGTCTAAATTTTCTTTCCGTTAGAGGAAGTTCTCCAAACACTCCTGCAGATAAATTGTTCCATTCATTAATTGTCCTATTTAAGGAAGATTTGGTATAAATGATATTTATTTATTATTATTTAAAAATTCTTAGGTAAAACTTTTAATTTGGTGCACGATGCTGAATGTTAGCTTTGCGTTTCTTACTTGCTGGACAGCTTTTCCTTGAACAAAATTCTGTCCTGCTTCAAATTGGATCCCTTGAAAATCTGGATATCTATAATCCCTATCACTGCAATAATCAACCAATTCCTTAATCTGAATATTTTTGCCATTCTAAAATTTTAACTGAAACTCCTTGTGATCCTACAGTATCATCGACAGTAAAATATGAGGTGGACCCTCCACATCGATGAATCCGCATCTGACAGACAGCATTTTGTATCACAGACAACAGCAATAGTCCTTCCATATATTTACAAGAGCAATAAATTTTCATGACGTATGAAGAAGATTATGTAGTTAATGACCCTTGTACAAGATTGGTTCCTTCTATGAAGTTTTCTATATACCTAAAACATTTAAGATTAATCCTCATTGCAAGAAGTACTCAATGAATTAGAGTCATACAGCTCACAATTCAACGGTTTATCGTGTTGAAATTCAGTCTCTCTCAACCATATGTTTTAACGCTTGTAAATGAGCGAAATAGCTAATAAATAAAAATCAAAGACAGTTTCTTGAGATGCTGTGGGCTTTTCATTTCTAATTATTTTATTTGAGAATGGCTGAACTGAAAATGCCAACCAATCAATTTGTTTTAATAAAATTTAAACTCGTAAAAATTATTTTACTGGCAGAGAAGTGATAGAAATAGTGATGGGTTTATATATATACATATTCATTATATATATAAAGTAAAACAACGAATAAAACGTGAACCAGAAGCTTAAACGCCGAACGGATGAACTATTAGTTGATATTAAGGTCGGTAGTTTAAAAAGAATTTGATAGTGACAGAAGTCCGTGAATACGGAAAATAAACAATTTATATCTTTTAAATATAAATAAAGGAAGATAGAATACTACCGATTTCACTACAAGTATGAAAAACGTATGAAATTGACAATATGTTTAATAGCCCCTGGAAACTGGCTAAAATAATTTTATAGGGCAATAAATGAACCAATTATAGTCCACCCCATTTAAATAAACGTGTAAAATATTTTTCAAAGTCACCTAACGTCGACGTAAACTTTACAGCAAATAATTTTTTTTAAACGGGAAAAAATAACTTGAAATAATTCTGTGAATAGCGAAATATTCCGCACATGGGGAATAAGTTAGTGGTGAGCTGTTAACACGTCAACAGAAACTTGAAATGAGTAGTTGGCAGAATAAGTTGAGCGTGTGTGGTCCTCCTCCCCGTCCCAACCCTTCTTGCCTAAACCCTCTCCCCTTCAGCTTTATAAACTTCATCTGGCACAACTTCCCGTTCCCTCGGTGCTCTTCCATCTTCTAACACCACCAACTACTCATAACCTCTCGTATGATGAAGCGAAAGCCACGTGGGACTCCAGAACAAAGAGTTCGTCTTTCAGTGTACCATAAATACATGTTACACAGCTGAACTAAGGTCAGCTGTGGATAGATTTTTTAATTAAACAACAGCCACAAACAAATACATTTTGTAATGGTGGATCCGAATCATAATAGTATTATTCAAGTTCTCATCTCATTTTAAATATATTACCTTACAACGTCTGACAACGGAATGTTGCATTTTGCTCTAACAAACCTCTCCATGTTTTTTTTCTCGCCAACACATTAACTTTACTGTAAAAGTAAGCCGAGCATTTTTTAAATTGCCGGTTCCTCTTATACATTTTACGCTCTTTCAGTCCTGCATAACTGGTATATAGTCAGATTGATTGCGGGGCTTACCTTTGGTTTTTTCAAGGTTCTCACATGTCAAGGCACCATAATCTGTTTTAGAAGGTGCATAACCTGATGCACCCCCCCAAAAAAATAGATTGAGAAGGAAAAGGAACGGAAAAAAGGGGAAAATATTAGCAAAGGCTGTTCAGTTGCAAAAATAATCTTTCTGCGAAAGGAAGAATTGACAGAGCGATCCACCATACCACAAAATGTGTTAAGATTTTTCTTAAATTAAATTTTGACGTATTAATTGTAATTGAAAAAAAACATCCTATCCCGTTCTGCACCGGGAAGGTGGGGCAGTGCGGAAATTTTGTAAAATTAATCAAAAATCAAAATTTGTTGTTTTAAGATATTTTTAATATTTAGATTAAGGAAATAATAAAATAAACTAACGTTTTATACTATTGTAAAGTGATATTTCTTTATCCATAATTTTAAAATAATTGTCAAGCATTAAGTGCCCCGTTTACTACAGATGAAAATGTACATAGAAACTTTTTGTAGCGCCTGTCTTAAACATATTTATATTTTTCGTAAGGCAGGATTGTCTTCATCGCCGTTTTCATGCATGTGTTTTGTAAGCACTTTATTGATATGAAGTTAGATTGGCACTTGAAATACTGTTATAAAATAGTTGAGGAGTCAATACTAAAATTACTTTACGGCTAAAAGTAGTAGTCTGAGGCGCTTTTATTGCGAAAACGCCGAAGAGGCGGCATTGATAATTGGAAATACGTGAAGTTTTGATTGCGCCCAGCGACGGCGAGAACCTTCTAGAAGGACTTTTATTTTAGTACGCGCTAGTTCCATTCCAGTGTTTGTGTATATTGTAAATAAATCAGTAGAAAACTTAGGCCTTATTTTACTTTGAGAATATTCACCTAACCCTTTCCCGAATTCGTTCCTACGGCTGTTCATTGTCCTAAATGCGGTAATGTATGTTAAATCATAGAAGCACAATGTCCTTTTCTATTTCATGTCCCACTTTTTACCTAACAGACTATTCTAAATCTCAAAAAGCGATTTTATTTTCAATTGATGTCTGATATTGTGAGATCGACCACGTTGCGTGTAGTTAAAGTGTTAGGGAACAATAAATCAGACAAAATCGCCCGATAAATCCCGTTATTCGAACCTCAGCAAAACTTCACCTCTTGGAAATCCAAAAGCGAAATCGTCAATTGCGCAACTTTTCCCACGACGAAAGTTGTGGTCTTGTCATGGATGGGGTGAAAATTTTCTCATTCATCTCGTCGTTCCTTCCTCACCCCCCCCTACACCCCCCCTTTCGCTATCCCCACCACAAGTCCCTCTATCATCACGATTTCCTTGCACAACTTAGTTTTCGTCGCGTCGTCCGATTCAAGTTCAGACTTCCGCCCATGAATAATTTTCAGACTTTTATGTGGCTCCGTTTGCTTCTTGCGATTCATTGTATTGTCAGCAAAGGTCGTTATAAGCGAGAGGAGAGGGAGAGAGATGAACCAAGTTCACGTTGGCCAAAATTCATAACGAAGACCCGCAGTTAAATACTTCGATGCCTGGGGAAACCCCTGTGCAGAGAGGGAAAGTGTTTAAATGACAAGAAAATCTAGGAACACTCTGGTAACGTAAATTTTCCGCTAGTAACTTTTTCTCCGTCGCGTCTGATTACTACTTGGAGGGAAACTATTAAAGCTTTAATAGTCTGCCCCAAACACGGCGGCGGCCAGTTTACTGCGGAACTTTGAAACGACTGCCGTAAGGTGGGAACATTAATTCTACAAATTCGCCGGAATCGTTAATTATTTTCAACAAATAATTGGAACCTCGGCAACAGTGGGCACAAGTTCACTTGCATTTTCGTTATCTGGTGTACCTATTAAAAATACAAAAATTTCTTCTCATTTCACAGAATCATTAAAAAATGGAAACTTTCACAAATTATCACTAAACAAGCTAATTAGACAAAGAACCATATTATTATCAATCACAATAACACGGCTATATTATATTTCGTCCACAATTTTGGAATCTCTTAAAGTAAAAAGGAGATATAAACGAATTTCAACAATGGACGCAGTCCGTGACGAAATATTATTTTTAACCTCTATTTTTTATTAAGATTTAAGTATGATTTAAATATTTTTAAAAAAAGCAACTATAGAAGTTTGCATCTCCTTCTTCACTGATGAGGTCAGGTCCCAAAATCGTGAACGAACCGTCATAAAGTATGTGTAATTATTTGAATAATATAATGTTTCTCGTCGTAATTGGTTAATTTGGGTTTTATTTGTAAAATTAAAAATGGTTTAACGACTTGTTAGAAATATATTACTGGCGAATTAAATATTGTAGGGGGCTGATACAAATGAAATACTAGCTGGGTTCCCGGCATTATATATATATATTGTAACATGAAAAGTTACACTTAACAATGCAGGCCAGCTTGCGAGTTGCAATTGTTGAGGAACTGACGCAACTTGGGCCAACAATGTAGTCTGGCGAGACTTTGGAGAGTCGTCATGGGGTAGTGGAAGGAGCAGGTTGTGTCGGCGGGACGACGAGAGAATGACCACGCCCTGCAGATATAATTTTTTCTCATGCTTTGTTTGGAATTACAACTATTAAAATCATCTTTTGGTATTTTTTGTGAAAAATACCTGGCGCCCTAAAGGAATTGAGAAATCCTCGAATACAGAGGAACGCGGAATCCGCTACTATATATATATATATATATATATATATATATATATATATATGTGTGTGTGTGTGTGTGTGTGTGTAAAATAGTCCGTAATAAACAGATAAATAATTGTCAATATTATTGTATTTGTCAGTAAAATTTAGAAATAAATACATATATTCCTTTAATATTAACCTAAGCTCCAAAATATTTAGTCTTAATCCTTTTCACGTTAATAATTCACATCCTTCTGCAGCACATCTAAAATTTTCTAGTTTCCAACCTTATCTCGATAACGGAGGTATAGAAATATTTTTCACTATTACCAATGAAAATTGTACTTAAAATGTATTGAAGTGGGTTGTTGTTTCTTACTTTTGATGTCTTCTTTATTTTGCTCAACCTCGTAAATTTAATTTATTTTCCTTATTTAATTTTAAATGTAACCTATGTTTGATTTAGTGATGTAACTTTTGCCCTGACACGATCATTAAAATGTAAATGACTATCTCATTGCACCATAAACACATTATTGACGTCAATGATTTAAATGATAATCATCATGTGGAACGGTATCTAAATAAAATAATAATTTCTGGTCAGTTTCATGTCGCGTAAAAGCTTCTAAATTATATATTAATTTATACAACGTACTGAAACAGAATAGTGAACTATATTATGTACGTCACACACCGTGTAGGTAGAATGATGAGGAAACATTTAGTCACTGTGGGAACCGGGAAAGCTGTAAGAGAGATTTTCAAGCACAGAGCGAGAGTTTACCACGTTTCGTTTTGGAGAGAGTCTGCGTCGTCAGGCAGGATATGAAGCTGAATTGATCCTCCGGTTGGCGCCGTTCTTTGCGGTCTTTAATTAGACTCGCCCACATTAGCGTGTGCGGTACTTGTGCCAATAGTAGCTAATGAAGACTGATTACTCGGCAGTCGCGCGTACCACTGTTGCGCAGGGCTGCCAACGTTATCGACCAGAGACAGGAGGCACGTTGCTGTTGTTTGGATTCAATTAACAGCATATAACTGACGTACCGAGCCAGGCTTTTCGTCTTCCTCATTTTCAAAATGAACACAACACAAGTATTCGCTGTCGCATCCTGAATAAAATAAATTGTTAGCTGAACTATCCGGCCTACAGTTATGAAAACTTTAAATTGAAGGTGATTTTACAATAAAAATAATCTTAACATTTACTCGACAACTTTATATTCACCTAATTCACTGGACAATCTCCTACATTTAATAATTTTCATTTCGTTTTATGTTTATAAACATAATAATTGTAATATGCAAATTATTCCTCATCTGTATCAATTTCCCGTTGAAAATAATTATTTCTTAATGTATATCTATTTAATACTTCAAAATATTTTATATTTAGTTACCTTGCGTGACAACTTACATGAGGCTAATCCACATAGTAGCAACATCCCTTTTACAAGCATGGAGAAAAATATTTGAAATGGATGACGCGGAAGGGCAGAGCAGAATTCCTTAACTTCCTTCAAAATATCCCTTCCGCTTGTTATTCCACTGTTTCCCATACTACACTCCATTACCCTGGTTTTCCCTCTATTAATCCTCATATTGAACTCTTCCTCTAGGATCACGTTCATGTCGTTTATTACAGTTTCCAACCCTTCTTCTGAATCCCCTAATACTATATCATCATCGGAAGACCTTGGGGTTTTTATTTCTTCTCCAGTATGATAACATTAATAAATGCGTAACATTATTATTTAGAATTGTATATTTGTTATTAGCTTTTCAAAGCAATAACCGGTTTATATTGAAAAATGGTTTTAATAAAGTGAATTTTTTAAAGTACAAAACGACATATTTTTTAACGTATTTTAAATGACTTGTGTATTTAGATGTTAGCAGCTGTTACAATTCGTAACAAATTGTATTCCGTAGTTTTTAAAAATTAAACGTAATTAAAATTAAGGGGCAGTAATTTTCCGAACTGGGAGTGAAAACTGTTGACAAATCGTTGAAGACGTCAGTTAGTTTACATGTGCTTACTGGTCGTCAATAAGGTGTTTATAAAGTTCAGATTGTCGTCGGTTACGCGAATAATAGTAAAAGAAGAAGAATGAGCTGCTACTACCTACAACCACCACCTCCACCCCCACCTTCCATTTACGAATTATCAACAATCACGCAAACAGTGTGGACAAAGCCCGCTGTCGAATTTTGGCTCATCAACTATTCAGGAACATTTCCACTCCGTTTCTCTCTCTCTCTCTCTCTCTTCCCTCCACTTCTCAGCACAACGTGTGCAGGTGTATTGGCTGTGGTGTGTAGCGAAAAAAAAAGGAGAAAAAAATCCGAGAGGAGATGCAGCACAAAACGGTTTATTTTTCCAGTCTCTATCTGCGCGCGTGCAATAATAATGGCTACCTTGGATATTATTAATAATTACGCATTTACGTTTCCTGGCAGTCTGTCTGTGTGTGTGTTTTTATTCGCGGCAGGCAGCACGGCGATGTAGTTAAGTGATTGCAAAAGCCGACGGGCTTGCAAACAAACAAGTCGTGTAATAAACATTTCATGCGCTTTTATCTAAATATCTATGGTAACGAGGGTTGGCTTGGGTGGTAATTTTTTTTTGCGGGGGAGCAAAGGGGCTGGGGGGTTGTTTAGATGCGTCAGTGTGCTCGATTGTTAACTTCGTGACAGTTTAGAAAATACTCGCCGACTATCAGAGCTGCGGCACGCGAGATGTTATCTGTAAAGCGGGGGGGTTCTTTACTGAGGGATGTGTTTGTGTGCTGTAAGGGGATAGTTGCCGGACCTTATCGAACAGGGTTGGCTAGTTTGTGTGTGGAGCAATTCATCTAGAGAGGCTTGCGGCAGCTAGATATGCTTCAGGACCGCACAACCGTGTCCGGTCGAAATTTATAATAAGTGCATTTCTATGTTCCTGCGGAGGTTTAGGGGAGGGTAAATTCACAACAGTTTCTCTGAGCGGAACACCGTGCCATGAAGAGACCTTTATCAGTCTATACCGAATGCAGCCTTTGCATTACTTGATTCAAATATTAGACCAATGTCGTCCCAGTTGTAACTGACTATTCTTATTTAATACGTAATTATTAGTCTAAAGTAAATCGTGCTATTCTGAAAAAAAAAACTATTGCAGTTCGATGTAGCATTGTATGGTTTACTATTTTTTTTAAAAAAGTTTAAGTGTACAAATTGTAAATGATGGGGGGTGATATTAATTAATGAATTTATTACGTGTAGCAGATCAGTTCGTTGACGAACCTGAGTTGTTTCATAGGCGTCTCGCTGTAATTTCCGTGTTGTGGAACTTGAAGCGGCCGGTCGAACATAACACGAAGTCTTCCTTCCCTTGTTGCTAAGACCTTTCTTCCCTGCTTCCTGGACTGATCAAAGCATGGTCGCCGCTGCCACCTCACCAATCTCCTCTCTCCACCACTCTGCTACCATCTCCTTTCACCACCACCTTGTATCACCAGCAATCTCTTTCTCTGTCCAATCTGTCCAATCTCTCCTCTATCTCCTCTCTCCATCCACTGCAAAAATCTCTCCAATCTGTTCTCAATTTGTCTCCGCCAGCCTCTTTAAAGCCTTGTCCCCACTTATCCGACACCTATCACTAAGGTGGCAGGGATGGATATCCTCCAATCATATCCCTTGTTTCATTTGGGGAACACACGCCACCCGGTCACCAAATTCCCAGGCAGATTAAGACATTCCGAAACGGCGACGTTGTGTCCGAGCTTTATGGTCCAGGTGTCAGTCGCAGCCCCTTTGTTGTTTATTCCGAAAGGCGAGACGGTGGGCGGAAAAACCCATTCTTCCTGGCAAACAACTTGCTTATGTCGGAATATTTGGTATTTACGTTCCCGTAAATTATAATAAAAATTTGGACGCGGGTTCTACTGCGCTACAAAATACTACGTCTTTTGTCCTCCTTGTTGATCTCTCTTCCTCTATTCTGCTTAGAAATTCCTGGTTAAATACCCTACCTACACATCTAATTTTGAGCATTCTCCTATAGCACCACATTTCCAAAGTTTAATTTAGTGAACGTTGCGAAACTGATGCAGCGGCCCCTTGAACACCCTCTTAAGTCTAAGGAAAGACGATGATAAGGAAAATATTTCAAATCGTTTCCAAACAATCGTAAAATTTTCCAGTCGACGTTTCTTCAAGATTGGCTCAGACTTGATAATCGGTTTACGGCGACGCCTCCCTAACCTTGTTTTGCGCAAAGGTGCCAAAACGTGACGCCGGTCGCTACTGTGGAACCTCAACAATCGCTCGCTCGCTTGCAAACAGCACATTGTTACGAAAGCTTTGAAAGAGCCGTATGTGTGTGTGTGTGTGTGTGCACAGCTGCAAGAGAAGGAAAAGAAGGACGACGGAAATTGCATTGCGGCCAATATTCTGGAAAGCTCCGCATGAGAACGACGCAATCGGCCGGTTACCATCTCCAGGGGATATTCCTCCGCCAAGGCGACGACGCCATATTGTGATCACGTGGCACCGTGTAGCAAAGTAAGTGGGTTGGCGACGAGAATGTCACGAAATCGAACTCTTGTCGTCACAACCGAAAAAAAAAATCCAAATTATTATGCCAATCATAAATAACAAAGCAACGGAATAATTGTTGCCATATTCCATGAACGAGGTCGTCCAAAATCATCGCTAAAAGTTTCTGTTTACCTTCCTTTCTCCTATACAGGCATACATCAATTGGGTGATAAATCAGTTTACCAATGGAACTCCAATTTCTTCATATTCTTATAGATAAAGAAGTAGAACAATGACCAATATCATACGATGTCAGACAATAGATAATGAGTCACAGAACCCAATTTTTCGTTGTGTTCCTTGGAAGACCTAATTTTGTAGTTTATACTGTCTATATTGTAGTGTAGATTAGTCACCTTGGCTGCAGTGGGTGAGCAGTTGAATACTATCGGAAATATTTTACACACGAGGCGAATAAAACAAGCTACTGCATCGGTTATTTCCGCGGTCCTCTTACTATTCGACTTAAAATATGGAAATATTATGGTATAAATACGAAAATAATAGAAGCATCCAAATAATGTTAGGATTGTTTTTTAGTGATTACAATTCATATCAACCAGAATATAAATAACGGAAATAATTAAATACGTCGTAGAAGAATCAATTAAGGAAAGGCATTGTCGAATAAACCAAAAAAATCTGATAATAGGTAATTTTGTATTCCTAATAGTTATTCTAATGTCTAGTAAATATTTCAGATCCTCCCATTGACTTTATAGATAATAAAATTGAACAATTCGCATTATTGAAATATTGATATATTTATAAAATTAAAATCTGTTAACTTTCACCAATATTTTTATTCAAACATATTTTGTTCTTTGGTCAATATGATACAGTACAAGATCCTCTAAACTTCATAAGTCAATGTAACACTAAATAATGCGTACAAATATATTTTAATTTCTAACTCAACGATTTTTTATTAGAAACAAGCAACTCCCTTTTACAAGCTCAGGAAGGGAATTGGAAAGGAGGGGGCATGTGTAAGGTAGAGCAAAGTAGCCAAGGGTTGACTCGGGCCCCCAAGCTATAGCTAAAGATCCTAATCGGCGATTCACGTAAAATAGATGCAGGAAAAACCCTACAAAACCTGCACCAAGTAGGTCGGACATTTGGGTATTCTTCTCACGGCCTTCCCAATGGCAGGATATAAGTGGTCGCAGCATTCCATTCTCCGTTTCTCCACCAGTTTTAGGAGACAGTTGTCGAACTGATAAAATGGGATCAGAGGACAAAACTTGCCGTATGTCCAAGGTCTTCGACCCCAATACAAACACCTTGAAATTAGAGAGAGAACGAGGCATCTCCAAAAGTATTTCCACATCTTCCGTCTGTGGAGAAATACAAGCGATCGAATGCTCGCAGAAGTTAACCCTACAGTGAATATTATTTTGTCTATAAAATCTTTCGTGTTTAAATTTTAGGAGTAAAATTTATTGACTGTAAATGTTAATCATTCTTTTAAAAAAAAATTAACGACGAAATTAAGGCATGTAAAAAATACAACCGTCATAGGAATGATCATAATAATACAATTCAAGGACGGAGAGTTCTGGGGACTTCAGTCGAGTGCTGAAGTTGGTTGTCCACGACGTTTTAATGTCATCCTCTTCACCTGAAGATGATTCGTCGTACGTTTTCCCGACATAGATGATGGACGTTCTCTAATGAAATTCAACACTGAACTATCCAACCAAGAAAAAGAAATACAAAAATACCAAAACACAAAAATAAGAGAGGAAATATATAAAACACTTTGTAAAAGAAATTGTGGAAAAATATTAAAGTAGAATATTATGTAAGTGGAAGAAGATTGATATATTAAAGAAACAAATACCGTTACACATATGTGAGAAACGGGAAGAAAAAAATTCTCGCTGAAGAGCAGAAAGAATTATAGGTAACGAGGAAATTTCATTTATTTAATTTAACACATATTTCTCTCCATGTTGGTGGAAGTAATTAGTCGAAAAGAAATTTTCCGCACGTTTCTGAGAATCTCGTAAAACTGCAAAATATCAAAGGACCTCCCTACTTATGTAAAGAATAAAATTCGTCTTCATTTGCTTTGGTTTCAGAGGTTCGTATAGAAAGAACCTCCTTTTTATTTATTTTTTTAATCTGAATTTTTGCAAAGTGTGAGTCCTTAGGAAGGCTGTTCCAGGTAATAAATTCCCTCCCCCCCCGTCCCCATCGCTTTTGGATGGAATGTGACTCTAGGAAACCCACAATGGCACGCTCCGCCACTGCTTAATTAATTCAATGAAGTTTTGCCGACTTGCACTCGACTCCACTCGGAAAATATAATTCATTAGCAGCGACGAGGAATAAGAGTCAGAAGGGAGTGGTGAGGGTGCTCATTGTTTATTTGGAAACTTGAAGATGAAAGTGTTTCTGTTTTTAGTGTACCTATTTTGCCTGTGAAATCTATTAGCCCGGTCTTTCTGTTATGCGGTCCGTCGCTCTTGGCTTCGAAGATAGGCAGAGGAAGTTGGATTTTCCTGCCCGAGGGAAGAGAAGGGAAAAGGGGAAGTAAGTTCGCGTTTGATTGTGAGAAATGTGGAGTGGGAAGGTTGGTCGGTGTCTGTGGCGTTCCACTCGGCAGATACTTTGATCTCTGCTCTACTTGAAGGCTGCGCTCGCTTCATTGGCGTTTACGATCGGTTTCCTTTAAAGAATACTTGCTTTCCGGCGAATTTCCTTGTTCCTTCGAGGAGATTTTGATGCCACTGCTTCCGTTT
Source organism: Eucriotettix oculatus (assembly GCA_034510155.1). NCBI lineage: Eukaryota > Metazoa > Arthropoda > Insecta > Orthoptera > Tetrigidae > Eucriotettix > Eucriotettix oculatus. The sequence goes on from CM067382.1 coordinate 55,440,848, forward strand.
CACCAACAGGACGCAAAAAGCTCTTTGAGCTTTGCACCAAAGGATGACGTCCGCAATCACTTGGAAAGTAACCAATGGGTCTAAATTAATTTAACGTCCAGTTAACAGTAAACTGGTTTCCTTGAATTTAGAAAACCCGTACGATACTCATCAACAGAAGACGTTTATTTCACTCTTGGTACCAACATAACTTCAGAACACTTCCTGGAGTTTTGTTACCGCTTGCACAAGACTAACTTCCATTTATGCATACTCCTGGACATAAAGGCTCTACGGTAACTTTTTTTTAGTGAATTGGTAACTATAAAATATTTTACATTTTCCTTCTGTTTTTAACTATACACCTTACGTCTGTAAAGTTTCGTGACTGGATTAATAAAAATTATAGATATTTTAAAAAGTTGATAACTTGAATACAACGTACAGAAAGTCCATGTAACTGCATTTAACTGTTGTAATGTCTGTTTCATTATACATGGGTTCTTTATATATGATTAAGCTAAATTATTACGGGTTGTTAGTGTAACAATAAAACACATCTACTCGGAATTTGGCAGTACGTAATCAAAGGTGGTAATAAAAGTCAGACACAACGGCGCTATTGGGGATTTTCCTACGTCCCATGAAATTTGGATGGTAAGTAGGTTGGCGTTTTTTCCCCAAGTGATAGTGGGGGCGATAAAAGGCCCCTCCCAGAGAGAACAGAAAATAATTTTGATTGGAAAATATCGAGCCCCACCACCGACGGATTATGAACTAAGAAAATGGGGAAAATTATTAAAAACCCGAGGAGAAATAGATTTTTGGGACAGACTAAGGAGATGAGAAGTTGGAAATTAAGGACGTGGAGGTGTTTATGCTTTGAACTTTAAGGAGATTATGGTTTGATGATTAAGGACGTCATGGCTATGATCGGATGTTAAGATTGGACATTTTACAATCCTGAATATAATCACACGTGCAACTAACTTTATCACGGTCTTATATGGCCTACATTTAGGATCTTAATGAAGACTAGTTATTATATATGCAAATTGATCAAAGTTTCTTAAATAATTTATAAGAGTAGAAGAAATGCTTTCAACAAAGCTCTGCCAGTAAGGGTAATTATTCGTAGATTTAAATGAAGCAGGAATGGCTGCTATGACTGAGCGTGGATACATTAATTATATTCTAGATTCTAAGCCAATAATAAACTATTTTCCTTGGTGAATAACATAGTCCACGTTCCTTTTTTTGTGAACTGAAGTGGACCGGTTGTGAGGAATCCATTTTCCCGTGGTCCGCCAACGAATAATCCACTTTTGGCCGCGTCCGGACATTCATTATAAACGACTCTTGGCGCACTCGGCTATTCAGCAAAAGTGTTGAAAACGCGTGTTTCACGCAGCTGAAAAGATAGACACACACACACACATTGGAAGAGAGAAAGTGTGCCACTAATTAATGCTTTCTTCCCTGTAGGACTGCCAGAAATACGCTGCTTTTGTCGCTCGGCGGTTAATTACCGGAGCACTAATCTCGTTCCGTCCGAGACGTCTGTCAGCAACCCCTTTCTCGCCATCCAACCCTTTTCCAACCTTTTCGTCAGGGATGTAATTATAGTCTCACTCTTGACAACTTACATTAGCGTAAGAGGGAGAATAATTACCACTGCGCGTGACTGTGTCCTAGAAACCATTCCTCCTCGGTTTTCCGTAACAGTGTTCTTTGTACGCCTGTTTTGTCATTCTTCGAGTCGAAGCGACGCACTTTATCTAGACATTTAACACACTCTTCCATCAAAACTTGTCACTACCCTTCACTTCATTAATTACGTTACCCAACAAAAAATTTGAACCATGTAGTGGGTTTCATTGCCTCATCAATAATTTATATTATAAATTATTTTCGTCAACATGTTGAACATCATTACGTCATAACGTATTTTTTGGGGGTCAAGGCTGTTGATTTTAATAATTATAGTCTAGGAGGCCAGAATGGAAAGATGTTTCCCTGATCCGGGAATCGAACTTGGGACCTCCCGACGCACAGGCTGTGTCCGCTCATCAATAAATAAAATATGCAAAGAAAGCCATTACGATGCCGACTGAATAGCTTAGAAGGAATAGTTCTGCATCACTACTTCGTGAAGTCTTATTATTACGGAGGGTTATTACGTAAGCTCTGCTAATAAGGAAAAGGTTCCGATCGTTAATTACAATTTTTTACGAAATAAAGAAGAGAAGAAAGTAAATTAATCGGTAAGTTAAAATATAGAGGGGGAAAAAATCTCCCTTCCTGCCTCGTGTTGTTCCTCTTCCTTTCGTCCCTTATCTCGATAGCTTGTTATTATACGTTGAGCGCTCGGGCTCAGTAATTATTTTGCATGATATTTTCACTCGAAACGCTCTCGTCAAGTGACTTAGTAATTTACTCGTGTTCTATCTCTCTCCCTCTCATTTTAATGATTGTTTTCTTAATTTTCCACCGAAGCAGGGGGATTTGTTTTTTTCCCCTTCGCGCGTAAATTAATATTCAAAATGATCAATTTTAAGCAAAAGGTAATTAATTTTTTTAACAAGTATTTGAGGTCTCTGAAGGTTAAAGTCCAAAATAATAGGCAGTTGCTAGAACTAAACGCGGGTGTCTGGAAATATCGAGGGAAAAATCGTAGAAGACCAACAGGACGTCCATCATAGACTATGAAAAATCTGACTAAAGTATCGTTCCATTTGCTATTCTCTGAAATTTTCGTACACACTACTACAGAGATTTCGGTAGTTGTAAATCACTTATTTACGTATAATTATAATTTTTCACCGCGATTTGTTGAAAAAAGTTATTAATATTGTGTTCCATTACTCTTACGATTCTATTTAATAACGTTCTTGCAGTAACATTAGAGATATAAGAAGTGAGGTAAATGAAAAATCTTCCGCTAAGGCAAGAGTTATCCTCTGATCCCATTGGATCAGTCCTCCTAAAACTGGTGCAGACACGGAGAAGGGAATGCTGCGACCCCACAGCAAACTCGTCTCCCGTCATTGGGAAGGGCGTGAACATAGTGCCCAATGCCCGACCTACCTGATGCAGGTTTTCTAGGGATTCCCCTGCATCTCTTTAGGTGAAACACCGGGTAGATTCCTTAAACGAAAACTATGCACACTTTGATGTCGAGATTAAATACATTCCTATAAATCTCGTTTTGCAGCCGCCGTAAGGTTAAACGTACTTTTTTCTCGTCTTAAGTATTTATTTGTTCAATCCAAATAATTTAAAAAATGTTTACTGTTCCTCTTTTCGTACGTAATAAACGGAAAGTAAAGTTAAACTAGAAATACGTGCCATAGAAATAAAAATCACAGGTGAAATAAAATCATCCGCGGACAAATGAGACGGGATGTCGATGCCGAATGAAAGGGGATGAGGGAGAGGCCACAGAATTATGCACTCAGTGAAAAAAAAATATACAACAACAAACAAATCGCATTAAAAGGGCAGCTAGCCAGAAAACCACCACATCACGTTGCACTCAATTATCGGCAATATTGAATTAAATAAAATGGGTTGTCTGTAACACACATTTTTTTCCCCACACCCGGAAAGCACTTTACATATTGTTGGTGGCTTAGTGCTCTTCGCTTCGGCATGATTTTTTCACTACGTGAATAGGTGATTTAGTTTCTATATGGACGATGTGATTTTCCTGTGCTGAAATTGGGGTTGGGACGTTTACTCATTTATTTACACTTGGCGGACAAAAACAATATAGCCATAGTCCTCGCAAAAACGTGAACTTATAGTCGGGATTATTGACAGACCTTTACTTAGTTTGAGAAGAATAAGGAAATAATTCACAATGGGAACGAAATCAGTTAACATTATTGCTTTTTAGAATATATTTACCTATTTTTAATACAATTTCTTCTGTGCTAAAATGTTTCTTTTTTAATGAAATAAAATTGTGTTTCTGTAAAAATAATTTTATGACTACATTATGAAATATAAAATTCTAGAGGCCAGATTGAGACTGTAAAATAAAATAATTAAACACTGTGGACCGAGCTCCTCCTTTAATTAATTTTAGTCGGGGTGGAGCTGGGGAGACCAGGATTTTTTTTTCTTACTGGATCGTGCTGAAGTTTAGTAAATAGGGGTGGAATACTGCATCAGGTCAAGCACCATCTTGACCTTGTGAATGAACTCTTGTTTACATCTGTGACTTTATAATTTTTGCGTCAGAAGGTAATTCACAAAACTACGAATATATTCTGTTAAAGAGTTAAAAGCCAGTAAAGTAGGTGTCTTTAGCTGCATCGAAGTTACGTATAAAGTTTATATCTGCTTGTATTAAGGCTCGGTGAAAAACCTTATAGTGAGAGTAACGTGCGGTATGCCACTGTATATGGAAAAATGTTGTGTGTTCCTAGAGAAACAAAAGGAAAAACTGGCAGACTCACCTTATAAAAATGAGTTACAGGATGCTGAACCCCCCCAAAAAAAATTAAGAAAGAAACTGAACGGAAGAAAGGGCAAGTTGAAAGTAAAAAAATCTTGAAAAGAAAAATTAATAAATCAACCATACGCAAAATGAACACTGATTTTTTTAAATCTTACCATCTTTTGTGTTGTGTTTACTGTAATTAAATGACAGACTGTCCATGCCATTAAAATACAATCTTTCTAGCGTACGTCTAATGTAATATACTCTGATTCATCATTAAACCTGTGTTAAAACATGGATAAAGTAATTTTTGTTAAACCGTGAGTTATGTAGGGGGTAAAATTATTACACTGCTGTATAAAGAAAACGATAATAATTAAAAATATAATTGCGTTAACAAAATAAGCTGACACAGGCGAACGTATTGAAATACTAATTAAATTGTATATGAGTAACTGAGAGAGCTTTATGATGTTAGGATCTAGTGATATATATTTTTCGGATTATATAATATATACTAAAAATTGATGGCGTCGGCTCACAAATCGGTTTTGGCTAAAAATAAACTTCCTAAGACCTCCCTAAGAAACTGTCTCTAAAACGACGTAACTTGAGGTAAAAGCTATAAGCCCAAAGACATAGGAAATTGAATTTTAATAATAGATGAAGCGTCTTGTCGCAGAAATGGACCGGCTGGGGAACCAAACGGGAAGGGGGGAAGGGGGGTGAATAGTGGGGGAGGACAGAAAATATAGAGTGGGGATGTAGGGAGGAAAATTCATTTTCACAGACTTATCGATACTGGCGGGAATCAATATTTCTCGACACGCTCGTCACAACGACAGTCGTGAACGAATAAAGAAACCGGAGTAAACACGTTTAGGTACCTAAAATATTCTATAGCGTAGTGTGACGATATTAGTATATTATTTCCAAAATATATGCTACTTAAAAAATTTCCTTCTCATTAACCATTTTCCTTTCAGCGACTAATAAATTAATAGTTACTCGTATAGAATCAAATCAACTACCAATTTACAGTCAAACAAACTAATTGGTCGTTAATTTAATTATTAGGACGTCAACTGATATATTACGAGTTTATTTTAATTCAGTTTTAAGTTCATTAGATAAATAATACATAAATGAAATGGCTATTATGTTAGACTACTATAGAATCATTACTTTTTTGTCGAGAGAAAATTTTAATTAGTTAAATCTATTAAACATCTTTTATTTTCAATAAATTGTGAGACTGATCAATATAATTGGAGAAAATAGAATTAAAATAGAACTTATGTTTCAGACAGAACAACTGGTCAAAATTATAAAAGTTTACTTATTTCACGGCAGTTTTAATTAAGTATATAACGAACACGCACAACCTTATAAAGTTAATGGCTCGAAAGAGTGTAGATTCAGGCCATCTTATTTCATTTTTAGTTATGATTTTTAAATAAATAAAAAAGTGTATTACTAAAGCAATTTAATCCGTTGAGTTATTACAAAAATACTGCAGCGTTCAAAGAATAATAAAATGTAAATGATAATTAATGTACATTTAATTATCAGGTAAACTATTTAATTGAGTTTAAACAGCCTCTTAGGTATAATAATTTAGCTGATCACGGAACCAATTAATATTGTGAGGAAGTTGGAACCGTTAAATGGTTATAAAGGTGATTTTTAAATTTTCCAATGGAAGGTCCTTGAAAATAACAAATGCTTATGGTTAAAGGGGACAGGATTGGACAATCATAAAAAACATGATTGAAAATACAAAGTGTGAAGGGTTACGCCTGGATTTATGAGCCAGCGAAAGAATTTATTTAATTGTTTGAAACGTGTGGAATTTTCTGTATGACTGAACGATGAACAGCTAATTTTTTATACCCGAAGAAGTCTCAAATGAGAGACGAAACGTAATATAGTTCAATATTTAATCAAATAAAAACTGACAAACAGGATGTTTAACTAACTTAATGTATAAATTATAATTATTTAAAAGTGGAACTGGTAGACCAAAGATTGTATAACTTAATTTATAAAACGAGACCTCCATGAAACGACCGATTTCGAGTATTTACTGTTGAAATGTACAATTTCTTACATTTACACTGTGACTCCATTTATTTTTATCAATGAGAATATTTATTTTATACTTTGGTTGAAATTTAATTTTTCTGAAAACAGCCCGAGAAGTTGTTCAGTTTAATATCAAAATTTTCTTGACGAAAATAATGTATTCTTCCGACGTTAAATTTCTTTTCTCCTCTTTTACGGTTCGAAGCTAAGATTTTATTTCGTTTAAAATGTGCTGAAAGTGTGCTATTTTTTTGCACGTAAATGGTAGTCAATTATTATTTTCTTTCCGCTAATTTAGTTTCTATTTTTGGGATTAAAAAATAATAATAACTGGAGGTATTAATCAGTTCCTCCAGATAATGCCACCGTGGAATTAAGAAACTATTTGCTAATTGGTATAAGTTGTTGTTTGGATGTTCCGCAGCATCTGGAGGGAGAACCTTGAAGCTTCACCGAGTGAGTGTGCCTCAGTACAAGCTAAAAGGTGAGATGGCCCTGCTGCAGTGTCTCTACGACTTGGGTGAAGATTCCCTCTACTCTGTCAAGTGGTACAAGGACGACGAAGAATTCTACCGGTACGTCCCAAAGTCGAAGCCACCGCAGCACAGTTACAAGATCGACGGCATCCGAGTCGAAGTGAGTACCGACAAGGTCGTTCTTTCGAAACTTCAGCTCCTCAGTTTAATTTATTTAATTACGTCTCATTAACAACGCAAAAATAAATAAAATCGCTCTTTAAAATTGACGTCCTTGATTGTCGTATTAGTTGACGTTCTACCATGAGGTCAGATGTGCATAGGGAATTACTGTACAGGACTTACCATAGGATAGACACGTATCTTGGTGAAACCCAAACACAGAGGGATTTGATGATTTCTACAGAGAGAACTGAGAAAATTATTTGACTAATTGAAGATAAGTATTGAAACATTTGGCGTTAAGTTAAGAAATAAACAATTTTAAAAGAATTACCAAGGGACTTTGAATTATTTTACATTGAAATTATAATTCTTCACGATCACTTTACGTTTGGTTTTCACTGACACTATTACCGTAAACCTCTTACAACGTATTTGCACTAGTATATCAATTACAATAATGTCTGTTACAATCTTTACAATCAATTTAATAATAATTTATTGGAATCTTGTCTTTTAATTACCTAGATAATTTTTGTTTTATCTGGTTTCAATTCAAAGTAATTGTCGCTGAAGTGGTCCACGACACCAAATTCTTCACATGTAAATTCAATAATCTTTTCGACTGAGGGAGTCAATAGTTCAAGTTAAGGCACATTGAAGGAATAAGGAATTTGTTATTTTATTATTTTATCTTTTCACGATTAAACACTTTGCTAAATTTTTAAGCCTGATGAAGTCTCAAAATGGAGATGAAACGTCACTTTTGTTAATAAATAGTTAAATATTTACAATAAATAAAATGACGGCCAAAAAGTCAGCATTAAATATATAGACTGAACAAGAAGTTCTCGGGATTTCACCCGGGTTATGTCAATCATTGGATACGACGTTTCGAAGGCTACCTGAAGACGATGGCGGAGATAGCCTTCGAAACGTCGTATCCAATGATTGACATAACCCGGGTGAAATCCCGAGAACTTCTTGTTCAGTCTATCCACCGGGAAAGCCTACATTCTCTAATTAAATATATAAGTCAGAAAACTATGACGCAATAAATCATTTACATATTTTCAACGCGATTTTAGTTTTGGTCTGTAATACTGAATGAATCCACCCATACTGTAGTTATATAATTTGACTACCTATTTTCCAAACAAGGTCGTATCTGTTATGTTTTCCAAACATATTTTAATACCTCTGTGAACATGATTTTCCTTTATATTTCCATATAATATTTTTATTATATTCCAATTGGAATTTATTAATTCAATAGCTAAATTTGTTGGTGTATTAGTAAATGTGGTTACTATAATCAGGCTTATAATTTTTTCTTTTACGCCTGTTTTCTTTCTGAATTTAAATATAATTTTAGGAAGACCACCGTAAAGAAGACAAGCATGAGATTTTAAAATGAGCGAAACCTTAACGATGGTGGTGTTGGGGATCCATATAAACTATTTCTTTCGTGAACTAGTATTACTGCTCAGGTTTAGTAAATTACACAGGGCCTTCTTTCGTAATCAGGACTTTCTAGACTGTCGTTTTGCAGTGAGCAAGAGAACTGTCACTTATCGGCCTGAATAAGATTGTGCTTGTAATAATAAGAGAGAAGATCTTGGTGAGCTGTAATCAGTTTATAAATAACATAGTATTTGCCTTCCTCGTCAAAGATTGAGGAATGACCTTTCATTGATACTAATCATTATGACTGACGAGGCGGAGACGATACATTAATTGCCTAAGAGAATTCCTGGACGTATTTTAAAGATTTCAGCGAATCAGTAGCTCATTTTTTGGGAGCTTTAATCGGCATACAACTAATTTTAAATACAGCGTAATAAAAAAGGTTTATTTCCCTTAGTTTTAAAAATGAATCAGTGCCTTTTGGGCAACGATGAAACATGTAAATTATTAACATTCGCCCAATTAAATAACCGATCCCGTTATATTTGAAAGCGGAACATTACGTGTAATGTTAGACAATATCCCAATTAGGCCTACGGAACAAGCTGGTGTATTTTTTTTTATTCGAAAAAACGAGAGGAAAATACAAATAATTTGTTTTTATTTGCTAACAGTAGCTGAGGATGTATTTTTATATTTTACAGTCTAGTGCCAAGCTGACTTGTTAATACTTTTCTTACCTTTAAATCTTATGTTTCAAATACCAAATATTTCTCTTTATCGTGAACGACTTGGCTTAAATTTTCATCGTTTGACAATTCACATTGTAAAATAACGTTGTAATTATCGTTTCCATTTTCCTCGTACACATTTTTTTTTGTGCTTCTATTTTCAGCAACATCTTTCTGACGACAAGCAAGTCTACCTCAGGAACCTGAACTTCAAGTCGTCGGGAGTGTACCGTTGCGAAGTTTCGGCTGAAGCTCCGTCTTTCGCTTCCGCTCAGCAGGAAGGACGAATGGAAGTCGTTTGTAAGTGCTGCTGTAATGATTCCCATCGCGAAATTATATGATAATTAATAGCAACTGATATTCGGTATATCGTAGGAAAGTTTGTAAATATTTTATTTTAATACAGAGAATAGCTAGGTGTTATATTACATAAGATCCTAATACAATGTTTAACCATATACTGGGAGATTGATTTATACGACATTATACAACTATTTTAAGGATAATTATTCCTCCACAGTATGAACGTCCCCTTTCAAGTTAACCTTCATTTTCCTGTATTAAATCATTATTTCAATTTTTTTAACAGCCGAAATTTATTGTTTGCAATCTCTTTTGTAAACTTGGAAGAAAAAAAATCACGCCTGAAACCCCTTTCTTTTTTACCCTGACAGTTCACACCCTCAGAACTCTACTCAGTTGTTGTTGTAATCAGTACTTATTCAGGTCTGATGCAACCCTACATGCTAATTTATTCTGCGCAAGTACACAACTACCATATCCCAAATCTTCCGTAATCTACTTAGACCCTCATGTCTCAAAATGTGGTTCTTCAATCTATCCCTTCCCTTGGTAAAAGGCCTTCATATTGTTCTCACTTCCTCTATTCGTCTTAGAACTTAATGGTTTTAGTTACCCTATCTATCCATCTTATTTTAAGCATTCTTCTTTACCACCACGTTTTGAAAGCTTCTATTCTTTCCATTCTGCAATCCCCATCGTCCACGTTTTGCACCCGTTTAACACCATTCTCCATACAAACATTTTTATTAATTATTTCCTAATATTCACGCTTATCAAAGATCGAAGGTTTTTCAGTGTATATTCTGGTTAAATAGTTCTTGGCAGAGTACGCCATCGAAACGTCGTGGCTTAAGCTTCACTTTCTCCTGGGTGGTTTTCCGAAATACTCACGAGTGAATGCCAGGGGTGGGGCGGTTAGCGTGCGTGCTCGATCGAGTGGTTGCATGCGGCCCAAGGACCAGTGAAGTGCCGGACGTCGTCTGTTTGTGCCACGGCATTAGGATAACACGGGTTGGGGATCCTCCTCTCGTCTCGAAGGACAGGGGGGGGGCCCGCGATGATTGCGGGCGGGTGCGTCGCTTGTTTAGAGATCTGTTCATTGCCCATGTGCGTCTGGGGGGCGCTTGGCGCCCCAATAAGCCCATAGTCGGCTGGTCGGCACCCACTCCATTGTGTCGAAGCAGCCGGCACCCCCCCCCCCCCCCCCCCCCCCCCCCCCCCCCCCCCCCCCCCCCCCCCCAACCCTCTCCACTCCCCCCCACACATTGCCGACATCGACTTCGTCAATCACGGCCCCAACACTTCAATCGTTCGACTCCCTTTATCTTCGCTTGCCTGATTTTTGCTGAATTCTTCTCGGTGTTCTCTCAGCTTTCATTCTGACGTATTGTAGTAGTCTGTGAGGATTTTTTATTATGTTGGATACAACTGCAAATATGAAATTCTTATAAGTTTTTTGCTTGACGTTTAACGCGGTGGTAGGCTATCAGAGTATTTATCCCATCGGGTATTGAAGATGGGATAATAAGAACGGAGTTTAAGTGTAGCTACGGTATGGTATGGTGGATTGGCGCGAGCCATATCCTATCGTGGGCGACACAGTGTATGTTAGTGCGCTACATTTTTATTTTGTCGCGCTTCGCTGGGGAGGTACGATACCGTTACTTGGTTGGAGACGAGTGATAGTGGAGCGCAAAGTATTGTAGGGTTGGTTAATAGGATGTGGCAGCGCGGGGTACAGTACTAAGTGCTTATCGTACTCTCAATTTAATTGAGTATGTCGAGTGTATTCTCGATGATCTTACGTAAGATAGGCCACGTCTGACTATATTAGTTACTAGTATGCGATGAGTATAATCTATGTTTATTACCAGGATCTGATTTCTATTTTTTTACTAGGTTTCTCGTTATTTAGGACGTGTTGTTATCTCTTAGGTGAGGCCTGTGCCCCGCAAGCTTTGAAAGCTACTCCCACCTTGCCTACTTTGTCCCTCGAGAGGAGTCTAGCTATAATCCATTTAACGCGTGCAGCAGTTCGCTGTCGCACGAGTGGAAAGTATACATCAACGAACAACCTGTAATGTGTCTTGTAAGCCATTTCGACGTACTATCTCGTCTATGAAAATTCCATATAGGACCGATAGCGAGCACTTAACGTAAAGATATTAATATCAGAGAGTTGTCAAGGGTTAACCGTTTCGATTAATTTTCCGAGTGTCGTGATGAAGATGTACAGGATATTCGAATAGAAAATTATTATCAACGGAAAATAGGAAATTAGGTCTAAGAGAAAAGTGACTCTTGTATCACAAATGAACGATTTTATGTAACTTCATTTTTGTTACCCATCAGAACGTGTAACTTTTTAAACTTCTATGAATATCGAGAAAATATTAAAAGAGATATGCGGACTCATTCGATCACATTATATTTACGATACTAGTTTCTTCATTTTGATTACTCAAAGATTAAAGCTAAATAATTTTATTGTTGAAAGTTTAGGAAATAGAGAAAGATCAGGCTAGTATCGTATAATTTGATTCCTAAGCGTTTTCAAAATCGCGCGTTTCAAAGTGACAGCACTTTTACTGTTTGTTTTTAGATTTAAGAGTACGTAAAAGTTATTTTAAACATAAGACTATATGATAATACCAGATTTTTCCAGGAAAACTTGTCTCTTCATTGAAATCTGGCTTATTGTTGAATAACTGCACATGGCTTTCATTCAAACCAAGTTATACATTTTACAGCGTCTCTGTGTTTTGTTTTCTCACTTCTATAGGACTTGGAAACCTCGTCCGAGAATTTTAAATCAGTCAAATTTTTGCCCTCGGTTGGTAGGTGATCGGCTATTCATAGTGGTTAATTCGGCTTAGAATATTCTTTGTTACAGTAAGAGTAATGTCCTTATTGGCTTTGCGATTTCCAGTCAAAGTCCAGAATAGATGGTATGAGATTGCAGCAGACTCTTATAAACCTAGTGATAGAAGGATAGAGCACCTCAACAGCAATCCTAGCCGCAAGGATTAATCAGTTTATGTACTTCATTGCAGAATTTGCACGATATTCTAATAATCACTAATTAGATTGAGATTAACGATAGAACATAATAATTTTTTTTATATGAAGATTGTATTAACTCTGTAGCTAATTCTCTTTCCATGCATCAGCTGATATATTTTGGATAATTTTCGATATAGCAAGGCAATACGAAGCTATATTGGCTAACCATATAAACGTATCTGTGCAATTTTTATTTGCTTTTGGTAACTTATTTGATTTCAGTCTCTAGTATTTTACTAAATAAATAGGATCTTTTTGTGGAAACGGTTTGCGTTGCCGTAGGTGCAAGTTGTATGACTATCCACCTGGAATGAGTAGCGCTCTTCTGCGGGCAATTCCCAAGGTGGATGGTGTCCTTTTCCTTGGTCCGTTCGTTTCTCACGTTTTGCTCATTTAAGGACGTTGTCCCATTTACTCTTGACAAACATGGCTTCTATGCGCGTTCTCAGGATGCGTCGCCTCATGCTCTGCTCGGCAGCGTACTCTTGTGCAAGGAGCAATCTAGCTGGAGCAGCGTTCTGATTCAGAGGATCTACTCTCGCTCAACCAAGGTTTATCCATACGCTTGGACTGTTATCGTCATTTAGGTAAATATCTCAAGCACTAGTCTTTACCGACCTCCTCGTTTCATAGCTCTATCTCGGACCTAAAAATACTTAAACTATCTGATGAGTTTATCATAATGGCATTGTACTTGTACGTATTATTAAGAAGATTGAAATTTGTTTTTTTTTTTTTATATAATTATTTAATCGTTTATATATTAAAATAGATGATTTAACGTCTGCTAGTTTAATATGGAATACTTATAATAATTTATTCCGATCCGACTTATTGTTGCTTAGTATTCAAATATACTTAGTTTTGATTAGTTTTTAACGACGTTTCATGGCACATTTCATTTCCGCAGGCCTTTCTTTTATAAGGGTTTTAATTATCAAATCTATTGTAGTAAAATTCCTAATTATCAAAAAAGCTACAAAAATTGATTGTCCTTAGTTCAGCTAATTGTCTTTCATGCCCACTCAAAGTAGCGGTCCGCCGGCGCTTAGAATCTATCGATCTAGTTCAATACAGTTTGCACTCAAGATCTTATTAGGCACAATAGCAATTTAAATACGATTGGCCAAAATTTTGTATATGTTTCTTTTGAGTAATATGCTTGTATTTTTTACAATAATCTTGGATTAATTAAACTCTGAGAGATTTTCTTGGATTCTTTATAGCGCGTTAACGAAATATTGCGCCGATTTTTTTAAGTGTTTTATTAAGATGTGTATTGGTCGTGCAAAATAAAGAAAACTGTATGTTAAAAATCTCGGTCGGACGAATTATATTTCAGATTTACATAATTACCTTTTATATATCTGCGTAAGAAAATTATTTTACTTGATAATCCATTCCAGTTTAGAGGGTGCCAATTATATTTTTCTGTGTGTGTATTGATGTTAGAATGTGATTTCTTGATTGTGTGTGTCATTCATATTCGATTTGTTTTATCCTATCTGGACGTTCATAGGGTCGCTGCCTAAAATCACATTTTTTGTATATTCAAACAGAGTTTAGAACTATACGTACTGGATATACTTTATTAATGGCTGGGATCTTTTATAGTTAATGACTCACTATAAACTGAGATTGCAACAATAAAGCATAATGTTTATTTAGACATACCACAAAATACATAAGAAATTATCCCTCGATTGTTGTGGAGTATATGATCTGTTGTTAGATATAATCGGCTTACTTCAAGTCTTTAATTTTTGAGTATTGGCTTGACCGATGTAACAGTCGTTCAGAATTGATTGAGGGAGACTTGTTTATTTATCTCATGGTCGTGCACATCTAACATTGTTATAGAAGTAATTCAAAGTTTACTGGCACAATATGGAGTATTTCTTTATATATCTGCTATATACTAATGTATGTATTTTCTGTTTTTTTTTACTGCGTTCACTAGTGTCGCCTCAATTCGCTCATGATCTCTCTACTAATTAGTTTTCTTATTTTTCTTTGCTTTTTTTCTCCTTGCTTTAGATCGCTCTAGTAACTCCACGGGGATGATATGATATGTCGTAATCTCTCATCAAAGTTGAACTATCAGAGCAAGCCTGTATCTCCCCCCCCCCCCCCCCCCCCCCCCCCACAGTTACACTTGAAGCCAGATAATGATGCTGCTTACCTCTCGTCTGCTTTGGTTTAATTTAGTGTAAATAGTCTTTAGTCTACTAAGTTTGCTTCTATACTACCTTTTTTTTCTCAGTTTTATGATTTAATTTTCTTCTAGCATCACGTTAGTACCGTTCTATGTATAGTAAGGTCAAGCGGCAGTTCCTGTAAGAGATTCGTTAATATATGAATATTTTCTGGTATTTGATACTAACCAGAAGATTTGTATTTCTTTGTTAGGGTTTTTCTCGCACTCATTCGTATGCTTCGCGATCGTAAGTGGTGTCTATTAGAATCGTTTAATTATCTCTTTGCCCCTCTGAATGTAGTTTTCTAGAATCACTCTAATAGTACTATTTGATCCTAAATCAGGCTTCAGCGATTCTCGTAAATAAAGACTGCGTAGCTCTTGCTTGAGATCAAGATATTTTGAGAATGAATGTTCTTATAGATTTTTTCAATAATTAACATATTTGTCTTCGAGTAACTGGAGTAAAGCGAATCCTTACTGATTACCTAGGTCTAATTCGTGTAAGCTTGTCGCATTATGTAGTACTTTGTTAATTTTTTCATAATTTTGTAAATATATCTGTTTATGAAATAATTCTTATTATTATACTAGTTGAAAATGTACATTATTATTACTTATTATGATATAAACTATTATTCAATAACAACGGTATTTTTAACGACTGTTCTCGTTGTCGGGGTCTTTATTGTCAAATGGAGATCGCATAATGTTCTGTGTCTTTTGAAGATTTTATTTGACTTGGTATTGGACGACTGACACTAGCTCCACTCCAGAAGCGGGACGTAATACAGAAATACGCTCATCGTCATTTTTGTTAGTATCGACTGTCCTTCTGCGCATCTCTTGTCCGGTACGATTTAGAGACTGGCGTACACTCATTGTCTACACTTAGAATCCACAAGGTTGCAGTCGCATAAGTCTTAGGATTCATTTTAAAGGTTATAATTATACTTGAAAAAATGACTAAATTCATTTTTCAATAAGTGTAATATACGTTGTGAATTGAAATCGTTTACTTAGGATCGCCTTAGGTATCATCTTCTGTACATATTAACGATCTCATTCTAGTAGAACTACAAGGTTTAATAATAATTAGAAGTCAGTTGAAGTTGATATTCTTTCTGATCAATTGTTGCTGTGATTCGTGATTGCTTAGAGCTTGCTAAAGATTTTAGTTTTTTTGCCGGACAGTTAATTACTTGTTAACTTTGAACATATGTCCCAATCTTCTCTCTCCCGATGTTCCCGATCTTGAAGAAATTATGCCGCTTGCTAGTCCGCGCAATTAACTCTAGTGTGTTATTTTGGTGAGTTTTGAGAAAGGTTCTGCTCGTATATTGCACGTAGACATTTGCTATTATTGAATTTTACCTATAATATTCTCAAGATGCCGTATTATTGCTCGTGTACGCGCAGTATCTTTGTGGTTAGTTGACATTATCAGATGCTCTTGAGGCTACGTTTGTCCGCAGCTCGGGTCACTCGATCCCACCGCCGTGGCGTTTTTCCTCACTCCACGAATCCCTGCGTTCGCCATGCAACCATTTCGTCACACAGTGATCTTTCCGTCCTGTAGCGGCTAGGAGTATGCTTGGCTCAACTATGATGACTATGGGAAGGACAATGTGTGAGCGATAGAGAAACGTGTGATAACGATCCGTCTACTGTGTCTGTTCGTTCTTAAATACTTTACCCCTGCAATTTGTTATCTCTATCCACGCTCCCTGCCTCCGCCTCACAATCTATCACAGGATTGTGTCTTGGCTGTGTCTGACGGATCGTATGATTTGATAACGACTTTCGGCAATACGATCTATCCCATAAATCTACCACTACTATATTTCTTTACCTCAGAAAAGTAAATGACAGTCAAACGCATAATAAGGTGTAAATAATCTCTATAGGATCAACTACGTGGAACTTTATATCCTGAGCCAAAAAATTATGTTACAGCGCTCGACGGAATCTAGTAAAAACCAACACAACCTTTCGATTTAACAGGCTCGTTTACAGAATTTTGTCTATAAATATAAAAAATCATTCATTATTCCTCGAAAGTCAGATTTTAGAACAGTGCAATCCAACTTGTTTTATTGCAATTATCACGAGGAAAAGTGCACGGATAAGTGAAAAACTGAAACACGAAGAAAATATTTTTTGGAAACACGCTCAGTAACTTCTATGATAGATATTACGAATGTAATGTTATCTAAATTACACTTGGTGTTCCTCATTACAACTACAAATTTTTTAAAAGGTAAATTGTAATTTAATAATTGTAAAAAGTTTGAACAAATTTATATAAGAACAAATAAGACGACGATCAGTAACATAAAGAGCGTAACTGACTCGTTAGTATAGTATACAATTAGACAATAAATTAAGTATTTTCTCTGTGTTAAAAGGAAAAGGATATAAGGTTCCGCGAATGGTCTTTTTATAGTACAAATTATAGGATATTGATCCTGAAAAATTGAGAATTATATACAAACGTTGAACATATCAATACACTGACATTAAATTAGTACCTTTTGCTTTCTATGTATTCGTCCGTAAAGAGAAAAGTATCTGAAATGTTATGTTCCACTTTAATAATTGTTTCAATGTTTCTCGTCTTCTTCATTGTGACGAAGTTATTCATTCCCCACGGACCTAAATGATGCCGACGGGCGTGTGACGTCACTCGTCGAGTGGGTCGTAATCGTCATATTCCTTTTTCCTGTATGTCAGCTTATGGTTGCAATTTCAAAATGAAACACATTGTTGTACGGACAATATCTTGTCTCGGGCAAGAAACGAAGAACGTGTATATTTACAAATTTATAATTGTCAGAAAAAGAAGAACTATTAATATTATGTGTAAGGTCTATAACAATTGTTCCGATTTGAATTAAATGTAATTCCAATGTCTATATTTCCTTAATAATGTTTGTATTGCTAACAGTTAATTTGTGGAATAATAAAAGAGAAATATATTAACAAGATTTCTTTTCTATGCATACGATCAGACATGTCTGAGTAAACATTTTTAAATGTTTGAATAACCTCATTTCGAATACCATTATTTTGTATTAAATTTTTTAAAACATCAGTAGAAAAAACGTGAATTTTTTCCGACAGATGACTAACGAAGTAGGACAGAAACAGGTAAGTACAAATTTCGATAAAAAGAAAATTTCATTGAAATGTAGAATTTTTTTGCCGTATGTTTCTTTACCCCACAAACGAAAAAAAAATCACCCAGCTAATGATAACAAAAAATTGGTAGCAAATAAAAGGGGTGCGACGTAATCGGTAATATTTGTTAGTCAGTCAATTTTCGCGTCTAAGTGGTAAACTTGTTTACAGATTGATTTTAACGAATCATTTTTAATGAAGATAGAATGTAATAAAGGAAGAGGAATATAGTGATTTTCGTACGAATATCCTACATTAAAATCAAGTGAACCATGCAGAATAGTTCAGACAATTTCCAACAGTACATATAAAGTGGAATCACTTTAGTACTTCTCCCCGGACATTTTCTTCAATATAAAAATTACGCAAAGTTCTACAAAGTCACTTTGCATAAAGAAAACTGAGAAGTTTTTACTGTAACACGTCCTGCATAATAATTGGACTGTGAAAAATCGAGACTACAAAAGCGGTATTTCGAGCACGTGGCATATTTAAAAAAAATGTGTGAAGGTCTACATTTCAAACAATGGCAATTTCCCTTCTCTTTTCATATGTAATTAACATTAAACCTGGAGAACCTTGTGCGTTTCATCTCTGCGTTTGAAATGTATTTTTTTTTGGAGTGTCTGTATTTTTTTAAGAATCCGTACTTTAGATCTGGATGGCAGTTGTTTCATTATTTAACGTTAAAGGATATACATATAATAAACATTTAATTAACGTTTCATTTTAAAATAATAAACTGACGAAACTTCTCAACTGGCCGAAATTTAAATCAATTACTGATAATTGTTTTTACATGCTAAATTTTTCTTTCAATCTATTACACTGTAATATTTAAATTTCATAGGTCTTAGATTATAGTCATAATTTAGAATGTTATTTTCCCGGTGAACAGATGGAATATATAAAGTTCTCTGGTTGGCACCCGGGTTATATACACTGTAAAACGCAACGTTTCGACGATTAACTCCACCATCGTCTTCATGTAATGACGACGAGAACTTTATATTTAATCATGATTTTATTACTTCTCTTACGTTTAAAAAGTATTATTAAAGGACCAAATTTATCCCTCTCATCAAAAGAATTTATTTTTGGCTCATTTAAATTTTATATAACATGTACTAAATTTTAATTTCGTTTATTTTAATTAAAATGTAATTAATAAATGCGTAAAACGTAACCTCTGTTTTTTTAAGTTTTTCACACTGTACCTCACTATAGTTAGAAATTTAAATCCTTGGAATTGAACGAAAAGTGTATTTTATATTAACGCTTTTAACTCTCTGATAATAATGACCAGAAAGCGTAAAGTGAATATAACAAATTGAAAAATAAAACATTAATCGATGAATTAGGAGCACAAATGAAGTTGTAATAAGCAGGCATTATAGTCAGAAAGGGGAACTAAAACCTAAGTAAATAATATTTACTGCCTCCAATTCTCCTTTAATGACGAGACTAACGGCAACTCATTAGACGGACGTTTGTGCAATAAAACACACGCAAGTGCAATAATATTTCAACATTTTACTGCCGCGGACGAAAACGATTCCACTGTAGATAAGGGAGACGTGGAGACTGAGAGCGAGGGTGGGAGGGGGGGAGGAATTATCTCTGAATCAACAATATACTTTCAGCTTGCATAGCTGCGAGAAGAGTTAATGAGATGGGGAGGAATGCAGCAAAGCACATCAAAGGAAGCATCAGTGCATTAAATGTATGTGTGTGTGTGTTAATTAAGTCACGCCCAAAAGTGGTATGCACCTTGGATGGCTTATGTTCCCGTTACACGCATCCCTATGGTTGATTACAAATGCTTGAAACCCTAACCTTTCCATTTCCCACTCATTCCATACATATAAATGTCACCCTTGGCCTTCTACATTAACTCCATTGTAAAGTTAATAATTGACATTAACTGGAATCAAAACGGCTATGACGTCACGTCACTAGAAAGTTAATACTTCGTAACCTGTTAAGTTCGTCTCATCTTAAGGAATAATGGAGGCGATATACGAATTCCAGTTGTTCTGAAAATTTCCCCCTACAGGTAATTTAAGAAAAATATTTTATTTTTTATTGTATCTCACTCAGAACTGTGATCGTGTAATAACAATAGATACAATCTCAATTTAACAGACAAAACTTGTTCAAAATATTTTTTACTAACATTTCGTTACCATCTTACACAAATGGATCTTGCACCGAAAAAAAAGGACACCAAAGATATAATACGAAAGACAAACCAGTAAAGGACCAAAACAAAACACGCCGTAAAACTTAATATTAAGCATGACGCAGATAATCTTAGTAACTTTGGTAGGAAATTATGGTGTGTAAACAAGGGACTCCGAAAATTTGTGAATTCGACATCGGCCCTCAATTTCAGGTAAGGCCAACATCGGCTCTAAATTTCAGACAAGACCATGCCTCCCATCTTCACCTTTCACGGGTTGCCTGAAGCGCCATAAACAATGACGTCACAGTTGTGACGTCACACATTATAATTTTCGATCTCCGTAATTATCAGCTGTCGCCAAAAAAATTTATTTTGGCAAATACTCTTTAAAAGTGATAATAGACAACTTTAACCAGGTTTCATTTTATCCCAGCCATTTACATACAATAAATATTAGCCGTAACTTTTCCAGGATGATCTTTAATTTGTAGCATTTCTAACATCAATCTTATCCAAAATTATGGATCTATAAACTAAATGATTCTAGGTAAATTATTTTTGTAATTATTATTTATTTATTTATAAATAAATAATATATGATACAAGCGGTGAATGATCACAAAAAGGAACGGTTTTTTTCCATCTCTAATAGGAAGCAAGCAATAAATTCGTTTAAGCATAGATTACATCTCTTGGTGACGTAACGGTTTGTTATCAAATTCAGTCCAATTCCAAAAAAATTAGACGATTATAACCTACTAAATCATTACCTAACACCATTATTATGCTCATAATAATTACCGATCGTTATTTATGGACAACGCGAGCAGAAGACATTAAATGAAATGGGACGTTCACTTTTCCAAAACAACAAACACATGATTATTAAAAAAATCAAAATAATTAATTACCAACTAAGACGTTTTAAACGATTTATAGCTATACAATGTATTACGGGCAATACGTGTTGGTATGTTTTCTTCCTGACTCCACGAGTTGTGAGGCTCTTTCTGCACAATAATCAAAAAATCATGAACTGACCACGAGTTGTGAGGCTCTTTCCTGCATAATAATATCAAATAAAATTCATGAAAAGTGCCCCGTTTCCAGTCAGATTCTGGTACGAAACAAGAATCTGTATTCTCTACTGTAATCAATATTGGTTGCGGGATATCTGGAACGTTTGATGGGTCGATGAAGAGAATACGGCGAATGTTTAGAATATGAGCAAAACGGAAATCGTCAGATTCTACCTTGATAAACATTATTTTTGTTGACGGGACAAAATTATACTTCAACACTATCTTTAATATGAATTAATTTGAAATTAACGGGGTAGAATAGGTATTATTATTATTATTATTATTCTGGGTTACCTATTAAAGGACGTAGTTAATTTTCCTTTTTAATTGAGATTGTCTTCTTGCTTAGGGATTAGATCATCTACGGCATGGTTGGATGTTAAAAAGACACACAAAAACCTCCATTAAATATTATAGATATGCATCACATCTACGTTTGGTTAATATAATTAGTAAGAGTTATTAAGTACTTATCGATTGTCAGGTCCTGGGATGCTTCTGTAACTCCTTTGGTGTACCTTCAGCTTTGGCGTTGGATTCCTCTGTAGCCATCATTACTCTTGATAGGGAAATACACTAATTTAAGTAATACACTACGAATGCACAGCAGGCGTATAGGAGCCTCGAAACGTTGTCCACTACGTAAACAAACCCTCGTCCGCTCGCTACGGCTGTTCGCTAGAGACTCACAACACTTTCGTTCCACTAACTCATTCGATTACACCAACTATAAAGTTGTCAAAATTGAGTCAAACTTCTTAACAATTTAGCCTTTTAAATATGGGAATAAAATGTAACCAACTATTCGGTCGACACGGTGTACACAATGTTTCGCGTTCACGATTTCATTTTTTGGTTAAGAGGCAACACGAGTGTGGTGATCGTTTGCTTACACAAACAAAAATATTTTAGTACAATCAAATTGTTATATAATAATAAAAAATTTATTTAATTTGAATATTTAAATTTATTATCAAATTGTTAAATAATAATAATAATAATAAATGTATTTAATTTGAATATTCCATTTAATTATAATATTACGTTATCAAAATTCCAGAAGAAATTTAACTCAAATTAAATTTTAGTGAAAATATAAATTTACGAGTAAAAATTAATCAAATTGGCTCAGTCGGTAAAGGAAAAAGAATAATCTACGCAGCTTCTAAATGGCTGCTCCCGGGAACGCGGGTGACGAACGATATAGTTGAAATTTAAAATCGCGAATCAGACGAGAATGGTTTGTGTGGAAAAGCCAGGTAAAAATGCCGTTACCAGATGTTAACAAGGGCCTGGTGACGTCGTTCCTGGTTTTCCGTACAGGATGATCCTTCGCTGAAGCACGTCTCCTCTCTAGCGCCTCTTCTTCAGCTTAAATCTCTATCAAAATGTCCTTTTTTTTGTCTTCCATACTACAAAACAAAATCTTCTTTCTCGAACAATGGCGAAATTAACTTTTCTGCATATTGTTTCCTCCTCAGGACAGCTCCCCGAACCAAATGTTGAATCTACAATGCACTCCAGGCAATCAACAATGATGCAGACGGTGACGTTTCCGGCCTACTCGGCCCCACCAAACCATTATTGTTTTCCGTCCTGTGTACGCAAATAAGAAAAACTAAATTATTTTTGCTTTACCCGATGAATGTAAGGGTCATGAATCACCACACGAGGGTGATCCTGAAACAGGAAACTCCCCTTTAATAGCACAGGAAGGGAATTGAAAAGGGGGGATGTGGAAGGTAGAGCACGGATCCTACCCGGTGTTTCACCTAAGGAGATGCAGGGAAAACCCTAGAAAACCTGCATCAGATAGGTCGGGCATTGGGTACTATTCTCACGCCCTTCCGAATGACGGGAGACGAGTTTGCAGTGGGGTCGCAGCATTCCCTTCTCCGTGTCTCTACACGTTTTAGGGGGCAGTTAGCCGACTGATTCAATTGGATCAGCAGACGAGTCTTACCGTATGTCCAAGGTCTTCGACACCAGTACATAAACCTCCTATAAGGTGTCTCGACATGTGAAAACTTTGAAAAATAAAACTCGCACAGGCAACTTCCGCCCTGGTAGCTGCTTATTTGGCAATAGCATTAAATAGTAACATGATTAAAAGGTGAAGAGAACTATATACTAATAGTGAAGAAAGTCAAGATTCTTTATACAATGACTTGGTTGCTGATGATGTAGCTTTATGCCTCTATTTCTACATAGAAATATGTAAAGCGGTAGAAGATTTTTTAAGTCTCTTGGGCTGCTTTGCACTTCCTATCATCTATGTCTGTGCTGCTGTTTACCATTTTAATCTCTTGCGTTTTTATATTTTCGCCTTTAATCAATCATTTTGACCATTTATTGTGTTGTTCATGTCTGCTGGATAAAGCCCGGTCATTTCATATTCAAACGCTTTACCGAATCCCTTACAACCAACGACGACGATAAATCGTATTACAAGCTCCTCTGTTCCATGGAATCGTTGTATTCAAATATTATACTAATTAGGAAAGTCATATTCTGGTAGGGAAAATTATTCTGAGTCACAGAAACAGTAGCCATTATTAATTAAATATACACACTCCGAATTTATTTTAATCTAAATTGAACAACTGTTACTTTGATAATAACGGCAATTTTCCCTCGTATATTTATTTTGTCCAAACCGTTAAAAATAATATTGTAAATATTTTCTTTTTAAACACAGGCAGAGAAAGACCATAAAAAAAATCAGTTTTCGCTCTGTCGTTCTGAATCTCTCTTTACCTTGTTAATTACTTTGGACGTGGGAAATTGAATACAGTAGGAAAGATAAAAACTAACACACGCTTTATTTATGAACCAATGTTATATTTGTTTTCCTGCACTATTTTTAGTACATATTCAGTAAAAAAATATTGTTATGTGTTTTCTGCTGCTGGCGCTTGTTAATTGAAATTGTTTAAGTAATTATTGTGTTTGCTGGAGATTGAATGAAACAACGGGAATAACTGATGAGTTGTGTTATTTTAGTACTACTATAACACACAAATTAAAGGATTCGGTTGATGAGTAAAAATGTATACATTATTTTTCGCCTTTTTGGCATACACAATAGAAAAGAAGAATAATTTACACCGCCACTTGGTTTACTAGAAAGTGCCATAAATTAAAGTGGCATTGTTTGTCATAGTTAAACTATATCCGATAATTCATTTTGAAAAAAAAAGGCTGTTGCCTGTGCTATGCTACTCTAGTTATTATGCTGTCTATGCAGCATAATTCCTTAACTTCCTTCAAAATATTCCTCCCCAATCTAACACCCTTTGTTACTACACTACATTACCTTGGTTTTCCTTCTATTGATCCTCATATTGAAGTCTTTCTCCAGCACCACTTTCGTGGTCTAATACGACGATATCGGTAAACCGTAGAGTTTTTATTTCTTCTCCTTGTAGTATTATTCCTTTTCTGAAAATATAAAAAAGGATATATTGGCCTGTCAGAGACAGTGATGGCTGTAGAATAAATAAGGTGATTAAGGACAAGACCTGGTGAGATTTATTAAGGCAGAAAGAATGCAACGTCTGGGGCATCTATAGATCATGTCAGAGAGTCGAATACCCAGGAAAATTCTGAAAAGGAGATTATTTTCCAGTAGAAAGAAGAGGTTGTATGATAGTTCAAGTTGGAGATAATTGTCCAAGAGGTAATAATCCACCCGCCAGGAAAGGAGACTGAAAGAATTATTAAAATTAGCTTTTGCCGATTATAAGATCTGATGTTTACTGGCTAATACAAGCAGTATAATTAGCTGTAAATTTTAAGTTAAATCGTTATTTAACTTCATGTCAGTTCCGACAAGTGCCACGTTTTCACCTTCTGAGGTCCTCTAAATTTTGGAAGGTACATTGTGAAAAATTTTAATAATTAATTTACTATTCAAATAATTATTCTGCCTATTCGACAGTCAATTTAAATTAAATATTTAGGGTCACTGAAAGAAAGAAACGAGGCTTTCATTGGATATGAGAACAAATTAATTAATCATGAATTATTGAGATGTGTACGGTTTCCAGTTAATTATTAAACTTATGCGAATGTGATCGGTTACATGAGAATTTTATAGAGAAAATTTCTGATATAAACAACGAAGTTTAGTTCCTTTCCACTTAAACGCGTTTAATGGTCTGACAAGTGACGTAATCCCGCACTCAGTAACTAATCCGGCCACTAAATGAAACCGCGCACAAATTTTTAATGAAGGCATTTTAACTCTATTTTCGCTTAACTTAAATACCCCCTGTTTGCCGATTATACTGCATTTTTCTTTCACTTTTTTTTTAATCCGCTCGCCTCACGGCCAGAGAAGGATTTCAGGGGAGTACACTCATTTTTTTTTTCTTTTCACATTTAACCGCTGAAGACCACTCAGATACTCTGAAACACGTAACCCTTTTGCAATACTTGCTGATGGTGTCCAGCCAATGACGTTGTAATGAGGCGCTTTATATTCACTAAATCAGCACAAATTTTCCGGCATACGCGATGCAGGATCGATTAGCTGGTTAATGTTTAATAACGCTTTCACAATCACTCCCTTCCAGCCCCCGCCTTGTCACATGCACACGCGTCTCTTCTCTCCTCCTCTGTAACCCCTATTATCGATATATCACCTAGCTGGCGATTTCGCGCAATTAGTTTCCCCGAGGGTTAATGGAAAATCTAAATTACTTGCTAGCAGCAGTGTAAGCGCCAAGAATAACAATAACCAGCGCGAAATTAGCAACACTCGATATTTTTTTTGCATGTTAAGCTGGACTTACCCTAACTCCCCAGAACTCCTGTCCGTTGCACTCCTCATTTCCCTTAATAGTGAGACAGGAAGAGGACCTCCCATCGTTATCCACCCCAACCCCTGAATCAATATAATTAGAAAAATATAAATGAATCTTCCGCTGCTTAAAAATTCGAAATTTATTGAACAGAGCGTATAGAATAAGCCAAAAAACAATAAATACGGAACTAAATCAATAAAAAATACATAAATTCGAAAATAAATAAAAGGGTGAGAAATACAAGAGGATAAAATAATAATAAAAATTGAATAATACATGTAAAAATTTTAAGGAACAATCAAGGGACACGGGGACTGAAATTTTAAAAATAAATTTTAATGAAAAACAACCGAGCTGAAATTTTAACTGTGTGTTAACAGCACGCATATTTAATATTTGTGATGCATAGACGTTTTTTGGATGCAGAAATCATAAAGCTAAGATAAACCCATGTACAAAAATTTGTTTCTGTAAACTTGTTTATATATATATATATATATATATATTAGTATTCTAATTAAATCACTTAAACTAATTTTAAGCTTTCTATATTTTAGCCTTAAACTTAATCCGACAGCAAAAGATTGTATAGCGTTTAAAGGACACGGGGACTGAAATTTGAAATTCCTGTAAATAAATTGCTACTGGCCTGAAATTTTAACTGTGTGTTAACAACGCACATGTGTAGCAATGTACAAAATTTTGTTTTTGTAAATGTTTTGAAAATGTTCCTTGCGTTACGTACTTGAATAACTTTTAGCTTTTTTACATTAATGTGTAGGACTGACCAATGTTACTAACTGTCAGTATTATTTTTGAAATTGAATAAAACTGTTGGGAGAAAATAATTTTTTACTAAGAGCTTCATACGGTCACTTAAATTTTGAGAATGCTGAAAAGTGCCAATTTTTGTTTCACATAAACTGCTTGAACAATTAGAAAATTAATACCTGTATTTAAAGGTATTAGCATGTAGATTATGTACAAAAAAGAATGAAGACAATATCTTAATATTTGTGATGCACAGAAGGTTTTTGAAATTATAAAGCTAAGAAAAACACATTTTTAAGAAGAAGTAATAATTTATTAATTTAGAATTAAATCCTTTTAAATTACTCCTGAACTTTTGAAATGATTTGTTATATGATTTGTAAGGCTCATAGGCACAATGATATAAAAAATTAGATAATTCCCGATTTTGGCCGAAATTTCAGTCCCCGTGTCCCTAAGTCCAAGGGAGAATAAATCGTTCTATTGAATAAAACTGACCTTTGATAACGATTGATGAGAATTTCGACTCGTTCCGTATCTTGGTTTTCACTCTATTAATCCTCACATTGAACTCTTTCTTCCGGACAACGTTCATGCTATTTAGTATGGTTTCCAAGTATTCTTCTGACTCCCCTAATATCGTCGGTAAATTTCATGGTTTTTATTTCTTCTCCTTGCAGTATGATTCCTGGATTATGTATGTAAGGATAAACGATGCTATGTGTGAATTACATTATTAGCTGCTGTATATAAGTCTAAATATTTGCTTTATGGAAACTATTATGGCCTTTGTGGTACAGATTCGAATAGTACCCAAGTAGAATAGTTTATAATTTTCTTTACTTATTCTGTAGTAAACTGCCAACATTTGTTTGTCTCGATATGTTACATTCTTTTCTGCGATATGACTTGACACTGTTTCGCGGTGTCCAGACATTAGTAGTATTTTGCTCATTGTCGGTTAAAGTGATACTCATGTCGGTGAAATATTCATCACAAAGCTTAGGGTGCGCCTTGCTACTTCCCGTCCTCCTGCTGCTGCAAAACACTTTCTGCAAAGGCAAGGTCGCTTCCATTAGCAAGCATTCCAACTCGGAACCCTCTGCCCTAATGAATAGTTAACAGGCGTAATTATTGCTTGCACAAGCTGCCTTGCTTCGTTCCTCCGTCGACCTGCTGCATAAAACTTGCACGTTTGATCGTCAACGTTGCTGCCGCCATTAGGCCGGTGAAATTTGGTTAATTGTCGGTCAGTGTTTCGTGGGGGACCGAAGCTGGGCGAGACTTAACTTGGTTACCAGAAGACGTTTCACTAGTCAATAATAATGTGGTAACTCGTTGGACCAAAGAAACTGGTGAATGACAAATGTGTATCGTATATAGAATGTCATAAATATAAACACGTATTTAATGTTTCCTAAATTTTTATATTTATTATACTTGAGAAAAAAATGCAAGCTTCTTTACAGACACGAAGCAAGGAAAAAAATTACCTTTGTCTACTGACCTCTGTTCCTTTAAAGACACTAAATGATATCAGACTTTTCCCCCTGGAATTAATGTAGTTTCATTAATTCAAGAAAGATTTACAATTTTCATTTAACAAAATATTATTCGGGAAGGTAGAAAATTCGGCGACTCCACGACATTATATCAACTTCACTTTTTATCCTTTTACCTGACTTTCAGATTCAAATCTCTCGCTGAGACTATTATCATAAAATGATTATTTAGAACAGTTGACGTAAAAGTTACCACATTACGATACACTGTGTGTTTTGAAATCGTCAAACCCCAACTCTCGACACTATTCTGGATACGTTAACTGTTATAATATGAATTGTGCATTTTTATTACTGTCATTTACGCCGAAATATATTATAGTATTTAAATATTTTACTTCTTCTCTTGAATTTAATATTATTGTTCATATGTTCTATACATTTATTCTATTATTTTCCTATTCTTAACAGTGTTTTTCTTCAATATCTTGAGTATCATCTTTTCACTTAAGCGACGGAAAAGTTATTTATAGTCTCATCAACAAATTATTCATTAGCGACTTAAACAAAATTACAATTACCAATACATTTTGATCTTTAAATGGTTTAAGATAGGAGCAAATATTTTCCATGGTAAAACAAGATTGCAATAAAATACCTCACACAGAGTTTTCTTTCGGACATTTTTCTTTTAATTTTATGAGGTGGGTTGCAGCTAAGAGACTTAACATTTCAACGCAAGTTTTCTTACAAAGAGGAGGAGCCTTCAAGTATTTAAGACGACGACGCAACACGTGGAAACCCAGGCTCTCGACGTAACCTGTAAAATATTGATAGCATTGTTTCGGTTCTTGCTTTGCACCAAACACGAGGTGGTCAACAGTCGCTCCATTATTGATCAGCAGATGGGTTCCGTCCAAGCCCTCGTTCCTTGACTGCAGTGAACTTCGTCTCCTGGCTCACACCACCCTCTCTTTTTCTCCCTCCCAACACCTCGACAAACACACACAAAACACTGTTGGATGCTAAACTATTCTACGGGTACGGTTCAAAGTAAACTCGCTAGTCGCGACGGGAATGTAAGAGTCAAAAGGTTTATTATTAATTTAGCCGAATACCTGAGCTGCAGTGAGGTGTTTCATAAAGGAAAATTAACGTAAAAATCTTACTACGGTCCAGGAAAGAGAATAGTTTGTCAAAAACCGGTCAGAAACCTGGTCGGAAGCTCTCTGCAAACCAAAGATAATTGGGTCATACGTTGTCATTATTTAAATGGAATATGAATGTTAAAAAAAAATTTAAAAAAATATGGCAAGAAACACAGCGCATAATTATCAATCGTAAATAACCGGTACAAGAAAAAATTATTACAAACTTCTTACGGTATTATATATCCAACGAAAGGTCTTCAATTTTACCTTTAAAAGCATTGATTTTTTGCTTTGGTACAATCAGTATATTCAACTTTATAAATTGCATTATAAATTCATCCAATGAGTACGACAACACACACACATCCCTCTAATGCTAATTTTACAAGACCCTCATGTCTCAAAACGTGGCCTGTTAATATATTCCTTCTCTTGCTCAAAGTCCTCCATGTTGTTCTCTCTTCCCTTATTCTGCTTAGTACTTCCTGGTTATTTACCGTACCAATCCATCTGATATTCAGCATACCCCTATAGCACCACATTCTCCTTTCTGCAACTCATATCGTTCACGTTACGAACCCATGCAAAACGCCACACTCAGGAAATCATTATTGTAAATGTTCGTACGAATATTCAAATTTATAATGGCCGTATTAGAATTAGTTACAGGATGGTTGTACCCAAAAATAATAGATTAAGGAAGAAAAAGAACGGGAAAAATGCTACCCATAGACTCGGTGCAGTTGCAAAAAAAATCTCTTTGATAACGAAAAAAATTTATAAAGCGATCAGCCACACGCAAAATAAATATAATAAAGGAAACACAAAGTTGTTACAATTTTTCTTAAATTAAAATTGTATTTATTGTATTAATTATTATTAAAAACCGTTCTGTCCCGTTACGACTCGGGTGGTGATCCTGAACGGGAAACTTGTAAGTTTATTTTTAAAAATTCATCAAATATCTAAATTCGTTGTTTATAAGTGATATTGATATTAGATTAAGTAAATAATTGAATAAACTAATTTTTTATACTTTTATGAAGTGATTTTGCCTTTTTCCCTAATTTTACAAAAAAAATTGTTAAACAATACCTTAATATAATTTAGCCGGAATAAACTAAAACTGCTGGCACCCAAATCAATAAAATAATTTATTGTGATAATTAATAAATGTAATTATTGTATATGTGAAATTGGTGTAGTAATTATTTTGATTGAGTTATGTTTACAAGACGAGATTATGAATATGCGGCAAATACCGATGAAGGAAACATATTCCACAACTGAGGTAAATTAGAGGTGTATGAGCTGTTAGTTTAGACTGTAAATTAACATGATAAATATGATAGTGTATATATGGATAGAAAATATGGCATTAAGGGAATGGAATCGGAGTAGTTGGAAAATTATTAGTATTATCCTGGTTTCACCTCAGACGTTTACAATTCAAGGGGCCGTATTACGGGAATTCTGTGCAGAACAGAAGACTACCCCGATGTTGAAATCCATCTCAATTAAAGGAGATATGACCGACTCAGTAGAATATCTTTTCGATCGTGCCAAATGGAACCGCGTTTTTGGCGGAAGCAAGGAGGATCGATTTCTCATATAGACGATGCGTCCAACCGTACAGAGGCAAGAGGGGCGCCGATAACAAGAAATCTATTTATTTTTATGAGACCTGGAGGGGTGATTGGTTAAACGAAACGCAGCTCGGTCAGACAGGGTGGCTGCTCCGGTGGTGGAAGGAAATAAATTCGTTATATCGGTGTACGGGAACACGGAGGGGGAGGGGAGGGGGGGTTGTTCCACGTACGGTGTGGCGGTGCGGAAATTTTTTGGTCCGAAGAATGAAAACCAACCCCCCTGCTGCACCCCGCCCTGCGTGGCCGCGTAAATGATCACGGAAATGAAGTGGAGGGGAATAGCTCCTAGACGGAAGGGCACGACATCAGATAACAGCTTAGTTCTTAGCCGGATATTACAAAAAAGAAAATAAAAAGGGTAACTTCACCTGTGAGTTATTCTAACTTTACGACGATCCCCCTCGCCCCTCCCCCCCTCTTGTTATCAACGCGCGTGCATCGAGTGTGGATTCGTCTGCAGAGTTTAAACATCCCCGCTTCTTGGTCTCCTCTTATCTGGGAATCGTAAAATATTAACGGTTCCTCTTATCTTCCGGAGAAAATCCCTGAAAATCAATTTTCCTACGAATCTCCCTCTTCTCTGTAATAAAAGTCACCCATGAAATTGCATTTCCTTTACCTCAGGAGTCATTTAATTTTCCAAAATACTTCCACGGGTCTTATGACGCATTATGCACTCGCGGTTTTACAAAAATATAATGGCAACACCTTTATAATATTACTTAAGTGATAGCCTGTAATACAGTTTCTATTCAATTCACATGTTCTACTCAGCATTCTCTTTTTTAAAATAAATAATCACCAATATTAGCTAACTTGACGTATTCCTATATTCGTATACGTATAATCCAAATTCATAAATTCCTCTTTGAAATAAACTTTTACTTTTCAGTATTCACGTGTCCTTAATATTTTTTGAAGTATTTAATGTAAATACCCTTTCGTATTTCCTATGGACAATAATTTTCCAGGTTGAATAAAACATTTTTCCACATGGATTGACTTTTGATACACCGTGAATTCCACTTGTAACAGCGTGTCTTGAAACAAAATTCACACGGGAAAATTATGTTCTTTTTCAAAACATTCGCACCACGTAAAAATTTTGAATTTTTATGATTTCCTGTGACGTCATCGATGATAGGTCGAAGTTCTTTCATGTACCACAATAGTGGCATTGGCTGCCATTTTATAAATTCAGGTTAAAATTTAATGTTAACATCGTGAAATAAATTTTTTCCTACTTTAATAATGTTATAAAACTCTCCCTTAGGGAGATACGATGTATACGTAAATTGGTTTTATTTGTAGCGTCAGGTAAATTTTAATATTTAATAATAGCTCATTTTTAAAAACAAATAAAATTTATCCCAATAAATATAATTGAAGTTTCTATCTGTCTGAAAAAGGCTGTATCGAATTGAGTCCGAAACGTGTGATCAAAACCAACTGCGAGTTATAAGGTGTGCGCTGAAGCGATCATGAATAAAGTGGTACCGTCTTTATATATATTCAATGAATTAAACTTTATCAAAATTCTGTGCCTGTTGTTTCGAATTTAGGGTAAAATAAAAATAAATATTTCCAGGCGAATGAAGTAGTGGGCATCGTTAGACAGAAATAACATTAAATTCAGTGCAACGTATAGACATTAGCACGGCGTTTCTTTCCTTTCCACGGTTACTCTTCAGGTCTAATAATAAATTCTTGAAATTAACTTATTTATAGATCTATAAAACGATAATTTTGAATGTGATCAACGCAGTAACAGTGGGACTGGAATCATTTTTCACAGTACATTTAATTTGTTGAATTAATTATCTTTCAATGAAGTTAGCGCGATTTAACTATGAGCGATTTGAAAACTTCAATCTCGGGTTTAACGTTATGTTAAATAGTTAATTTAAGCGTAGTTGTTAAGAAGACTGTTCCAAATTATCCTCGTGTTTGTTGGCCAACTTCCGTCAAGATCCGTTGGACGAATCGCAGCCGTCTAACCAATCTTACCCTTTCTCCCCTCCGGATAATAAAACTCGTCCTTCAACATCACAGCAGGGGGAAAATTCCCAGTTCCTCTATTAGCAGTTACACTACCCCACGCCACGCGGAGGGTGGAATGTTTTTACAACTGTGTCCCCAAGATAATCATTCATCTGCCTTTAAGAACTTGTTTATTAACATTCGTAAACATGCAACCAAAGCTCCCCGGGGAGGTACAAAAATAAATAAACGTGTACGGAGTTAACCCCCACCCCCCTTACCACCCTCTCTTTTCCCTAAAATCCACCCAGTGTACGTGCAGATTTATAGTTTGCTTGGGTGGGTTTTTCGGGCGTGTGTTTGTGAGAGGGGAAAGTTAAGTTATAACCCTGTGATTCATATCACCTCACGGTCGGAGTGACCGAGGAGGAAGGGGGTGAAATTTGTGACTTGTCGCGCTCATCAAGACAGAGGGGGAAGGCGGACTGCGGGGAAAATATAAAACGGAATCGTGAAATTCTTGATGAACTATACGCAAAGTCACCCTGAAAAAAAAATACGGGTAGGCACCGGAGTTACCCTCCGCGGTTTTTCCCGCCCTAGTCACCACTACTATCTTATCGCTCTCTTTTCATCTTCCCATTACATGAACGTAATAGGATCGCGTTGGATTGATGCGTGCGTAATTATGACTGTGGCCACAGCAACACAGACCGAGAATTCAAGCGGATTATGCTTCCACCTTATCGTTACAATATTTTTAAGTTTATTAAATAATTCCGTTTATCCTCTGTTCAAGGAAATACGGTACTTTAAAAATTGAAAGTACTATTTTTAACCATTATTAACAGTACGTAATTGACTGAAAATTCGCAAAAGAATAAATATTTTGTATAAATTCCTCTCGAGTTTCCAACCGGGTCAAAGATTTTAACAGTGACGTTTCGATGGCTTGCTCTGCCATCATCTTCAGACTGAAGTGTCATATTCGGTGTGTAATAAAAGAGCATAATAGACATCTACGATTAAAACAACCCAATAAGTCAGCTATTGCCGAACATGCCTTGTTCACGGGCCATAAAATAGCTTTCGATAAGACGCGTATTCTGGACCGAGCTAATTGCTATTGGGATAGCGTTATTTTGGAGGCAATAAACATCAGGTCCAGTGAGAATTTACTGAATAGAGATTCTGGATTCCAATTGAGCCTGGCTTGGAACCCATTGTTTCACCGGAGGAACGCGGGGCTGAGTCACGGGACCCCAGATGCAGCCACGGGAGACTAGAGCATGACTAAGCAAGTGGACCAATGGGAGACGCCCTCGCTCCCGCGTCCACATCTGGCCAATCACAGGCGGTCTGTGCTTGCACAGACTTGCCTCAGACTATATAAATGCTTACACACACCGAAAATGACACTTCAGTCTGAAGATGATGGCAGAGCAAGCCATCGAAACGTCACTGTTAAAATCTTTGACCCGGTTGGAAACTCGAGAGGAATTTATACATGCCATTCACCGGGAAAGACCTCGTACTTTCATAAATATTTTAACAGTAATTACGTGAAAATGATTCATAAAATATCTTAGAGAATAATGCACAGACATACGTTCCTCAGCGAGAGGTTTAAATCTGCCAAGGCTGAAACAGTTCTGGTGAATCATAACCCAAATTAATCTAGAAATTTTCGGGGAGGATTGATGCGTTTGAACAACTTAGTTTTTGAGAGTAGCTAAATTAATGAAAATATATGTCGGTAAATTACGTGAAATATTTAACCGCATAGGTCAGTGTTTCACGGAGATGTATGCCTACAGAGGCATAGTAAAGCTGTCGTTTTAACTGGTGGCTATATATATTTAATTCAATGTTAATTTTTTTTAGTTCCTCATAACGTACAGCTTTTCTATGCCTTCCTGCAGAATAGTTTCCCAAATTCGCCAATAATAGCTTCCTCCTAACTAATCCTCAATTAAGCAGGGTGAAAGATCTGTATGTTGGACGAGTGACTTACCGATAAAAATGGAGAAGTCCCTCATCAAAAATACAGGTGTTTAGCCCTGCTTAATTCAAGTTGTGTGTCGAAAGGCAATTCTAGTTATAAAGAATATGTAGCTTTGGACAATTCAATGTTCGTAATATGGTAAAAGTTTTCCTCGTGATTTTTACTGCAGGACAACCCTACAACACGGATCGGAGGTTCTGGTTGTTATGTCTGTAGTCAGATATTTCTGGAACAGTCATGTAACTTGAGCGATCGGCCTGTAGAGGCAGAGTGACAAGCAGACAAGTCTGTAATTAATTTCCTCGGCGTCTCTTCGCGCACCTGATAACAGAATCACGTCAGTTTAAAAGGAGTTGGTTGGTTCCGGTGGAGTGGGAGGGTGGCAAGATTGAGCGATAGGGGGTTGGGGAGTTGAAGTGGGGAAGAAAACCGCAGACTTGCCTCAACACCAGAATTATACCTACCAAACTTCTCCGACACAGCCTGGAAAACGCTTTCACTCAACTTGCGAAGTTTGTTGACACGAAACAATTTACAGTGGGAGGCGAATTAAACACGGTTTAGCGTTGTTGCTTATTTATACCAACGCTTCGTTAAGTGTACTAAATATTATGCTTATAAATATACCAAAGTTGAAGGTTGAAGTGATGGAATCCTGTGAAACCAATGCTTTCAGTAGTTACAAGGAAATATCTAAATACTTCCATTCCTACGATTTGTCGTCATGATTGTAGAATCTATGTGCTATATATTATTTGAAAAGTCGTTAGTTGTTATAATCAGACATTATACTGGTCTGCTGACCCTCCCCCTTATTATAACCTTTTCTGCGCATTTCTACATAACAACCGCAAGACAGATACTATATAATATGCTTAGAGTATTCCATCCTTGGCCCTCCTCTTCTGTTCTTATCTTACACACACTCCCCACTGAAGGTTCGTGGTTCGAGTCCCTGGTCCGGCCATTTTTCAATTCTTGTCATTCTTCTAAATTAGCTGTAAGCTACCAGCGAACTTCAATTGAATAATTCCACTTGTTTTCATGAAAATAAAATATTTTCAATTAGGCAAACCTCATTCGTAACAGTTAGGTTTTGCAAAAAGACTTCGCAACATTCCGTTAGTAAGAATAAATTTAATGATTTTAAAAATAGTTTTATGCTAAGTCAGCTTCTCTTAAACACCTGGTCACCACTGACGGCAATAATCCCACAAATTTTCTACCTTCTTATACCTGTTCATCGAATAAATCAGAAATAGTTATAAATCAGAAATTGTTTGACATTGTTCTATGCAAATTAAAACTAACTATTGAAAATTGTTTTATATAATAAAATTTGTATTAATTATGATTAATTTTTACCTTCAACGTGCCCCAGTTGATAGGAGGAAGTGAAAATTCCTAAGAAACATATATTGAACAAGAAATGAATCTACATTGAAGGTTACTTCACATTATTCCAAATTTAAAATGACATATGCAGTGTAAATAATAATTGTACTGAAAATGTCTGCATTTTCCATAACAATATCAATTTAGTCAGTATGAATAATTAAGCCAAGGGTTCTCGTAATTTAATGTTCCCTTCACAGCCACTCTGCGTGGCTCGCGTTTCAAATTAATTACACATCCCAAAAACGATAATTAGACGAGTCGTGAATTATCCTAACAGGTAGAGTAATTGATATATTTTTGGTGGCGTTTCAAAGAGGATTCCTGCTTTATATATTTTTTTAAATCAATATATATATCCATAAATAATTTCAAATAGTGATATAGCTAATAAAACTGAAATTTATCTAACAGTATAGAATCAAGGATTTAAAAGTTCTAGTAAATACGCAAATACTTGCAAAACAAGATAAATGCCTGAAAATTATAAGAAAACATTTTAGAGTAAACGTATTTAATTTAAATGATAAAAGTATCTACGACTACGAATTTTTATTTCCAATGCTATTATTTTTCAAATTTACTTTGCTGCATATCAGGATTGTTGTATGGAAATTCTTAAACCATTTTGAGAAGAAATTACGAATTGTTTTTCATACAAATCTGCAATAAAAAATTGGTGTGTCTGTTAAAAACATATTTAAGATCTGTCCCTTTAAGATGAGAGTTGGGAGTCGAGTTTAGTATCATTGAGCCAATATATTATATTTAACCATTTTTCTTGATACTACTGGTTATTTTCTTGTGTATTTTTATTTTATCAGATAAATCGTTTACAATAATTACCTAATTCTTCATATGTTAATCATGAAATATAATCTTAAAGATCGCGTACAATCTTGTAATCCTAAAATACTTAGATATTTTCTATTTCGTAAGATACTGAGACAGCAATGTAGAATTTTCCGAAGACTGGATGGTTCTAAATTTATTATTTAGTTTAGTTTACCCGTGGGATTGTGCGTGATACAACGCAAAATATTATAAACGCAAAACTTAAAAATAAATGTAAGTTACTTTCAGCAATAACAGAAAAGTGTTTGTGGACTTAATAGTTCTTCATTTCATTAACCAAATTTGGTGTTCACACTCCGCCCTTTTAATCCGATTTTGAGTTTCTCGCTCCCGTGATCCTCTTTTCCCTAGTGAAGTGTGTCTCGCTCACCACCAGGGCAGGGATTTATTCGTCGTCATTAAAAAAGAAGTTGGCCCAAGTGCGGCAGCCATTGCTCGCGTAATCAAGGGAAGCTCTGTGCGTGTTTTATGAGGTGTGGTTTGTGTCACTCAAGTGAGCCGTAACTTCTCTCTTCATTCTTCCCCGTTTCCTTCTTCCGTTCGTTCCCTTCCTCCGCAGAGAGGGGATGAGGAGAAAAAAACCTCTTGTCGCTGGCAGACGGACTGGAACATCCTTTTCCCTCTCACACCCACCCACACCCTTGGCCAGTACGTGCGTTATCTTACTTAAGTCAGCCTTCAAGAGGGTCACGCACGCTTCCCTGAGGTACTCCTGCCCACTAAAAAAAAGAGACAACGACGAAACACTTTCCGCCGGTTGAGCATCGAATATCACTTGACGTCGACAATAAACTTCTCGTGTTCTAACTTCGGATGATCGGGTGAAGCAAACTGCTTGATAAAAAAAAACTCCGCTAGCTGAAGCCAATCCCCTACACAGTTAAAAGGCGATTGGTATGAAAACAAATATAGCACGAATGAGTATAAAATACGTTTTACTGTATTAGTGTTATAAAATTATATATTCCAGGAGCTCAATAAAGAGTTAATCAGTATTTATTTTATTGTATGAATTGATTATTTAAAAATAGTTTTAGATTTTTTGGTTAACAGGCTACATGAGGTGATCCTGAAGCAGACATTGGAGGAGAATTGAAAAGGGGGGATGTGGAAGGAAAATGAAAGTATCGAAGAGTTGACTAAGGCCCCGGAGCTATGTTTTAAGAACCCAATCCGATGTTTCACCTAAAAGACATTCAGGGAAAATCATAGAAAACCTGAATCAGATTCGTCGGGCTATTAGGTCACGCCCTTTTCCGAATGACGGGAGATCAGTTTGTTCTCGGGTCGCAGCATTCCCTTTCCATTTTAGGAGGCAGTTGTCCGACCGGTCAATTGGGATCAGAAGACAACTCTTACCGTTTGCGCAAGGTCTTCAACCCCATTACGTACACCTCCTAAAATAAATGAAGGTGCCACGAACCTTGTAAAAACCGGACAGAGTACGAGGCATCCCCAAAGGTAAGCCCCGCAGTCACTCTGGGGGGAAATACCTGTGACACAAAACTCCCGCAGGCATTCATGAAGGCCTTAGTTATACATCTAATTTAAGCCTGTTAACCAACATTCCATTATCCCAATGAAAACCCCTAAAGAAAATGATATTCCTTTACTGAATTTATTATAGATCAGCTGATAGTTTCAATTGGCTGTGTTATTATTTTTATTTCACTAAATACGGATAAGTGCATTAAAATTAAATTTTAATTAAAATAAAAAAAATTGAAAAAAATACAATAACATCATCACAACTTGTAAGTCATTTCTTTGTAACTTGTTCCGTTGCAAAAAAGGAAATATATTAATCCAAAATATAAAATGTGATAATTATTTACGTATAATAACAATAATAATAATAAAATTCTATAAAAATACAGTGATAAGATAAATTGTAAAAAAACAAAGTGTATTATCTTATTCTCTTTATTATCAACAAATATCCGTATGAAATTGAAACCTTTAATCCACCAATTCCAGATTAGGGCAAAAAACATCTAGTTACATTAAATACATTTTGTTTTATCAATTTTTGTCTGTTTTTTGACCTAAATTGAACGTTAAATGATTTAATATTTTCTTACTTTCATAATTTATTATTTATCAACTTTCAATCTACTGAAATACGAGGTATTTCCCGGTTGATGGCGTGTATAAATTCCTCTCGGGTTTCCAACCGGGTCAAAGAGATTCTCAGTGACGTTTCAGACTGAAGATGGCAGTGCAAGCCATTGAAACGTCACTGATAATCCCCTTTGACCCGGTTGGAAACCCGAGAGGAATATATACTTTCAATCTACTATTTATCTAAGTTCTTATGTAGCTACTACAGAGTATACGTACTGTTGTTTTAATTCTTGCATGTTTTTTTTTCTTTGTCGCATTTGTTTAATAAAGGGGAGATGGAAATCATTTTTTAAATGGGCAGTATTTTAATACGTATATATTGTACCTTCCGGGTTCTATAGGCTACTTCAACATACTTATCTGTGTCTTATAATTTCTGTGGTTCACACTACAACTTTTATATTTTTAGAACGTGGATATGCAACAAATTGACGGTTATTGTTCTAAAAAAAAGATGCTGAATGAGGACTGAAATTATTTCTCTGTTTCAATAATGGAGACGGTACGTTGCCCGGCACATATCTATTAGATAATTAGTCAAACATATATGGGGGGATTACCACCGCTCTTGAGTCCATTGCGTGAGTAGTCTGACAGGTAGGTGGATGTAGCCGTATCCCTTGAGGGGTTCCCTGAGGGATGGAAGTGGGTGGTGGTGGTGGTGGTTGGGGGAGGGTTGGTAATGTGGAAACAGCCCCCCCCCTTCCCCTTCGGTCACTGCCACCAGCACATAGCAAAGCAGCAGTCGTTGGATGGCAGAAACACATATGCTACACAGATTGATTACACGCGCTCATTATCAAGGCATTAGCTGAATAATGCAGGCATTCCGACGAGAGAGGCGGCTAGTAATGGTTATTAATGGGATTCGCAATATTGATCACAGCAGTTAGGTCCTTCATTAAATTGTTTTAGACCACTCGGCGGCTAGCGCATGATCCGGGAACGGCAACGGTTGTAATCACCGCTCCTGGTGGAACAACGTAATTTCCAGAAAATATCCCAGCACGCGGATGGATTCACGGACGAACATTGTGTTACTGACGCCAGACGCAGCGCCCTCGCATTTCATTACCGTCGCAATTCCCACTGTTGACTAAACTGCATTTTACGGAAGCCTGCTCGGATAATTTCACATGACAAGTTTTGGGATCCAATACGGAGCTAAGCGGTGAATAATAAAATGATTTCAATCACGCTCCACGCACACACGTGGTCCAAAACACAGCGATAAACCATGCTAAACTAGAGGAGGAAGAGTTGCCAGCGTCTAATCACAAACAGGGTAATTGCTGTTCAAATCTGGTTTGCAGAAA
The DNA here is from genome assembly GCA_034510155.1 of Eucriotettix oculatus. NCBI lineage: Eukaryota > Metazoa > Arthropoda > Insecta > Orthoptera > Tetrigidae > Eucriotettix > Eucriotettix oculatus. The sequence goes on from CM067382.1 coordinate 55,481,701, forward strand.
TTATTCACAGGAATATCAACTTTCAAGTACGTTACCCCTTTATATATGTATCAATAACGTACATTTCAATCAATTTATGTAACCCTCGTCATGTAAACAATAAAAGGAGCTTTCAAACTATTCGGTAATTAATTATCTAATTAAGTGGACATTTTTTGGTTTACATCCCATCAGCCTTACTGCCTGAAATAAACGATTTAATGTAACAGCTATTAACGTCTTCAACTTTAAATTAATGTTTAATTTAACGTACATATTAAAGAGATATTAATAAGAAAAAATAAATATCAATGTCCTACAAATGTTTTTATGTATTGAAAATATAATTCGTGCCTTATATAAAAAATATTACAGATGAATATGGCTTACTGAGCCGAAAGCTCCTGAAAAAAAAAGACTGACATTGACATTATGTCCATAAATAAAGACTCAAAATAGGGGATCCAATCTTCAATATCAACTTATAATAATAAACAGTCGTTATAACATCAGTACTCAATTTATATGTACATAAACAAACGCTTCCCAACATCTCTTCGTTGAGTCCCCTCTTTCATTTTGGCAAACGTGAAATTCTCATACGTAGGACTTCCTTTACGATATTTAATTTCACTACGTGCCGGATTTCCTACGCAGGCTTCGTGTCACGTACAAACCTTTTACCATTATTCCGAAAAATTGTTCCCAGACAGCTTTACATTATTTAACGGTCAGAAAATTTCCAATTAAAAGATACTATGAAGCTATATAAATAGACAGGTATGTTAATCTATCATTTTAAAACACAGATATGCTGTACATAAGTAGAACAATATTCACCATAAATATAATTCAAGGAGGAGTTTCTTGAGACGAAGACAAATGGGAGTCAGAAAGGGTCAAAAAATAAATTTCAATCGGCGTAACTGAAGGAGTGTCACGTTATATGTGTAACATGGACGGTAGGAGTTCCAGAAAGAAAGAGAACAGAAGCCATAGTGCTATAGGAGAATGATGAAAATCAGATGGGTGGATAGATCAACTAACCGGGAAGTTCTAAGCAGAATAAGAGAAAATAACCAAGAAAAGGGATAGATTATTAGGCCTCGTTTTGTGACATGAGGGTCTTGTAAAACTAACAACAGAGGGAAGTCTGTTAAGTAAGGACGGAATAGGGAAGTAATGATGGAATACGCTAAGCTGGTTATGGCCAATTTGGTAGTTATGTAGATATGAAAAGGCTTGCGTATAATGGGTTAGCATGGAGGGTTCCACCTTGACTGATTACTTCAACAACAAACAATCTTCGATTTCATCTGGATGTAACTACTATACCAGAGCTGTTTGATAAATGTGGTAAAGAAATATGTAACAGAAATATCAAAGTAGAAGAGGAAGAGTCGCAAAAGGTAATTGCCGTTTAAAGCTGGTTTGGAGGAGATAGTCTGTCCATAAGTAGAACAATATTCACCATAAATGTAATGAAAGAAGCAGTTTCTTAAGACGATGACATAATCTCCTTCCTCGTCTACACACTTCGTCCAGCTATTTTCTAATTTTTAAGACACAACACAAAAGTAAATATTGTCAAACTCTGCTAGGTCTGGTGAATATGATGGATGAGAACAGAATTCGAATCCCATCTCGTCCACTTTAACCATAGTCTCTTCTGCTATTTGTCCTGAAGCAGAAGCAAAGAAGATGAAACTCGCTCCGGCCGCACAATTTTGCTCTAATTGCTAGTGTCATTTTTAACATTGATTGCGGAATTGTTTGATCTGATGACAAACATCTCACTCGTCAGTCTAGAAAATATATCGCATTTGGTTTATAATATTTTTAAATTTTTCCAATAAATATTATTTAAATATATAATACAACGTTCTTTAGAATCAAGTCTTTCATTAGATTTTGCGTTCAATTTCTTCTGGTAGTTGGCTGCAACGGTCGCCTAATAAGGACGGCTTGCATTTCCATAGTATTCCAATAATACGGAAGGTATATTTTGTGTATGTGTACGAATATTTTACTTGCGGCCTTGTAGTTCTTTGGACATGCAAATGGTCTTGAGGAGAGTTGTTGGCAGGCGCCAATATGAATAACAAAACAGGTGGCGTAGGCAGCATCTGCTGCTGCTGCTGCTGCTGTTCGTGACGTCGACACTACAAGTTAATGTACAAATTATTGACAAATGGTGGTCGCTGTGACATGAATTATTCAAGAGTTGTGCTGCTGCTGCTGGTGGTGGTGGAAACCCGCGCGCACCCCCTCGGGCTAATGAAGAACTTCCGGGGTTTCCGTACCACTGCACGGTTCGGGATTGGTTTCGGTACGTGTAGTTGGACACATCTAAAGATGACGAACGAACAACGAGAGGCCATTTTTGGATAAGGATATTGTCCAAATGTTGAACAGAAAACACTTGAGTTACCCCGGTTTCTCAGTCCACAACTTGCAACCAATCAAAATGCTTCTCGTGTACAGACAGCGTGGCTAGCATGAAAATCAGGGAGCAAAGGAATCTAATAAATACTGGTCAATTTACTACAAGTTATAAAACTACCACGAATTATAAAAGAATTTTATTTTCCACGTACATTTAAATAAAATAAAAAATATATAATTTATAAAAAAAATTGAATTCATTAATAAATTTAGCTCACTACACCAGCATCTATAGATGTTAGCCATGTTGCGGTATAGAAACTTTAAACCCTCAAGAATTTAAATCCCAGACAGCTTATCGGTAAAACAATCTCTCCCATCAAGATCGCAGCATTGACTGGTTCATTTGGCCACGTGTTCACCAACCAATCTACTGAGCTCCTCCTCTCCGACTGTTTTCCGTCGACTCCAAAGAAAATGTGACTCTCTCGCTCTCCTAACCTTTCCAGTCGTTATCCTCCACTCTCATTTTTTAATATATCTCACGTCTTTGGTGGAAATTTGTCTGAGCACCACCAGTCAAGTCAAGTTAACAACTTCCTGATTGGCAGGTGAGAATGCTGCTTCTGCCTCGTTAACTGAGACTATTTTTAGCAGTGAGATTCGATGAGGAAAGTCTCCATCTGAGTTTCTCGACACTTTTAATGCAGTAAAGCTAATAAATTTAATAAAATCACCCCCGTTGTGTCAATACTTGGTGTCCCTTGCGCATGATTTCATGGAAAAATGTTGGAAATTTAAGTTTAATAGCAAAATATTAGCTATTGGGAGCAAACTTATGAAACAATTTAATAAGATATTTCGAAACCTACAATTCTGTTTAAAAACAGGTTCCCAAAATTAATAAATTATTAAAAAGACAAATATGAAATTAAGAACAACAAAAGATTATAACCTTTTTAATTGACTATCGACACACGAGCTACTTTCCCGAACATGGTTTATTTGCGAGAAGTGTGTGTGAGAGAAGCGTTTATATCGCCCACGACTTTACGACGTGCCTCCCGTTTATTGAACGCTGCCTTCCTTTCCTCCCTCCCCTCTCTTCATCCTCTCTCCATGAATGGAGAAGTCTGACTTTGGGGAAACTAAACTACGAGTAGAGAAGTGAAGCCTCGCCGAGTTTGTGGAAGATTTCCCTACGGTGAGCAAAGTAGCCGCCCGATAGACTAAAGATTCCACGGCAACCTCCGGCTTTGTCTCCTTCAAACATCCAAATTTAACCTTGTTCTAAATAATTTTTTCTCTTAAACACGGTTATTCTCCTTTCAGCTCTCAAAAAAACTTAACACGTTTTATGTTGATCCTCCTTGTCTTTCAGCTGTATCAAGTTAAGTAGCAAAAGCATTTATACCCGGGGAACAGAGATTGTAAAATACTTTGGACGTGATGGCGTAATCGTTTATTCCTATCAGTTCCGAGATATATAATGAGTAAGTCCAAATATTTGGATATAAAATATTTTGGATACGAATAGTGATGACATCATCGTTTTTTATAGCAGTAAATAGATATATAAAGAGTAAGTCGTAATATTTAGATATAAAATACTAGGGATACGCGACGAGTAAATCGTATTATTTGGACATTACAGACTCTAATAATCTTAGATCGTGTTCTAAAATATCTGGACAAATTCCATATCAATGCACTTTTGTATCTTCACAAAGCGAATTCACATCTCTACATTGGGATGCTAAAATTCTGATATTAAATTTAAAACTTTGCCTGTGAGACGAATGGAGTTTATTGAAGTTCATTTTCATATATTTACAATCAAATAATAAACTAATTTCGGACCGCTTTTGTCAGACAGTTTTTATTTTTTATTCAAACAACGTTTCGGCGCATATTCGCACCTTCTTCGGGTTTACCTCCTTACAATCAAATTATTGTTACATCCAATTATTAACAATAAATCAGAAAAATGTTATAAACGCCAGTTTCTTTGTACCAAAGTGTGGTGTTTACTCTTTGTTTACACCAGCAAATTATTATTATTATAACAAGGAATTGTTAAATAATAAAAGCAGTATATTTAACTTGAATATATTGCATTTAATTATGATGATAATAAAGATCTAAATAGTGGCAATACAATATAAAATTTACAAAAGAAATATAACTCAAATTAAGTTTTAGTAAAAATATTAATTTACGAGTAAAATGTATTATCAAATTGGCTCAGTCGGTAAAGGAAAAAGGAATCTATGCAGCTTCTAAACGGCTGCTCCCGGGAACGCGGGTGACGAACGATATAATTGAAATAAAAACAATCGCGAATCAACGAGAATGGTTTAAGTGGAAACCGGGTAAAAATGCCGTTACCAGATGTTCTGCGTGGTGACGTCGTTCTTGGTTTGCCGTTGCCGGAGGTTCCTTTGCTGGATCACGTCTTCTAGATCCTCTAGCGCCTCTTCTTCAGATTAAATCTCCATCAAATGTTATCTTTTTGTTTTCCGTACTCCCATCAAATCAATCTTCTTTCTCGAAAACATGCCGAATTTAACCTTTACGCATGTTGCTTCTTCAGCCACTGCTCTCTCTCATCCCGTCTTTCTCAGGACAGCTCCCGGGACCAACTGTCCAAATACAATGCACTCCAGGCAATAAATAATGTTGTAAACGGCGACGTTTCCCGCCTACTCGGCCTTGACCAAACCACCCTCGCTTTTCGTACTGCTGTACGCGAATACCGAAACCTAAATTATTTTTGCTTTACCGCTTCAATGTAGGGGTCATGAGTCACCACAAAAGAGAGGTTCGATGCAACAACTTATTTGGCCACAGTTTGCAAAAATAAAAACTGTCTGAAAAAAGCGGTCGGAAATTATTTTATTTTTAATATGAGACGTTAATTGATTTAACAGTCAAATAATATTAAACATAAAAAATGTTAACGCATGTCAGCGTTCCTTAATGGGTAGCCAAATGTATTGAATTTTTGAGAGAGTTTAAAATCGAAGTAGAAATAAAATATAAAAATTTAAGAAATAGTGTTATTGTAACACACCATTAATTAATTATGGCTAGGCGAGCTGATCCATGAATGCAATGTCTGCGGTTGTCGGCGTTATATCCAGAAGCCATTGTTTCACTCCATTGTTCAGGATAGTATTTCTCTCTGTAATACTGATTGTCATTTCTCTCATGATTTATTTAAATGTTTATTTTCTTCACCGAATAACAGCGTGACACCTAACAGACTTCCTTCGAAAGGTTCTCAAATGCCGCACGCACGCTGTTAATAGTTTTGCGAGTCACGATGGCGGCAGCCGCCCTGTCATATGAAGGGATGTGCGTGCGTGTGTGTGTGGGGGTGGCAAATTGATGTTGGAGCCTGCGGTGGGAGGCTACTCGAGGTAATTGCATAGCCGCGTTGCGTAATGAGGGCCTCCGTCCTTACGCACCCTCTGTGCCAGCAATTAGGGGACACCACCAACCCCTGACCCTTGTCCACCGATAAAAAGGGGAATAAAATAAAATCAATCGAAATTTGACCTCAATGGGAGTTGGGGCCCTGGAACGACAAGCTTGAATTTAATTAACAAAGATGTTCAGCGACATACTAAATGTATTCCCTTGAGGTTAATGTCACGGTGACGGATATCTCAAAATCAGAAGGTCAGTAACCCAATCAAAAAAAAATCTTTTGTAATGAATTTAAATAACAATTTAGTGTTAAATTGTAGCATGTATTTATAAATACTATTTTTCTTCCGCTATTTTTGTATTTCGAATTAATGTAAACGTCTGCTTATAGCAGCTAAATATAAGTATATATCAGAATATTTAAAATACTAATGAAAACCACCGACATTTAAAAATCAAATAAATCCAAATTCCCTGTTATTTTATCTTTTTATTCATGTTTCATTACATTTGATAAACCGAAATTCGTTTATAGTAAAACAAACACTCAATCAGGGCCTTTCATACTGTGACGCCATATTAATCTTTAACCTACATCTAAAAATCTAATTTCCACCATGCCTTTTCCCACCTGAAGCTATTAAATTAGTTTCAGAATCTAACATTTAGAAAATATGTTGTATTTCTTGTGAATGATGAAATTATTTTCATTATATAACTTCAATCGATGTATTTTATATTTGGTTTCAACAAGGTCATGTGAACACTTTCTAATCCATAGATTTAGTGTTACTTTTTATTTTTGACTAATGTAACACCTGAAGCAGTAAAATAGAGGGAGCCAAATAATTTATACTGTTTTACTTTTTTTCAAGAGAAGAAACTCAATAATATAATTCGAATAACTGGAATTATATTTCATTTAAAATTTTTATTAAAGTGTTATGCCGTAATGTAAATGATGAGAATGTTGACACGATCAATCATTTGTATTAAAAGTTATACCAGGTATTATTGAAAAATAAATTAGACACACAAAATTACTGAGTATAGTAATTATATGAAAAATATTTAATTAGTATAAATGTATAAAATAAGAATTTTGTATTTTTGGCCTTTTTTAAATTATATAAAATAAAATGTGATTTACGACCTGCAACATACAGATTATTCGAAACATTCAGCTTAAAATAACCTCGTTGTTCCTTGTGTAAGACGTGAATTTTCTTAAAATTTATATAGTAAATTTAGGGAAACGTGAACTCAGAACGTAACAGGATACAAATGAGTATCCAAACAGTTTTATTTAAAATTTATGTATATAATAAATTGAATTGCATCAGTTATTAACTATATTTTATTATATGTTCATTAGTAAAATTAAATAACATATAAATTTGATGTACAACTACGATAAACCCAAAATTATTTAAATAAAAATTATAATTCTAGTAAATTTAAAAAAGAATATATATTTTTTTTAAAGTTTAAAATAGTTTATAATTATCCTACATTTTAGTATTAAAAGATCATATAAGTATGAAAAGTATTAATAAAGCAATTGGTAAAAATAGAGTTTCTGAACGTTCCGTCCTTAATTCTGGATTTTATTAGTTGTATTTTGGAATAATTTAGAGCTTGAAGTTTTCGGTACAATTTTATACACTAGCAAAGGCACTGTTGATAGAGCTTACAAATTGAACATTTACGCAAAATTTATTTGTGTAATATATATTTACTCCAAATATTACTGTAATAATTTGCCAGCGCATGACAAACGTTTATAGTCCTACGTCTAATTTCTTCCGATATACAGCTGACGAAACTTTGTAAAACAGTAAATAAATTAATGCCTGTTTATCACATTAATTTAATCGAATAAATTTACGAAAAATTCTAGGTATAAAATATTTATTTAATTAATCCGACGTTTCGTCACCATGTAAGGGTCTTCTTCGTGTTATTTCTTCAAACTATACTGTAGAAACTGTACAAAAATTATAATTATTAATAATTTGTAAATATGTATAACATTTGAAAAAGGTGCCAGAGGAAGTCATAAAGATGGTGACGAAACATTGGTTTAATTAGGCTAATTAATTTATTGGGAAAATATTTTGTGTTAGTAGCGTGTCTAATTTAATGGAAGATTGAATTTTTATCATGAGTCATCTTTTCACGTAGGAAGGCTGAAAACTGTCATCGACGCAGAAGACATAATGAAAATCGGAAAGTTAGAAGAGGTCATTTCTGATTGATATAGAAGATTGCTTGTTAGCTTGTTCTTGTTACGAATGATTGGCCGTCAAAGATTAGGTTATAACTCTGGAAAAGACGGGGCAAACTAACAATTTGTTCATTTCGCAATCGGATGACAGTCGTAAGTCTCTTGGGTATATTTTCCGACGGTAACCTTACCGCAGGGTTCAGCGTACAGAAAAAGGCTTCTGCAGAAATGTGCAATCGTCGTTGATGAGAGAAAAGAAATAAATTGGACAACGAATCTGAAGTGAGGTAAGGGTATGAACTTGTCTCGTGCAAAAGAACAGCGATGTCCCGTTACCGACAAGACGTCAAAGGGGGAGAAAAAAAAAGTAGAGAGAGGGAAAGAACTAGAAAGAAGAGAGAGAACATCTGCAGCAGTCAGCTGTCCTGCAACCGGACTGAGGGTTCTCCAGGGACGGAAAGAGCCAAGCAGGAAGGCTTCTACCCCCAGACTGCTGCTATTAATCTGTGAAAGGGGTTTCAGGGAGTGGGAGGTAAGTCCTCATTATTGGAGACGGGATGATAGTCGTCCACTTTCACTCACGCTCCACTTCCCCCTTCCACGTCGCCGTCGCTGTAAAGCTGAGCAGCACTAATTACGACACAGTGCCACAGCGGTAAGCGGTTAAGCCGTCTCATATCCTAGTCACAAACGCACACACACACATACACACACGCCGGTATTACGTCGGTGGAAGGGCGGAAATCGCAGGTACCGTGGCGAAGTAATAAAGGACGTCGTCAGGAAGGCGCGTCGTCGTCCAGGAAGCGCACCCAGGATCAAACGTAAACTCATACTATCACTTTCAGTAGACGGAATATTTTATTTAGAGCGCAAAAAGCTTTCTACACTCAATAACTACGAAACCTCCATAACATTATTTGATAGTTACGTTTATCCGACTTCATTGAAATCAAAAACCAACATCGTCAGAAACGAATATAATAAAAAAAAACTACGAACATTTAGCACGTGTAGATTCTGCTTGGAAACGTCTTTAGGTGCATATAAGATTTATATAAATCCAAGAAATCCAAAGAACACATGTTTTACAAACGAAATAATACAGTTTCACATCCAATTTATGAACACGGGTTAATAAATTCACGTTACAATACTTGAGTAGTGAATATAAAACGAAATAATAATTTTTTATCAATAGACAACAGGTCGGAAACGAACCCCTACCCAGCTGGACCGCGTGAAAAGTTGTTTTCAACAAAATCCCAACATTTGTTCTTAAATGTAGTGTGTACAACGAGTTCCTACCCTGAATTTCCTCGCGTCGCAGAGTATAACCGTCTCCCTTAAAAAAAATTATATGATGACTAACGTTAATGCTAATTTGTCTATCGTTTGCTAATCCTCATACCACAGTCTGTAACTCAGAATATAATAGCTGGGTTACTACCGTTATGCTAACGCTGTTATCATCGGCCAGTGTTTCAAGGATTCGGAAATTTGTTTCTTTTCAAAAATTCTTCAAAAATCTTAAAACGTTGTTTTATGTTACATTGATATTAGATTAAGTAAGTAATAAAATCAACTAATTTTTTATGAGTCATTTTTCATTCTCCATAGTTCCACAAAAATTGTTAAACAATAAGCGCCCTGACTTCCCTTACACGTTTACAAATAGTCCACTCCAAAATAATATATGAACACGTCTTATCCAAAAAAAAACTTTGTGAATTCTTTAATAGCCCTATCAGAATAAAACATATATTACAATGCAATTGAACTCAAGTCCGCAGAAATAGAAACATAGTAAAAAAATAACCTTACTCAGGTCTCACCGAAAACATCTTGTAGGGGACTTTTCAAGAAAACTGGAATACTGACACTCACTTGCCAGCATATTCAATCACTCATGTTATTGATTATTAATAACAGTAACCTCTTCACATTAAACTCAGATATACATGACTTTGATACTCATGTTATAAAAATAATTTACACAAGGAAGGAAGGGAAGTCTCTAACCGTAATACAAAAGGGTGTACGTTACAATGCTATTAGCGTATTTAATAAACTTCCCACCTCCATTAAACAATTAACAATAAATCGAAACAAGTTCAAATATGAACTAACCAACTTCTTAATAAGCCACTCCTTCTACTCTGTTGAAGAATTTATGGAGCTGAATGTATCATAGGGTAGATATTTATAATTATGTAAGAACATTATTAGAACACTAATTTTTTAGTATAGGATGTAAAAATATTTCCAATTTTATATATAAGGTACAAACTGTATGTCTTCTGTATAAAACTTAAGAAAATCTTATTGTAAGTTAAAAATTAATGAATAGTTACAGTATATTTTAATATTAATAAAGCAGCCTATGTAAAATCTCTAGCTCGTTCCACATCCTTGAAGCTTGTGCTTCTCTATAGGATTTATGGAATATGATTTTATACTAAACACAATACATAATACAATAAAATAAATTAATGATCTAAGCTCCGTAAAAAATTAAGACAACCAATTAAACGTTATCTGTGTATAGATGTGACGTAAACAGGTAGCATTCGTTAATGGCCGCAAGGTTCGTGCAACTTTAAAACATTTTATGACTATTTTTGTGTTCTTCAAATCTAGATGTAGATGCACTATACAGAATTTTCCACAATTACGTTGAACAAAACTTAATTTCATAAAAACTGTTATGTAACATTTAGTATCCCCTTTGTAGAATTTTAATTAGAATATTATTTTAATTTATGAATATATTTTTTAATTTTTCACTAATTTTTCCATGAAATAGTTATATAAAATTTTTAATTACTTTCTTTTAGCTAGATTAGCGCGTTTTTAGTTTTTCATTTTCATAATTAATTTAATATTAGAACATAAGTACTTAATTTTTATTAATGGGTTTTCTTGTACCGTTCCCGTTGTAATTGCAGCTTTTGTCGCGCTGTAATTTGTAAAACAAAAGGTACTTCACCACTAATTATCTTGTTTTATGAATGTAAGTTGAATTGTGACCATGTGTGTTTCATTACAACGGTTTTCAGAGTTTGCGCGTCAGTTTTGTGTCCGTGGTTTTTATTGGTTGATTAGGAGCGACTCAAGGTTCGATCACCCCTTCCACGTCGTAGTAATTTTCCCTCCGTACAAATGGCATTGTTGTCGCCGGTGCGCCATTCTTGGGGTCTGTGAGGGCGAAGGAACTGATTTCTCATGGCAATATTATTTGTGGAATGACTAATGTTCCTCCGCCACGCGCGACCTGGCGCCACTGGGACACTGCAGGTGTTGTGGCCCTGGTGATCGATGTGTGGGTGGCACCTGGTTCGCCCCACCAGCCCTTCTATGCTCAACTCAAGCCGAAACGACGCGACGCATAATCTGCAATTCCAAGGTCGTCAAGCGAAACGTTTGCCTGATCCTGTTTTACATACCAACAGAGCAGCACTTACCTTTCTTCTTCACAGGGACACGTCTACGTTCTGTAACGCTTGTTTTGTTATTATTTAATTTCTACAGAAAATTCATTTTTTTCTAAAATGCATATATTACTTAATGAGTAGTATGATATTTTTTATTTGTCGTTTAGTTGTATATACCGTAATGTAAAAACGCAGATTTTGGTTATATAGTGGCATTGTGAGGCACAGTTCGGCCTACAACGAAAGAAGTTTTGTGCGCGACAATCAAGGCCAACAACAATGTCGAATCGGCTGAAAGCGGGTGAACCCCCGATGGGGAACCCCCGCGGGAAACTCCCTCGGGGCGTGTGTAAAAAATGGTGGTGTGTGAAATAAACAACTGGCGGGGAACCCCGGAATTTTGTGAAGAACCGATGGTGGGGAACCCCGAAATTGTGTGAGAAAACCGATGGCGGGGAACTCCCGGGGCGAGAACTTAAAAGGGAGCCGTTAGGAGGCTCGTGATAGCAGATGAGTTGGGCAGAGGACGGACGACGGATCTGTCAGATAAGTCTGAAAGCCAGATGAGTTTCAGATAAAATCAGATGAGTTGCGGAGAGGACGGACGACAGATCGATGAGATGAGTCTGTGAAGTCAGATGAGTCTAGGAGTTCAGAGGAGTCGAAAGAGAGACAGGAGAGAGCAAATGATGAGTTGGACCTGGCTTATACTACCCTCATCGGTGTAAAAAAACACCCTGCAAAGACGCCAGAGAGACGCGGAAACATTCGTGAAGTTGAATGTTTGTAGGCCCAGTAATTGTGGGTAAGTTCTTAAAAGCTGTGAAACTTGCTTATTGTGCTGATTTAATAAATTTAAATGATTTCTTTTCTATTTTCAGTAACTGCATACTCCATTTCTCGAGAGACCCAAAATCCCCTGAGATATTGTTTCATGTAATCACTGGAAGTTGATAAATATAAAATTTTCAAATTGATTAAAATTTGTTCAATTAATAAATTAATGTCTTATCCCCTGAAAAGGATATTACAATACATATAATATATATATTATAAAATTTTTAACTTAATTACTTATTCTAGTTGGTGAATTAATTTAAAGTAAAATCAAAATCACCCTTAAAACGTTAGACATATTAAAAATGAAACATCTGCTCTTTATGCTTATGCAGTAAATGCGCTGTATTCTCATTGATCAAAGCTTCCTTGCTCTGTCCATTCAGAATGTTGTGAGCCAAAACGGGGTTGAGTGGTTGAAGGCTATATAACCTGCTTCTTCCGAGAATTCTCTAACACTCTTGATTTAATTTTTATATCGTGGTAATAATAATCCTGTTTCAGTAGTATTTTCTGTTTGGGCGTGGAAGTCTGTTTTTGTAGTTGTATAATAATTTAAATGGAATCTACGCGCTGTGCTGGGCTACAAATAATCCGACACAAGTCCCATAATGATTTAATGGCGGAGGCTAATGACATTATATTGCCGCGTTGTTCCGAGTATTCATAAGCGAAATGTACTTCGGTCGAACAAAGAGTAATATTGTGATATGGATGTAAATTCGAATGGAAACTGGCGGCGAGTGTCTTCGCAGCTTATCCATGAATGCACAATGTTAATTTGATAAAATGTAAGTCCATGTCTGTCTGTGGAGAGGCAGGTGCTTCAACTTTGCCTGAGGGGTTAATTTTTCTCTTTATATCAATGACAGACCGTGCTCAGAGCTGCCTTTCGTTAAATTGTGAATTCGCGTGCCCTCAGATTAGGCACGAACTCTTCACAGCTTTTACGACGGGGCACAAATTCGTAAAGTAATGGCCGTTAGCCATTGTTCCTTCCACATACCGAGTCCGACGACCTCGAGGCACGCTCCTGTAACGGGTGTTTTATATTCCCTCCTCAAAGAAAGAGAAAGAAAGCCACCAATTCTTTTTTCTTGGGAAAGCGTAAGATAAAACAAGCACTCAGAAAGGCGAAATATTAGAGGCTGCTACGGCAGTAAAAATGTGCTACCCTTATTCGGTTAAATATAATCTCGGGCTAACGAGTGAGTTCTTAACATATTGGGGTTGGAAAATATTTTTTTTCTCTTCAAATAAAATGTAGACAATAGAAACTATTATACGTATGTATGTATGCATTTAATCTGCAAATGGGCTGATGCCCAGTTCACAATAATTAGTAATCTGGTTGTAAAGACCGGCAATAGAATTATATTTATTACTTCACCGTCAATCATATGTACACCTAATAAATAAATATAGATAGACTGATATTATTACAAAACGAGTTAAGTTGATTCAGAAAAATAATCCGAGTGGTAAATTTATTTGAAACGCCTTGCTAACATATTATTCAGATAATAACATCTTAATGTCCAGAATAATGAAGCCACTTCGTATGCATTGGAATAATTCGTGTTAGCAGTCGGGTAAGCTTTGAGTAGTACGGAAAACGTCTGTCAGTCTTAAATATTGGTTAGAGCAATAGAACAAGAATGATAAACGAATAACATAATAAAATTATATTTTAATTATAAGTAGAATCTAAACCTAATAAAAACAACGTGCCGTTCCTTCCTTTGGAACCTCTTCAGGTGAATAGAAAAATTTTCATATAACTAAAAAATCAACCTAAAACAGGGTTTAAAAACGAGTTAATAATAATACAATTTTTTGAACATATTCTGAACATTACTTACAATTTATCTAATTAATTTAAATACAACACATTTTTAAATGTGCAGACGAAGTAACCGTTATATTTTGAGGATATAGTTGAAATTTGTAACTAACAATAGAAAATTTTTAAATATTGAATGATTTAATTATTTATAATTGACGAGAAATAATCTTGAATAAGATTTATAGTCATCTTCTGAAACTTTTACGATTTTCCAATCAAAATTATGGTGGTTTAAATAAATACCTTTCGAAACAACAACCGAATTTAAAGGTAGTACAGTCTGCTCCATGATCTTGATATTACATTTTCGTAACGCCAACTATAATTAGTTATGAAATATGTAGATCACATATTACAAAATGTATTGAAACAACAAAATAAAAATATTGAGATTGATGTATTGGGTTTAAAAATACATAAATACTCGTTTTATCTGTTTTAATGGAAGGTACAGTCGTAAAAATCGTAGCCGGGAACAAGGATAAGTCACGATAGTGTATTTATGTGAATTTCTGTGATTACAGTCCATTCATCCTATTGGTACAAGGTTTTATATATGAGCAATTCCAATGAAACCACGTGTTGTGAAAGTACCGTAGTTGAAGAAACCACAACAGGTTCACCTAATTTATTATAACTGGAGGCAAAACATTATCGATGAAAAAATAAATTTCCTAAGAATATTTATTCTAAGCCCAAAGCAAACATTTAAACACGTTCTCGTTGCTGTGTGACCGTGGTGACGGATTTGGAACGAACATCTTTACGCCGAGGGACACGAAAGATAATTTCGAATTACGAAAGGCCTCTCTTGTATGTGTGTTTCGGAGGTTTGACGGGAAATAGTGTGTCCTGGAAGGGCTTGACTTAGTGTTGGTGGAGCAGTCATCGATCAACGTTGCTGAGCCATTGTAGTCGACAGCCACTGACATCGCCCGCTACGGACCCACCTGTCCGTACCCACAACACACCCTCCAGTCATTTGTCATTTCTTAAACAATTTCCACTCCACACACAACGCACGGGGGGAAACGCAAATAATAATGATAGCGGCGTGCCACAGTAATAGCGTTCTTAGCGTATCAAACCAATTTGTTGCACTTGAAATATCGATAATGAAAATTATTCGTTGTCATAAAAGGAAAAAATTATTTTTTCCAATTTCCACGCTTCCATTCAATCACTTGCAGAATAGCACTATAATAAAATAGGTATGACAAAGTTTTATTTGAAAACGTCTGAGGTACAGATTTGGATTCAGAAAATGTATGAAATATCAACATCGAACGTGGCAACATAAGAACAAATAACATTGAGATATCTATGGTGGGAACTTGACGGTGTACCTTGTTGAAACGTAGCGTCACCGTAGAACGCAATCTACAGCGTCGACAGGTCGACCTCCTTCAACGTCCGGGACCAAACGTCGATTCCCTTCCGTCTCCTTCAAGTTCAAAGAGAAGAATGAGAATTCACCGCTGAGTGAAGAAGAGTAGAAAATCGACCATTAAGATTAAACCACAAAATCACATTGGTTTAGGCAACCACGTAGTTGTACTTGTGTATTTCTGTGTTTCCCTTCTTCTCGATTCCCACGCGAGCGTAGTTCCGGAAAGTCCACAGGTCACATACCTACGTGCCGGAATGCCATCCCAGTGGATTAGTGGCTGCATAAAGTCTAAACTACAGACGACAGATATTGCAGTGTATGTGGAGAGAAGTAGGACTGTAAGAGAAAAGTTTTCGACATCTAGTGTTATAAATGTAAAAAAAAAAATGTAGAAAACAAAAATTTCAGTATCAGTGACTCGTAAAATGCTATTAAGCAGATAACCTTGGGGCTAAAATATTTACTCAATTAATTCCGACGCTATCGGTTGCTTATTTGATGTTCGAATAATTCTTTCTCTGTTTTCATATTTTTATTTGTCGTTATTTAAATCATATATTTATTACCTGTAATATATTTGGGATGCATCCAAGATTTTTCAACAGGAATTAAATATATTTTTTATTTTACCTTTCGTGGAACTCGTTCATGAAAATCTGATTCTAAAGAAAAGTGTTAGGGAAGTCAAATTATGGGTTGTTCTTTGAACGCAAAGAAGGTAGAGAAACCACTTCTATTCGTCTTTCCTTTATGGGAGCGCTCGTCGCCGTCCACGTGAGATAAGTGCATATTTTGGCAAAGAAGATTTCTTTTTATTATTCGACGATTAAATCTGTTCCCTGGAAGGATTTAAGAAGGTATGGAAATGAAGTGAGTGAGTGGGTGGAGGGTTGAAAGGGAGGCAGAAAAGAGAGAGAGAGAGGATTTTGCTGATTTGCTCCCAGTGGTCACACGCAGAGGATCTCCAGTAATTGCTCCTCTTTTAGGCAGCTACTTCGTAATGAGTTCGTATTTATTAAGGGACGCGCTGAGGGATCTCCCTTGCCGGCCAACAGTATGAATATTTACTGTCCTACCACTGTCACCAACTCCCCTCGACTTCTTGCTTCTGCTGCTTCCCAAGAGAGCCGAAGGCAGCAGGAAGAGGAAAGAGCTTATGGGGTACATGGCAGGGTACAGCATATACATCATTTACGTTTGCTTTGTTTTAATTTTTAAATCACTACAGCAGTTAATCTATGATTTGATTTTCGTTCGTCTCTTACTGTCATTAACTATGTGCTGAGATTGCAAGAAACCGTTATTATGTGCACTTAAGATAGTTATCACTGAAGTTGTAGTAAAATTCATCTTACATGAATTAAATCAACAAAGATATAAGCCAGTCAACGTGACATAAATAATTTTTTTAAATAAGAAGTTGTAAAACGGTTAAACTACTATGAATTAAAACTGATGTTAATTAATCGCTAATAAGACTACGCCATTTAAAATTTTCCGTTTTAATTGTCTTTTCGCAAACACCGCGTTTACTTGAGTATTTTTAAACAAGAAATAAATCACAATCAACATTCTTTCTTCATTGACACTTAGTTTATTAAGTGAACGCGTTTGTATCCTTCGTTTAGATGCTCGCTGTTATTTGGACAACTTGATAGACGGAAGCTGTTATTAATCTTTGCCATGCGTTGAGGAAGGAGAAGAGAAAAGAAAAGTCGATCAGTTCCGCTTAAGGACCTCTGAAATACATCTCCATAACAATAGAGTGGCACCGTAAGTTTGCCGGAGGACCGCATTCTAGCCGTGAAGATAGTGTCACGCTATCTTCAGATTTATAGCGCCATAGCTGCTGACTTGAAACTCGCTGATTTTTCGCCCCGATTTCGGGGATGGAATTAGAAAATTTGCAATAAATATGCTTCCAATATTTTTAAAAAAAGTGCATCGTAAAGTGTACAGCGTTGATTGGGACGTATAAAAACGGAGGCTGTTTTCTTTAGGGCAGAGGAATGTATTTATTGTTGGGGCTGTAGAAGAAGAGAGGGACATCGGTTCCCTTAGGGCTGAAGGCTGCTGCTGCTGCTACCGATTTATTTATCACCACGTGTACATCATTTCTCCAGGGATTTGGAAGCCCCTTGCTTTACGCAGTTTCCGATAGGGGTGGTTGCGAGTGAGCGGCCCGTTTCTAACGGCAAAAGAAGTATATTGATAGCCTGGCTTCCTCGGCCGCAATCAACCCCACAGCCACCCCGAAAAACCCACACCACCATGTGGATGGATGGAACGCAGGGTTAACACACGCCACCCGCCGGAAGGAATTTCCTGATCAGAACAAGTATTCGGTGACGTCAAGCGTACAACTATAGTATCGATCCACTCAAGCTAGCCATTGCAACGAAAGAACAAATAATATAAGAGGAAATGTAATTGTGGACTATAGAATAAACGATATTCGTAGCAAACTGAATCGTTTAATAATAATAATTTAGTGACAGCACATTTCAATTAAATTTACAGCACCACCACATTCATAAACACATTCCTCCAAAATTCCAACAATTACGTACGAATAGATTAAATTAAAATTTATTATATACTGAAAATCATGATCGAAACCACTCTCTCTCTTTCGCTGTAATGACAGACGATTTTCAATTCTCATATGTAAATTCCAAATATTTTTGCTTAATGACACACGGTGTTTTCAGGCCATTATTTTAATGTTCTCTGATAATTACCGACTCGTGCTTTAGTCCTCGAAGAGAATTCCTGTTTTAGTGTTACATACTTATAAATGGTTTTATTGTATATAATGTAACATCTAAGTTACATCACCGTCCCAGAAAGTCGGCAGTCAAACGGCTAGACTGTATTGTAGGGCGTCTTTTAATAGTTGCCGACATGAAAGACATTGTTGATGTAGTGCGGTAGTGATGTAGAATGGCTAAACGAGTCTCATAATACTATGAAATGAAATTGAATAGGAAGCGTTTCAGGGATGATTGCTTCTTAGTTCATCCCTTTTGCATCACGCGTGAAGTCCCCAATATAGTTCGTTCTCAGTAATTAAGACTTCTTGTCGTTATTGTTGCCGTTTACTTTCTCAGATTCTGGTTACATTTTACGTCGTCTATCGTCTACAGAGAACCAAACGTAGTTGTTATTCCGTTAATGATTAACTAAGACACGGTGCCGTCGGGTTACTGTAAACCGGAAACGACATCGGAGCAATGCAGTCACGTGTGGAGCGGACGCAACACACTTAATGCATCACATGTGAAGGTGTGCTTCAGTTATAAATTGTAAACGATCTGAAAAGCACGGTCGATGAATTTTTCGTTTCATCAAAGTAGTTTTTTTTATCAAATTATTTTATCGTGTTACATCTCAGTTTGTCCATGTAATTACCATTTAAATGTCGTAGCTATTTTTGAGAAAATCTCTAAAAACTGATAGAAAATGTACCTGAACTTCTTATTGACTACATGTCTCATAAAATAATATGGGAAAAGCGATACATTAACTTCTAATTGATATATCATCTAAAGTATAGGCATCGTACTGAATGTAAGCTTTAATACGATCCTTTGTGATAAAATTTGCTTTATTTGGTAGTTGTTCCATTGTATCGTGAACGTTGAAGTTAACACTTGTCAAATGCTGTTCTACAAAATGAGGTAGACAAATGCTCAATCGTCCAAACAAACGGTCCTTTATCAGTCAGTATTTTTTTTTCCGGCGCGCCTCTGTTTGTCTGTTCTACCATTGATGCGTGTTCGCTTTATTGCGTGTCGCTTTGCGTGCGTCTAACTATAGGGTTTTACGTTTTAGGAACGCGCGCGCGCAACCGTGTGTGTGTGTATGTGTGTGCGACTTCATTTCTCCTCTTTCTGTCAAAATCCCCTTCCCTCCAACTCAACTCCCACAAATAACGTACTCATGCAATCACGAAACCACTGGGGAGTGAGGGGGGGAGGAAATTAACAGAATACAATACAAAAAAAATTAATTGATTTGCGTTATTGAGTGGTTTCCTCCAACGACAAATTAGGTTTTTACAACTAAAAATAAAACGATTTTATCTGGGTGATTGGATATATAAGAGTATAAAACAGCAAGCAACTCGATGTACCGAAATTTTAGTAAACAGTTTTATGCCACTCTGTCATAATTAAATAGGTGATACGAATTTAGATTAAATTGCACGTATTTGTTTTAAAAAAAAACTGAATGTCGTTTAAGAGTAATAATTATAAATTATTTAATGGCCAGTAATTTGTTATAAAATCGAATTTTTTTAACAACTTTCTTTTGAAATCACATCCCAAATAAATATTTTTATCTGCAGCAGTTCATGTTCCTCTTTTCATTACGTACATTAAATTAAGATGGACTTGTAGAAGTAAGTTAATAATTTGATAAAGGCATAACAGTAAATACGGTTATGAACTTACCTTTGTTTGAGGCACTTTATGAACTTCTGATACGCACACAAGTTTTTTAAATTTGCGAAGTTTTGACCGAGGTCGTTTCTATTCCGTTCAATTTTCTTACAAGTTTTAATCACTTCAGAAAGAAATTAAATAGTTACCATTTTAATTACATTTACACCGAAAACATTAATCGAAGACCGTGTGCAAATTTTCGTTAGTAACAAACTAAGTAAATGCAAATGTTATTTTCTTTTAGTCTCGTCATCAGTTAATAAATTTATCATTAATAAAATATTTGATATCAGCGCTACGTTTCGGTATATGTTTGTATCCCCTTCAAGGCTGCGAAGCGAATTAAATGTTAATCTTGAAGTCCCCTTAGCCCTGTGGTACAAATAATAATGATTAAAAGTTCAGTCCGACTGAGGAAACATTTATAACTCGAAGACAAACTTTCATTCGGACCACAAGTCTGAAGAAGGTGCGACTACGTACCGAAACGCAGCGCTGTGTTTCATTATATTTTGACATGTCGTTAAATAAATCTCATTATTAATACGAACATTAAGTAATGTGTATCACTTGATGGTGTTAACCTGAAATGACACCACGGAAGATAAAATTATTTATTTTTCGTTGGAATTAAAATGTGTAAATGCTGTCCAAAAATATTCATGGCAACTAAGGAGTGATATAAAATTTCGGCTATTAATTTCACTTTTAAAATGTAGTTACATTCTGAGGTCATTTTATAAAAAAAGAGCAGAATTTAGAGTGATTGAATACAAAATGAAAATTTATTTATTACCGTAAACTTGAATATTAAATGATAGGAAAGGAAATAAATTATGAATTATCTTTTGTGTAAATTTATACACACATCCGTACATATTAACTGCAAAAAAATTCCACTTCATTTCGACTTTTTTTCTTGATAAAGGAGAAAAGTACTATTAATCTCCTCTAAAATTTGAATCGAGGGCTTCACTTTTTAAATTAAATTGAAGTTCGTATTTATCATTCATGTTTATTCTGTTATTAAAACCCTAAATTTCACTTTTCAGTTGGAAAAATGTGAAATTTGTTTTTTCGAATCCTGCTCTCTCACACTTGTTCTTCACAATGTTGCTCCTATGTAGTCACTTTGTTCATGTCCCTATTCCTAGATAAGAAGTAGTGAAATAGCAAGAAACGGGCGCAATGATTTCTTTTCTTATGTATATATTTTTTATTTTCTACAGTGGAAAGATATAAAGACCAAGCTTAAAAAAATAGGGTTGTGAGAGATGGTAATAAATCTTTAGAGTTAATTAACCTTAAATTAAGGTCGACACAGAATCATGTCTAGGCGACGTTTAGACTCTCGCCAAGATAAAATGGAAATGAGATTGTGTGCCGCTTTCTGAAGAAAAGTGTGAAGATAACATGAAACAAGCAACCTCCCCTTGTGTGCCAGACCTTTTAATGTGAGTGGCAACACTGCTTTATACAAGGAGGAATTTTTTTTCCCCAACATACTGGAGTAATTTGGTTTTCCCTCGATTATTACATTATGGTCGATTCATGACCGCCATGTACTCTTAAATTTTGATATAGACAAAAACGTATATCTATAAAATTAGAATTAACCAAACTTAGCCCAGTCACTCACGAAATTTAGAAACATGAGCATGGAATTAAGTCTGGAAAATTAAGCTTTCTCACTCCTCTCCCTCCATAGCGTCGTTACGTACACCGTATTAATTATGCGCAACAAGTACTGTTTCTGATCCTATGGAATATGGCGTGATATCGTAAAATAATAAATGGATCTTTTAATTCTTCGCTATTTGCTAATATTACACGGGTTTAACTGAACCCTGCTCATTCTGTGTAGGAAAAAAAAAGATTCTTCCAACAAGTTAAGTATTAAATATTTACTTCAATGGATACGGTGACTTTGTAAATAGTACAAATAAAATAGTTTCAACACTATTGTGGGAATTTCATTTAACTAATTTAACACTAAAACAAATATATTCAAATCAAGATTTCCATTTTTTTATATTATAATAATTTTATGTATACATGTAAATATATATATAATGTATATATTATAAAAAGATTAAAAGTATAGGAAACAGTGTAATAGCAAAGAGTGTTAGATTGGTAAGTTAAGGAATTCTGCGACTTGGGAAGCGTAACAACTTGGGATAGTAGAAGTACAGTAAACATAAAGAATAGGATAGCACAGGCAAGGAAGGCTATCGCTAAAAAGAGGAATTTACTTACGGGTAATATAAGTGTGAATATTAGAAAATCGTTGCTAAAAGAATTCGTATGGAGCGTTGCATTATATGGGTGCAAAACGTGGACGATAGGAGTTGCAGAAAGGAAAAGAATAGAGCCTTTTGAAATGTCGTGTTATAGGCGAATGCTGAAAATCAGATGGGTGGATAGACTCACTAACGAGGAAGTTCTAAACAGAATAGGGGAAAAGCGAACAATATGGGGAACGTTGACTAAGAGAAGGGATAGATTAATAGGCCACGTTTTAAGACACGAGGGTCTTGTAAAATTAGCATTAGAGGGAAGTGTGTGGGTAATAAGGGAAGAGGGAGGCTGAGGATGGAATGCGGTAAGCAGATTAGGGAGGATGTGGAATGTGGTAGTTATGAGGAAATGAAAAGGATTGCACGAGTATCAGTTTTGGGACTGAATACCACAACAACAACATTCAAATTTCCTGGAGAAAGGTATAGTCCTCTAAAATTATCTAATAAAGTTGACTCATACCGTAGGCGAATACCGATAACAGAAACGATGGTTTTAAGTTCGTGCGCAAAGCTGAAAAATGGAAAAAATAATTACCCTAGATTAAGTTATTATAAAATTCGAATGGTGAAGTGTGATACACTAGAGGAGGAATGAAGCAGATCATCTCACCCGTGTGAACGTCTTTCTGACTGTCTTCCAGTCCTCTCATAAATAACATATATTTGCTCCAGACTCGTCATCTAAGCAGGACGGTGTATAAAATTATTAGAATCAACTGATCACCAAGTTCCGGGGTCTGTGAAGAGTGATTCACTGGAGTGTTGCGGGGGTGACTCACCCCTCTCCCATTTCATAAGTGAACACGCAGCCGCCGGTGGCCGGCGAAACTATTACTCTTTGTAGCGGTCTCTCTACCTGCACAAGACAAAGTTATGGGTGTAGGAAATGCATGGCGAGGTGGTAGCTAGGCGAGCAGCTTTTAAACGGACGCCAAGCATGCAACACGGCGCCCTGGCACGTGTACAACCTCTTTACAAGATTAACGTGATCAACATTAATGCGACTGCCCCCTCACCGTATTCCAGATATACGGCAAACAGCTCTCGAGACACGTGTTATGGGCCCGAGGCGACGCCTTGCAGCCTTCATGCGTCTCCGTACTACGACTCGTACGTGTCGCCTTTGCATTCATTACCCTGGCAGCCACCAGGACGACAACCCTGGCAACGGAAAGGCTTACAAAAATGTATAATTGGCAACATTATCATAATAACAAGCTACTTAAACACACAAATTAGATGCACGAGAGGAGGGGACGCGGGCGATGACGTATGAAAAAAAAGTGGTGCTTGATTCAACTAGACCCATTTTTGGCATTATCTCCTGTTGCAATATTAAATAATACACGTCTGAAAGAACATTGTATTAATATTTTTAGAAAAAAATTACTGTACTTTCTTTATCGATTTTTTTTTAAAACGGTAAAGCACTTGTAATAAGAAATTTGGAGGTATAAAGTCAAGAGGACTCATCTTGAGGTATGCTGGTAATAAAACCAAGATATTCCGAACAGATTCTCACCATTTCAGAAATCGCGAATAGTAGTCAATCTTTGCCGTTGGTTCTACCGGAAAATTTCCCAACTTTCGGTGGTAGGTGGGGTGACTGCTCGACTCCCAGTTTCCCAAGGTGGGTAATTTGATTGGGGAGGAATTTGTTTCCCGCCAACCGTGGGAAATTATATGTTGATGCTTAAGCAACGTTTAAGAAGATTTTATGAGCAAGGTGCTAATTTTATACCCAAAAATCTTTGTGAGATTCTACCCGAAGGAGACCTGATAGCCACCGGCTGAGTTCATGGCAAAGTAGAAATTGCTCTGTTTGAAAATTACTTCCGATTTCCACTTACTGCAGATTCGGAGTTAGAAATTTCAACGTATTAAATGGGCGTCTTAAGTACGATCCTAGAATAAGATCTCACTATTCAGTAAATGTTATTTTTAAGTATCTTTTAAATTTTATTGGGTCAAAGGGGAATTGGTTACGCTAAATATTGTATAATATTACATTCTAAAATGTAAAAGTAATTTATTCTCACCATTCAAATAATATTCTTTATTAAACATTTGTTTGACCCCGCCTATCAATTTCAGGCTGGAGGTCGTTACACTTC
The DNA here is from genome assembly GCA_034510155.1 of Eucriotettix oculatus. Lineage (NCBI taxonomy): Eukaryota > Metazoa > Arthropoda > Insecta > Orthoptera > Tetrigidae > Eucriotettix > Eucriotettix oculatus. The sequence goes on from CM067382.1 coordinate 55,506,096, forward strand.
ATAAGCAGCATGTTGACGATAAGTACAAGGCAAGCCATTACAACTTTGTAGACTTCAGTAGTTAGACCTGTGACAGAATATCAGGCAGCAAGTTGGGATCCTTACAGAGCGGAGCATATCAATGTGCTAGATAAAATTCAGAAACGGGCTGGGGTTTTGTGCTGATACGTGGGAAACACTCGGTGAAAGGAGGAGAATGGCTAGACTTGGTGCACGGACGAACCGGCCTGGAGAATAAAGGAGTGTCTGGTTGTAAACGCAGTTTTTCGAAAGCGAACATAATTGTAAAATAAAGGAAAGAGGGCAAAGAGCAAAAGAATGGATGCGGGTAAATATTCCTTCGTAAACAGAGTCATAGGAGACTGGAATGCTTTGCCTGCAATGGTACTACACACATTCCCTGGGGATACGAAGGTAAAAAAAAAAATTTAGAAGTACTGAAAATTAAGGTGGAATTTTGTTATAGTTTAAGAACGGTATTAAAATCAATGAATCACATCTAACAAATATCATGATGTTTCAGTGAGCGTAACCGATAATAATTAGAGGCTAGAGTCTATCTGAATTTAAATTTCTTCCTCGTCGGTGCCTATTAACCAGAGGTCTCCTGGAATCTATGAACTAGCAGTAGCCTTGCGTTTTACCTCAGAACTACCAAGCCGGAATAATGCGTTCCGTGGGTAGTCACCCTCAGGGTTGGCCCCCTTAATGGGAGCCTAAATGCGACGACTGACCACAGTAGTGTTTTCGTGAGACTAAGGGATGGGGGTGAGATTCACCGTGATTGCTGTCAGCCGCTGCGGGGAGCCACTAGTGAATTAACAACCCCGTTCCAACCCTCAGCAACGCAATTTGCCGGCTCGTTGGACCAAGAGATCATTGAGACTACGTTGGTCCGCAGCCAACGAAACAACGAACGCAGTTTCTGCTCTCTGTTCGTCCTGCTGCTGTCAGTCTGTCAGCGAACCTGTCCGCAGATGTGAAGAGTAACACCTGCCGCCATCATGAAAATAAAATGTGTTACCTTGCTTGCAATGGAGAGAAATATTACGAAAAATAATTCTCGCTGACTAGATGCCAAATTTTCATAGTTTTACTCCTCTAGGATGAAGTCAAAATTAAATTCTAACATAACCTGGGTTGAAAACCCAACAACTTCTTGTTCAATATTTTTTTAGTTTAGTTTTAAAATAAATTACCCATTTACTTCACTAATTACCATTCAAAGTATCTACTGTTCATACTCTACAAAGACAGAATTAGAAAATTCATCATATTCCCAATATTTTGTTATTAACTCCATGATATTGTTTCTGACTCAGATAACGGTTTTTGAATAGTAGGCTACATAAGGGTGATCCTGAAACAGGTAACTCCTCCTGATAACATAGGAAGGGGAGGATGTGGAAGGTAGAAGGTGGAAGGTAGACAAGGGTTGACTAGTAAGGCTATAGTTTAAGGATCCAACACCGTCACTCACCTAAAAGATATGCAGGGAAAACCCTAGAAAACCTGCATCAGTTAGGTCGGGTTTTTTTGGGTACTATTCTCACGTCGCTCCGAATGACGGGAGAGAAGTTTATTGTGGGTTCGCAGCATTTCCTTCTCTGTGTCTGCGCCAGCTTTAGGAGGCAGCATGCCGACTGGTCCGATGAGAAGATCGGACAACTATTACGGTATGTTCAAGGTCTTCGACCCCAGTACATACACCTCTTGAAAGACATCTGACCCAGACCCAGAGGTCTGCACAATTATAATTCTCGAACTACCTATATGAGGTGTAACACGGCGAGAAATTATGGTAATAGATTCAATCGGTAGCCGCCATGCAAAAGTTCTGATTTGAAAAAAAAAACTTTTCTCGCAGCTAAATTACCAAACACTGGTTATTAGTTAATGAGTATACTGCCCTGTTCATAATTTTGAATAAAACATTTTGTATAAAACTGTCCCACATCAAATATATGTGATAGCGATAAATTTATTATTAAATATAGCCAATTCTGACAATTTATAATTTAATTGTTTAAGTTTTTCAGGTATGTTTGGACAGTTTCTAATATCTGAGCGTTTTTCGTATTCAACCAAAATAATTGACCAAATATCGTCTCTAGAGATCTACAAGAGTATACGATAAATTTATTATTAAATACAGCCAATTCCGACAATTTATAATTAAATTAATAATTGTTTAAATTTTTTAGGTATGTTTGGACACTTTCTAATATCTGCGCGTTGTTCGTATTGAACCAAAATAATTGACCAAATATCGTCTCTAGAGGTCTACAAGAGTATACGAAGAGTGAGAAGACACGAGTGTATGCCTTTTCCATTTTTCCTCCATCCTCAGGACAAATGGGCGGTGTTGCCGATGCATTTGCCACGGCCAACAGCTGATCCATCGGACGCCATTTCTCAGCATCCGTCCATATTTCAAGCCGGTGTGAGAGGACGTGGGGTGGGTCGAGAATCGGAGAGGGTTTCTGTCCTTATCAGTTGGATTGATAGGTGGTAGCCCTGATCTCGCATTACATCCCTCCTCTCTCTCTCTCCCCCCAACTCTCACCGTTTCACCTCGGCTAGTCCTGCCTAGCTCTCCCGCTCCTTGAGCCAATCACTCTGGACTTTGACCCATTTTGAGAAGAGGGTTCGGTCGACGTCTTCCTCTCTGTCTACGAGGCGAGCGAGGCACCTGGGACTGGCAATCTCAGTTACAAAGCTCTAATTCGAGGCTCATTTGCAACAAATTTTCAATTACTGTGAATGAGGTGTAACACAATTACATGGCTTCCCCTCAAACTAGATTATTTCAATATAAAATTAATCTTCTAATGCAGTCACCGTCACACCTTTAAATCTGTTTTTTTTTCACTTGCATGGTTAATTTATGTCAAATAATTTACTTTGAGTATAAATCAACATTAAAATAAAAATAATACCAATTTTAGGTTTTCATTTTTAGAAAAAAATGCATACATGGACCCTTTTTTTCCCTGAACGTCTTCGGATTATTCATTAGAAAGTTGTGTAACTCGGAAAAAAAGCTGGACTACCTTGTTCTTACTTCAAATATATTAATTACAATACAGAGGAAATACCAAAAAATATTAATTTCCTTTTATAATATCAGCAAAATAATTTAGCCAAAAATTCAAATATAGTATTTTCTTATCTTATACTCTCTATGAAGGAATTGTCACCCTCTCTTACACAATACATGCAGTTCAGGTATCTTGCACAGCCTGACCGTATCACAGCCGACGATTTCAATTCTTTATAAAATAGTCAGGAAAAATTGGGACAAACTTAGGCTAGCGCAAACTTTTACCTCACGTATTACAATTCAAAAACTTTAATTTTTGCTAATCCCCTTGACAAATACTACGTACATCATTGAGTCAATATTAAAGTTAGTGACGCCACTTGATCAGCTTTTTCGATGAAACATGTCTTCATAATAATTTATTTGAAATCCGTGGTCAAGATATTAGGAATAACATAAGTAACTACAACATAGTTTTCTGACTTTAAAAATTTACAATAAATAAAAAGACGGCCAACAAGTCACTTTTTATTCAAAAGCGACGTTTCGTCTCCTTTTTGAGACATCCTCAGCCGTAAAATTTAGCAATTCATCATATTTACTCCTCAGCTCCCTCGGCCGAAAAGATTATTGAAGTTACATGTGAAGAATTTAGTGTCACGCAAGAGCCTATATAACTTTACGTTTATTCATGAAACCCAACCCTATAGTAGTTGTAAAATTAAATTAGTATTATTTTTCAATTAAGTTTCGCAACGGTAAATAAAATGTTTTCTGTATTGTAAATATTCGGAATCTTTTATGACAGTTGACCACTAATGCTCGTTTAGGGGAAGTTGTCTCTTTTAATGTCCCGAGGAGTTATTTTGTGACAGGAAAACTGACTCCTGCAGCAGATTATGGATTTCAAGGCGCTTCCCTGAAGCAAATTGTCTTCGGAAGGCGATAAAGGGGTCGTTTGTGTTGAAGGGTGGCACCAACTTTAGGTTAGGGGGAAGAGTTGCGGTCGTCTTCTTAGTCTCCTCCTTCCTTCTCGTCGTCTTCGTGAAATTCTCTTAGTCAGCACTTGTTCAGTCGCGTGGGGCAGGAAAGTTTTGCGTCAAAGACTCGGCCTCGAGAACGTCCTCTGTGTTAAAGTGCCGCTTAAAATAGGGCACAGAACATCCCCCTCCCCCCCTAACAGCTTCAACGCGTCTCAACTGCTGTGTGCGTGTGTGTGTCACACTGAAATGCAGGACCAGATATTTCTGGAGTGCACACACTGATTACGGAAGACCGATTGCCGGCTTTTCAATTTTTTGTGTTCACTTTCTTCCACTCATTTCTTCACAAAAAAAATCTTTCAACTATTGGGGAAGATTATTAAAAAAATTTCAAAAATTGTGTTAATTAAAATAACGGTCGACATAGATACAGAAAAACTAGCTATAAAACAAAGAGAAGCTAGGCCAAAAAAATACGCTTGAGAGATAATTAATAATAAATGCTTCATATTGTTAAAAAAAATACTTTTAAATAAGCCACGGATTCACCCACTCTCCCGGTTCAGGTTAATTAGCTTTACAATTATAAAACGGAAAACGAGGTGAGATAATATGAGAGTAGGAAATCGTTTGGATAATTCTGTTTCAGAAAACAAGTAATTGGTTTACTTTTAAGAATGATGGTAATGTTAATTAAAAATTATATTTCCACACTGAAATTTAATTTTTCCGTACTTTCAAAAAAAAACTCTGTTTATTTTAATTTTTGCCAGCCAAAACTGTTCATACCAGAGATAAAAAAAATGTTTAAAATTGTCAGTGTAATAAAAGGCTTTAATAAATGTGAAATTTAGCTGTTTGCCAGTATAATTAATATAGTACAACACAGACAAATTAAACATAATTATTTTTAAAATACAGATGGACCATTCAACGCATCTTTATCTTACAGCGTTTAAACTTGGGCCAACTGGTTTTATTGAAGGCCGCAAAAATATCAACTACCAATTTTTTTAAAATTACAAATGTATAGTTCTAATTGTGATTTTTATTTACATTGACAAACCAGAAATATATTTAACGATTAAAGATCATATAATTGTAATCTTTGAGCCACTTAAGATAATACTATTGCCAATCACTGTTAATCACAATTTTGATTTATACAAAGCTACAATGCTGAGCAAGGAACCTTATAGAATAATTTCCGAAATTTTTTTATTAAAAATTAGCGACTGTCACTAATATTAAAGCTAACCCTGAAAATCTAAACAAGTTATACGATAAATAAAACGTAGAAATGGAATAATTTAATTTGAATGCTGTAATGACAAACACAGAATTTGACAGTACGGAATCAAAGGCAAGCTGCGTGATGGAACTTAGGGTTAATAAAAGGCCGACACGACGGCGTGACAGGGGGGGTTTTTCCAAAGTACCTTGAAATTTGGCGTCATGGGATGCCGTTTTTCCCCAAAATCGTTGGTGGAGAGGGCCAAACGGCTCCATCCCAGAGAGGACAGACAATAACTTTTATCGGACAATATCGAACCCCGTGTTTTGAACTCTGAAACGACGCAAAGCTGAGTCGAAATTTTTCTGTGAACCTATAGTTTATTATTAATATAACACAATTATCAAGGATAATAGAATACTTGAAAAAAGGAAAGAAGGTATTAGGAAATTTTAATTCACCCCCCTTTCTTCGATCACATTAAATTTCTGCCCATTTTATTTGATCTAATTGTATTTATAATCGTATTTATTCAACTTAAATGAATATTTGAAGTTTCTGACGTGAAATCAGAGCAGAATACGGTTAATACAAGTATGGTTTCATTGTAAGGTTATTAGGAATGCTAATAATCCGTTTTATGAAGACTAATTACTTGACTGAAATATAGAAACGCCTCATTTATAAATATTACATGTCTGAGATAATTACTAATTAGTGGAGAAAAGTTGTTGCTTCATTTGAGTTTCCGGGACTAATGGTAAGTCTATATCAATTTGTACGATCTCTAATTACAGCTTAGTTTGTGTAATAGTTATTTCAGCATTTCGTTTTAAAATTGTCTATGTGTTCCTTTAGATACTTCCAGAAGAGAAATAAAGCTTGAATCCTTATATTAATTCAGTGTTTGAGTGGGTAATTTTTTTTTTCGTACGCCGAAGTAACGAGATTATTAAAACAGATCTCCCTCGGCTGGTCGTTTAATATAATAACCTCACCATCCCCGTCCCCCCCTCCTGTCCCTCTCCGAACTTTATCTAATTCCTTCATGTATGTAGGGATGGGCTTTTTCACTTTACGTTTAATGCCTGCTAATATTTCTTTCCCCGTGAGCCCCATGTGGTACCCAAAGTCTGCCTACAATGTCAGTTTTTCTGGCCTTTATTGCAATAGTTATAACCTTCCCCGTCGCCTCCCCTTCCTGCCCTCATTTGCGTATATTAGACACCCCTTCCGATCGATAGTCGATAGGAATAATGTCTTCGCTAAAGTAGGCCTATGATACTATCTTTCCGCACACGCCAAACCCTTTACTAAGTACACAAATGTGCAATAGACCCGGCAACGACTTTATACAATCACTATTGGCAGTCACGAATAAAATATTATTAAATATAAATATTAAGTTTCAATATGTTTGATGAACAGTGCACTAAAACTATAGAAACGTTTCTGTGCTTACGAGCATAGTACCGTGGGATCTAAGTCAATACTGTTAAAATTAGTATTAATGTGAGTTTATTAACAAAATTTAAAAAATATGATTATGATGAGTTTTATAATTAATTACTTTTATATCCAAATGTGTATGATTTATGTAAGCAGTGCGTTGGTCAGCGCCTTCGAGCAGGTGTGAAACAACTTCTTATTTGTTGATTTATGAAGCTCGGGCACATTGTAGTGTCTCTTGTTATACTCTTAGAAAACTTGGTCAACATTAAAGAATCTTAAGGATTGAGTGCTCTTAGTTACTATCTAAGTTGCTAACAACTTCGGTATTTCGTACTCTTACAGCTTCATTATCTGCCTTCCTGAACCACTATTGGCTTACTTAGACTGAATATAATTGTTCACAAATAACAGAAATCCTAACAAACTTTAACCCGGTAATTCTTCACTGAATCGGCTACCTTTCCCTTAACTTATTTCCACAACAAATGCCCATGATAAATTTCAGATTCACCATCCTTCGACCCGTAGATTTATTTAAGCTCACCCTTCAATTTATAAATAATAAGACGTGTACTGTTTAAAATTAACTGTGTACCGGAAGACCCAATAGCAAAAAAAAAAGCAACAGAAAACCGTGTCAGAGCCTGTGATTTATGACCCCATGACAAAGGCAATCGGAAACGTCAAAGAAATTTCCCTGGGGTGTAAGCACTTAAGCCATCAGTGAGTCTTACATCTGCCTCTGAAGATTTAAATATTTTATTGACGACAAGGAAGGAGAGTGGTAGAATTGAAAATAGGGGAACCTGTGGAGAGAAGGACTGCCAGGAAAGTATAATAATACAGTGTGAGTGGGGGAAGGGGAGTGATGCGGGTGACAGTGAGTCAGTAAGTAAGCCATGGGCTTTAATAACTAACTGCCGTATGAAGAGAAATGTATATACATTTTTTTTACGTTTGAATGAGTAAATAGAAATACACAAATTTTAACGATGACCATCTGTGAGAATAATTATTTTTAAAGCGTCCACAAAAATAAATCATAATGACGTAAAGCTTTAAGACCAAGGAGGTGCAATACTACTGACACAGGCAAATGGCGCTACGGTAGTGAAATGTAATAATAAAGATACAATTCCTCATTTCGTCAACATATTTGGGCATTATACTTCATCTTAACCTCACTTTGTCATTTTCGAGTCCTACATATCTTAATTTATAGCGTATTTGTTACATTCTTCTTTATTTAGTGTTAATCTTTGGGATGATGCGAAGGTAAGTACAAAATTGTATTTCAATATACCAAAGTAGGTTGTTAATTACGGAAGTCAAAATAAAACCCAGTCCAAACAAAATAATTTTACTCTGTTCTCCAGTGGCAGTTCACAGTCTTCTGAGACTCATTGAAGATTTTGGTGACGTAGACGAAATTTAATGAACTTCTATGTACCTGCGTGAACTATTTTTCACAGGTATAACAGTAATTGTCTCTTCCCACTCCGCCTTCCGAGATGTTCACAATAACAATGTACTTAACTGTTTCAAATTGTAATTAACTTTTGCAGTCGTCAAGAACGTCTCCTGTTAACGCGACTTTAAATGAACTTTGTGATAAGTTTCTAGGTATTCTTTCCTTACAACAGAAGTCTTTATTTATTTCCGGAAAATGTGAGACAAGTGGAGATAAATAGTTTCATTAGAATGGGAAAGCATAACCAGAAGCAGTGCAATAAAATTTATCCTAGATAGTAAAGTTTGAAGCACTATCACAATCTGTTATGTATAACGTTAGTGTAATAATAGAAGAGACAGCTTGCACGAAGAGTTAACGGCTCGTATTAATTGCGGGGAACTGAATGTGCGCTGGTAGTAATTACGGTAAAATTGCACCCGCGTGCGACACACACCATCGCCGCATTTACGGGAAGGGGTTTTGCACGCATGGTTGTGTCAATAGCTTTACGAGCATCTTCCCTCAGAAGTGTTGCGGGGGAAGGTTAAGGGGTTGTCGCTGAAGACGACGACGATATCTGCTGGCAGCTAATTTAATTCGCGGAGGCATCAAGCATCACGCGAACTTGCAGACAGATTGGGAACAAAGGGGTGTGAGGTGGAAAAGGGAAGGATTGGGTTTTGCGATCGTTGTTGGACGGTCCCTTTCACCAAGAAGGGAAAGGGGAAAGGTGAGGGCCGTTCGTTCCCTCTGCGGCGCTCAGTGCTAGAACAAAAGGGCTGTAGTGGGTATTAAAGAACATTCTCGTAAAAGTCACCCCACTGTGAACGACGCGATGTTGTACAAGCGCGGGGGAGGAGGAGAGGAGAAGATTGCGTTACACGTTGCCTGCCACGGAATAGAAATACCCTCTCAGGGGGCAATAATAGGCCAGTTTTCAAACAATGAACACCCTCTGGCGGTGCCACATTGCGAAATCCGAATAAATATCATCTCAAGAATAAAATGTAATAAGCCTTGTTACACGAAATTAAACAGTTTAATCTCTACGATCCCTGGTTAATATGCAGAACTTTTTAACTTCCTTCAGATATCGCTTACAAATCCAACAGGATTTGTTATTCCACTATTTCCCACACTACAATCCACCACCATTATTGTCTCTCTATTAATCATCGTATTGGACTCTTTCTCCAAGACCGCGTTCATTCCCACTTTTTATGTTTTCCAAGTCTTCTTCTGACTCCCTTAATACCACAATATCATCTGCAAACCATAGGGTTTTTGTTTCTTCGCCTTGAATTTTGATTCTCTTTCCATATTTATTTTTAACTTTTTCCTCGCCTGTTATATATATAAATTAAAGAGCATGGGCATCCTTGTAGTACTCCTTTTTTTATTTCTGCTTTCATTTCTTAATCTTCAATTCTAATTACTGCTGACTGCCTTCTTTCTCGATATTTTATTCATATCCTCTTCAAAATCCTTAATAGTGTGTTCCAGTTAACATTAACAAAGGCTTTTCCTAAATCTACAAATGCCATTAACGTAGGCCTGTTTCTTCTTATTCTGTCTTCTAAAATTAGACGCAGAGTCAATGTTACTTCTCGTGTTCCTAAATTTTTCATAAAACAAAACTTATCTTCTCTTTACTCGCATTCTATTTGTCGTTCCATCCTCCTATATACTATTTTCATTAATATTTTGCCCACATCAGCTACTGAACTAATTTTTTTGTGCTGTTCGCATCTATCAGCCCCAGTCTTCTTCGGTATAGAGATAATTATGTTCTTCCTAAAAATCTGGTATTCTTCCTGTTTCGTAGATTTTGCAAACTATCCAGAACAGCCATCATATTGCTACTTCACCCGATGATCTTGTTAACTCTGCTGGAATGTTATCTATTCCTGGCGCTTTACAATTTCGCCCTGTCAAGTTTTAATCTTTAAAATTTTGTCTCCCAACTTTCATCATCAAACTTCTCCTCCTCCTCCTCTTCTTCTTCTACTACTGACAGATATAGATTTCCACCGTGACACAGCTCTTCTAGCTATTCATTCCGTCTTTCTCCTTTTCTTCTATATCTATAAATGGCTTCCTGATGTTCTTGCTAGTATTTTTCTCCTCTCCGGATGTTTCTTTGACTTTCATATCAGCTGTGTCTATTTTCCCTTTCAACATGAATTTTTTAAAACGGTTTTAACTTAATTTTACGTTGTCTGATTTTTTTATTGTTAGTTTTACTTCGAGTGCTACTATTACCGGCACGCCCAAAGTTTTGATAATCAACCGAAGTTATTTAATATTTTTAACTTAAAATGAATTCATGCGTTAAAATGGATTTTATTAAGATTTTACCTTGTGAAGGATAATTTTTATTCGTTTTTCCTGGAAATGTTTATGGAGTCAGTCACCACGTTCTGCATATGGCAGCCTTTGACATGAGTAGATTGACAGACGTTGCAATAAATTCGAGATGAAATGTACGGAATTAAACCTGTACACTTCGGTAAATATTTGCTACATCCTATAAACGGAATACATTGTTTTGTGTTAGATGTACGTGAACCGAGAGGAGGGACGGTCTGCCAGCTCCCTGTTTTAAATCTTAACCTAGACGCAGCTGGGTATCTATTCCCTGGTAAGGCTCTGGTCTGTTTCACAGTATTAAACTCTGCGGGAAACTGTGTGGAATAAATCGGCGTTGAGGCGTCTGGGACACATACACGGTGCCTAATGCCAAGTAATTACTACCAGGCGCAAGAGGACCCATGAATCCTCATTGTCGACGACTTCCATTCCTTCCCCCGAAACACCCCACAAGGGGACGAAGCAAGGGAAGGGACGTTGGGGCAAACAAGAAGAAGAAAAGCAGCGGCAAAACACGGAAGGCGTCTTCCCCGGGACACAACAACACTTAGTCTCAATTACGGCCGAGTCTCAGCACTTTGTCATTGTTTTGGTCAACGAGTTTGCTTCGTCCAGGCATTAACAAGTGGCCAAACTAAATTAGCCAATTCTTTCTATTCTCCCTCCCACAGGTCTCGGGAGGGTACGCAGTGAGACCAATTATACTAAAACTAAATGTCAAAGGCCTAGAAATGTATATTTCATAAGCTTCAACACGTTACACTTCCGTTCTTGATTTCCTGTAGTCGCTCAGTGTCGAATAGTTTATAAATGAAACACATTTAATTTTTAACAATATGAAAGGGAACCAGACGCTGCTACAGGAACTTGCAAAAAGTTTTAGCAACTGTTAACAAGTGTGAAATCTCTTCTTTGAAATTTATTTGGTACATTTCGTCTCCTAAGTGATGCAGAAACTTTGGAAGTTTCCTTAGCATCAGCCAATCAACGCGGTTTGAAGTCCGTCCGATATTTTTACGTGGAAAATATAAATATATATTCTAAAAAAAGCAAAGGTTAATTTGTTCCGTCTTTCTTACTAAAAAGAGAACAATTTCAGGAGGCAGCTGGTCGACTGATCCTATAGGATCATCGGACAACTCTTAACGTATGCCTAAGGTTTTCGACCCCCGTACATACACCTCCTAAAATAGATTAAGGTGCCTCGGCATGTTTAGAACCTTGAATAAACCAGGAGAGAATACGAGGAATCCCCAAAGGTGGGGATAAATCCTTGCGAGAGAAAAATCTAAGCATTTCTTCTAACAACTGGTCTGTATATATATAAAATTATTAGAATAATTCGACTGTTGGACTCACATATGAAGTCCAAAAATAAATGTCATATTAAATACAGAGTACAAATACCTGGCGAGATATGAAAGATTTCTAAAATTTAAATTGTCAAGCTTATTTAGTGTCGGAATTTCAAAACGTATTCTAAAAGTTTATATTTATTGATATAAGTAAAATGAAATCCTTTAGAGCTAACAATTATCGGGTATAAATATAATGTGTTAGAAATTTGAAGAAAGAAAATAAATAGCAAGCAAATAAAAGATATAAAAAAATTCTCAATAGTAAAATTGATCTGACTTCATTGAAAAATCAATGAGTACAGCAGCTTAATTAGTAATTAAATTAAATTTAATGAAAAAACAATTATATTAAACGTGTCTTTTCTTTCACTGGACCTGATAGAACAGAACTTTATAACATTATGAGTAAATGTCAATTAAAATTGGTTACATTTACAAACAACATAAATTGCCTTTCGCAAATGACCAGCGACATGTAAATAAAGATTTTAAATAAAAGGTTGCTTGAAGGAGTGTTAAACGTCCAGAAGTAACAAGACGTTTTCTCGCTTTAAGCGTGTGTGTTCTACGTAGAGAAATCCATTCCATAGTTGCTTGTTGGAGGCAAGACTCTGTGGAGCATATGTTATGCTTCTCTCGTAATTTATGTTGGGACTAACCAAAGTTCTCTTGCTGTAGGACATTGCATGATTCATAGTAATTAGGGTAGAATTCTTGCTGCAGGGAACGTTAGAGCTACTGTATATTATTAGCTAAGAGAGAGAGAAGGTTGACGTACACACACACACACAAACTCTCTCACATATACACTGACGGAAAAAGTGGAGGAAGCAAGGTTAGGACGATGGAGGAAAGCGCGTGACGTCAACGTCATGAATTCTCCGCCCGGGCGTTAATATTAGATGGCTCAGTGCCAGAGGAACAAGCAATGTATGCCGTCTGTTGTTGCAAAGTGCAAAGCAAACTCGGCACAGCTAAGAGAAAGAAACGCGGCTCTCGGCCCGAACAAACAGCCTCCCGTGGGGACGGTTCGCCCTGGAATAATTATTACACTGCAATTTAAATACTGCAAGCGCCAGTGCCCCTGCGTTACGGCTCAAGGCAGTTTTTGCCATGTTGCAAAGTCTAACAGTGGACCACTAAACGTTGGCGGTGTTCTATTACACGCAAACACGTGTCATACATAACCTACAAGCACGCAATAAATAATACAACCTTTTAACTGCACACCATAGTCCATTATTTTTAGAGCTCCAACAATGTATTTCAGAAAAAAATATATTATAACATGATGAGAAAAATTCCATGAAGACTTCAAACAAAAAATGTTCTATGTTTATTTGTTTTTTCTTAAACCTGTGAAATTTGCAACTAAACCCTGTCGCACATATTCACGAAAAAAAAGCTTTTGAAACATTGAAGTGGAAAGGTAAAAATAATGAAAATAATCAGTCACTATTTCACATATACAGTAAATTTTATTTAAAACGGTACTGATATTTTTCAAAGAAATAAAATGATTGTAAATCTGTGGTGGGGGTTTCTCACCACAGATTTACAAGACAGATTTACTTCTTTGAAAAATATCAGTACCGTTTTAAACAAAATTTACTGTAAATGTGAAATAAAGACTGATTATTTTCAATATTTTTACCTTTCCACTTCAATGTTTCAAAAGCTAATTTCAATTAATTGTAGCACACAGTAGGACCTCTCCCAAAATTTTTCAATTTTATATTTTCAACAATTCAAACTCGGAATTAGCAGGCAAGAGGTGGGAATCCCAGGCGTCGCCTCGAAAAAACGTGTCTGCCTGTAGCTACATGAGATTAGGGTTGTTTTGCTGCAGGGACGATCACCCTGCAAAATTTCCCCAGGGACATCCTTCCCTTCGTCGGCGCAAAAAATTTCACGCGCTTCGCGAAAGGTGAAAAACGGATTGGTGGAGACTCATCACGTGTGTTGACGTTTTCCCTTGGAGAAGGGCGAAAAGAAGAGTTTAGCTGGGAGGTGCGAAGCCGAAAAAAGTGGACCGTACGTTGAAAGGACGTGGAAGTCCCGGAATCGGCTAGAAAGTAGGACAGGTTCGTCACGAAAGAACGTAATAACTCTGCTACAAGTTGTTACCCTAGTAATTGAACCTGATAACACCCTTGATATTTAAATAGTAATTCTCATTAGTATATATTATTTATAATAGTGCGCAGGGCACAATAAAAAATGTGTTGAGATACAAATAAAATTATTTTTTATAACCGCAAATAAATTTTGTCTAATTAAAATTAAGTAATCACCCCGCTTAATAATGATTTACATAATTACAAATTGTAAATAATGTTTCACTTAACGTCTGTTTCTTCAAAAATTATATAAAGATAAATTAAACGATCACTGTATAGAAAAAATAGAAGATTAATTCAATTACCACTACCACAACGTTTCGCACTGGCATTACATTTCTTCGGGTTTTTGAGGTATCTGATTAATCTTGGCAAAATAAAAATCCTATTTAGTCTGTTAATTTTTCATCTTAATTTATTTATAAATATAGGAAATTACTGGAGTTAATTGTTTTGTATTATTTGTACTCATTATTCGCACGAAACGTATTCTTAATATATAAATGAGAGGTAACTTGATTCGTGCTTAGAGAACAGAACGACCGATTGCGAAAAAAAATGTTGCCAACAGTTAAAACTGAAATAAACTAAAACAAGGCAATTCAGCCACGGGTTAAGTTCTATAATTTCCTAGAACCTCAAAATTAAAATCAGTTAAACGAATATTCTTTTGTAATGAAAAAGGAGATGAAGCTTTGTTTAACATTAAAATAATATAAAAAATAATTAAATAAATGAAAATAATACCAATAAGTCAGCAAATAATTTACTTACTACTTCATAAAAACAAACAGAACTTCTTCAGGTTACTATACACCTAAAAAAGTACCTGAAGAAGTCCACAAAGTTTGATGAAACCTTCTATATTTAACAATTAATTTGAAATTAAATTATTTTCTGACCTATTGTTTTGGCCGTATTTCATTTATTTATTTTAAACTTGATGGCAGAAAATTTTGTATGAATAAGAAGTTATTGTTGACACAGAAAGGCCAACCTACATAGGTCAATGTATCATAAAGTAAATTCATACAAGGAGACCAAAAACGTTACTTTACTATGTATTGTTATCACATTTCTCTGTGAAGTTATTATTTAAAATTTTTGCTATAATTTATATCGAGCGTGGGT
The DNA here is from genome assembly GCA_034510155.1 of Eucriotettix oculatus. Lineage (NCBI taxonomy): Eukaryota > Metazoa > Arthropoda > Insecta > Orthoptera > Tetrigidae > Eucriotettix > Eucriotettix oculatus. The sequence goes on from CM067382.1 coordinate 55,521,240, forward strand.
GACTATCACCATTAGCAGTGTAAAGTAATTAGTTAACATAATTTTACGTAGGTAGTACATTATGGCTGTAAAATTATTCATTTGTCACAGCGAAGAGATGAAATGATATTTAATAAAAAAAGAAAGAAGTAATAAATTGTCGTCCGGTAGTCATGATTATTATTATAATCGCACCGGTATATAATAACTAGTCGGAACGAATTTTCATTCATTGCAAATATAAAACATTCGCCACGTATTCTAAACATATACTCATCGAAACTATCTGAATTGGTATTTGAAATAGTTAGTCTTTTAGAAATATATGTTGTTTGTGCGAGTTTTGTGGTCAACAATTGAGAGAGAATATAACGGTATTTATATGGAATTACTGGAAACAATTTTATTAGTTGGAAATATTCCACTTGGAGAATTTAATCAAACTGGTTAGCTACGGTTAGGCGCTGTATATTTTTTAAGATTTTTAAAAAATATTTCCATTCCAGTAGCAAATATCACGTATATCTCTAAATACGGTTACCGTGTACCAAGCCGTACGTTTTCATTAAATTATAATAATAGTTCGATAAAAGGTGTTTTAACATATTGTAAAATATCCGTATCCTCTTTGAAATACACCATTCATTTTAGTTGTTTAAATTAAAAATGCCCGAAACACATTTATTTCTTAGAGGTAGGAGTTGGAGAGCTTCAGGTAATAAATAAATTCATATGATACGTATTTGGTCAAGTATAAAGTATAAATTTACAATTTTGTGTTCTTGACGATTCTCAATCAACATAATAACTTGAATCAGTTGGTTCGTCAGAAATGAAATGAATAAAATGAAAACGTAAAATTTGAAGTTTATTCACTTCTAACAATCGTTGTATTGGTAATGGAAAAACACAACTAAACACGGTAATTGGTTGTACAAAGTCAAAGGCAGTCTTCTTGAGAGAAATTGATGAAGCTGTAAACAGGGTAATAAAAATCTAGACAGTTCGGCTCCGATTCGGGATTTCTAAAAACGCTGAAACTCCGTGGCACCAGGCTGTGATAATGCCTGGTATTTTCCCCTAGCATTAGTGGTAGGTAGGATGAAAGGCTCCTCCCAAATTCTGGAGGTAAATACTTTTGATTGGCGAAAATTTTATCCCTACCACCGAGTGCGGGAAAGTTATTATAAACGGACGCAAATTGATTTTTGGGATAAAATTGGCAATTGGCTTTATGATTATTACGATAGATGGAGAGGGACTTGGAATGAGATTGATAGAGAGAGTAGTAACTAAGTGCAGAAACTGTTGAGTGATCGTGAATTGTATGATCTAGAGAGGATTGCTCTTGATTGTGGCAGCGAATATAGAGGTTAAATGAGCAAGGTGTTTTTAAAGAACGGAAGCTTTAAGAAACCTGTTGGTACCGGCACGAGATCTGAGGACGAGCGAAGAGTTACAGACAAAGAAAAAGATGGCAATTACTCTTTATGTAGCTTTTCTTTCGATTTCCTTGCACAGCCAATTTCGAGTTATGAGATTTGCTTTTATGAGAAGACCCTAAATGTTACTAATTTAATAAGTGTAAATGGGATATAAACTGTATATTGTTAATGCTAAAAAGAATTTGGTCAATATATTATTGTATCATATAAATTAATAAATGTAAAGAAGTTAGTTTATTCACAACCATTTTTATATTTCTTCTTTCGTGGCTCTGCAGACCATTCGGGGCCTTGGCCTATTGGGTAGAACATTTTTATATAACATTCTTTATTTCAAATATTTGAATCACCCGCATATTAATTTCAGTACAAACTGACCAATAATGGGAAAAAGCTGATATTTATTTATTCTTAATTTTTTTAACACGGCCAATTTCAGTGCCATTGTTAGTACGGTACGGTAAAAACTGGGACAGGTTGCGGTACATTGGTTAAATTCGTTACATAAGAAATTTTGTAATCTTTCCGGGTGATGACAAGATTTCCCCCGTACGTGGTTACTTGGAATCCGTTACTACAACTACTCTCCCTTCTCCCACGCAACGCACACACATACATACACGAAGTAATTGCCCTCTATCGGACACAATATGGAGGAAATTACGCTGTGTGAGTTCCGAGTAGTGCTAGCAAGAGAGCGCTGAGGGACAGACAGAGAATGGATGGGCAAAATTAGCGCCCAGGGCGAGGATCGAAACCTAGAATACAGCCTCGGGGACGTAGCTCGACCTTTGAATATTGCGATGTCACGACTACCTCGGAAACCAATATGTCTGCCGAATTACACCTGAGTAACAACACGCATCATCAGAGAAACTGGAAACCACATACACATCAACGTAAATTACATCATATTGTGTTAAAATGTCAACACCGTTGTCTATTAAATCCTGGAAGTTCTCCTTCCAAGCATCTATAACTCTATTTAGCTAAAATAGTGATATCTTATAAATACATTAAGCTAGTGATGCTTTAATAAAATATTAATCCGTAAGAAGTATATTAGAAAAATAATGGTACGTAATATATATAAAACATTGAATGCGACGTGCTTAAGTCATTACATATCAAATCCTTCCAAAAACACTGCAAGTTATAAGATTTGCTCTTAGGTATTCCTAGACCATTTATTCGATTGCCTTGAAATTCCTTTCTGTATGGCGCTGATCACCACAGAGAAGGTTCCTTTCTATCTTTTGAAAATTTAGGTTCCCTTTTTTCCCCATTCAGACCAAATAATGTCCCACGTCATTATCTGCTCAGTGGCTTCATGTTTGAACCTTATTATTTCCTATGCTATTCACGCGATAACCATAAAAGTTTGGTGTACTGTAGTGATCTGCCCAGGGAAGGTTTCTGTTCATAAACATTAAGGTTCCTTCCTTACCAAATTTCAGGCCAAAAAAGTTCCCACATAAACTTCTGCTCTAATATTTTTTTGTCCTTTATGATTACCTATATCATTTAAAGACCTTACCCTTAAGGAACATAGAAGTAATTTACAAATATGTCATTCCACCTGTTCTGAAAATTGATAAAAATAAAGTATGTCTTGAGGAGATGAACTTTTGGGGTACATCATAAAAATTTCCTAGTTCGATGATATTTAACTTACGTTTGTGGGATTTAAATTAAATACAAATGAGGTCCGTTTTTAAGGGTTGGGTGGAAAGGAAGGTTGATGTTGTTAATGTGCGATAGGGAAAACGACGGACACGCAAGCAGCATCAGGGGAACAACAGCATTTAGAAGCGTATAACACGAATTAGGGTAATTAATAAGGATAGAGTGGCAGTGTAGGCGAAACCCCCTTGTAAAGGATTGGTCGGAATTAAGCCGAGATAACCTGGTCGGCTAGATTTACGCCCCGGAAGAGTTGTTGTTGGTGTGGGTAAGGGACGCACAGTGGGGGTGTTTGTTGCTGATAACGTGCAAGGGAAGGTAAAGGGACCGGGGATTTAGGAGTTGCAAATTGTCGTCGGGGAGCCTGGATCCACAACCCACACCCCAATCCTTGACAGTGACACACTCCTCCCCCTAATTGATGGACCACCTGTAGCCATAACTTGACATCTGCCGCAGCAGCTTTGGGAATCAATTAGCGATCAGAGGACAGGTCTAATTGAAACTGACCTCTCTATTTGGTAATGATGCAATGTGATAATTTTCAGGAAATAAAACTTCTTAATATGATATCAACAAGATATAGAATATTCAACTATGGGATTAATATTTCCGACAAAGAGAATTGTATGCTTTAATATAATAGATTTTTCCCGTTGATATAGCCTCATAGGAAACAATAAAACTCTGATAATGAAACTATTAACAATTGCTTTTACATATTCATTGAGACAACAAACACAGAATCCGTATAAATTTTGTTACTTTTAATATTTAGGTAATTTTTGGAAGCTACTGCCAAATTTATCCTATTACTTATGTTTCTTTTTATAAGTCACACAGTGTTTCGTCGTGTACATACGTCACTCTGAAGCACTGTCAGTATACTGGTTTCAAAAAATACAATGTAGCGCAGTAGAACCCGCGTCCAATTTTTTATTATTTACGGAAACTTAAATAACAAATATTTGGGCATTAACAAGTCGCTGGCCAGGAAGAATGGTTTTTTCCGCGCGCCGTCTTGGTGACTCGGAATCAAAACAAAGGGACTGCGGCTGACACTTGGACCATAAAGCTCAGACACCTCGTCGCCGGTTTCGGAATGTCCTAATCTGCCTAGGAATTTGGTGACCGGGTGGCGTGTGTTCCCCAAATGAAACAAGGGAGATTATTGGAGAATATCCATCCCTGCCACCTTAGTAATAGGTGTCGGATAAGTGGGGACAAGGTTTTAAAGAGGCTGGCGGAGACAATTTTGGACAGATTTTTGCAGGTGATACAAGGTGATGGCGAGAGGATATTGAAGGAGAGTGGTGGAGAAAGAGATTGCTGGTGATACAAGGTGGTGGCGAAAGGAGATTGGCAGCAGAGTGGTGGAGAGAGGAGATTGGTGGCGAGAGCAGATTGGTGAGGTGGCAGCGGAGAGGTGGACCATGCTTTGATCAGTCCAGGAAGCAGGGAAGAAAGGTCTTAACAACAAGGGAAGAAAGAGGAAAAAGCGGAGTTTCCTCAATTCCGGCAGCACAACTTTGTGCTATTGTCGACCGGCCGCATCAAGTTCCACAACACGAAAGTCACAGCGAAACGCATATGAAAACAACTCAGGTTCGGCAACGAATGGAAAATCTGCTACACGTGGTCACCCAAACCATAATTACCCTGAGAACTTTAATATAACCCCATTTTAATTCATTATTTTTGTACATAATATATACACGCACGACCCATTTTAAAATTATTGTGTTTTCATCTAATAAATGTATATATTTAAACCCAATTATTAAATTCATTAATTAATATTCCCCCCATCATTTACAACAGGATTACAATTACGTGTTATCGAAGTATTAGAAAATGGTCGAACCATTATGGTTGTAATATAAATAAAACTTGTTTGCGCTTTTGTTTTTATACTGTTATTTATCTATGTAATGACATACAGATATAGAACATTTCATTTCATCAAATTATTGGCTAATTATTTTAGAAGAAAAAATGGCTATCATAAATTTATTGGCGTCATATCGCTCCCTGCCAGGGTCGAACCGACTTAATACGTAGTAGCCACTGGATGATTAACTTTTACGGAAGACGCCATGTATCAAAATTGAAGAGGATCTAATATCAATCACGGTATTTCTGGAGCCTTCCACAATGTTGTCATATGCTTCATGGAGTACGTGGGCTTTTGTTACGCAGGGTACAAGAACTACTTTGTGCCTATTGGGCTTGTTGGGGGGAAACTGGATGTGTCTGTTGAGTTATGTAATCCAGGTAATGGTGGAGAGAGAGGTTCTTTGAAGAGTAGCAGCAGCAAGCAAGGTTTCACCCTCGAGTGCCGCCTCCCAGGCAGGCATTAGTTGCCAGTTGGGCGACAAACTTCCCCCACGGATCGTTCCTTTCGCTAAGTTTGCACGATGCAAGTCACTGAATAGACAACCCTCCCCCATCCCCCACCCCATCAACCTTCGCTTACTACCACTACTCTCCAAGACGTCTTCCCTCCTGAATATTACTGATTTTGCGTGTTCAATAGAGCAGAGCGCCTTCAGACGTATCGCTACAACTTCCACTTAGAAAGTGATCGTCCTCGTCTCCGTCACGGTACTCTACTTGCTATACTGAATGTAATTGGCCTCTTATCTGTTATAACATGGCACAATAACGAATTTTACATAAGGAGATTCGAAAAACTTCAGGAGAGATCCCATCGCCTGCAACGTCTTTCGTTTAACCTTTGAAATGAATATCGGGGTTTTACTTGTTAAAAATACAGAATTATAAAAATCCTTTTTTTTTCGTTCTCCACGGCTCTAAGGCCCATTGAGGGCCTGGGCCTACCGAATCGACTGCGGACTGTCATCTTGCATGACACATTCCGAGTTTGGAGTGACACGTGGTCAGCGTATCGATCCTCCAACAGTCTTAATCCCGGTCCCAACCAAGTCCATGGGCTTCGAACCCGGGACCTTTGGGTTGTGAGACAGCAACGCTAGCCACTACACCAAAAGCCCATTTACTTGTTAAATTTACAATACAATAAGAAGTAAATACATTCTAATTTCCAAAGCCGTCCATTTTTCTATGATTAACACTTAATACTTTATAAGATATTTCATGTTGGTAAATAATGTACAAACTAGAAGCTTGTGTTATTAGTATCTAATTTGAATGTCGCTGGAAATGTTTTCCTAAACTTCTGATGAAGGTGACGGTTCCTCCGAAAATTCAAGAATATGAAACCCTACATGATGATGCCTGCCACCTGTGATCTTCAGGTCAGTCACCACCTTTCTGTATCTCTGTTCTGTCCTTATTAATTACATATATACGTTCATCGTCTTCACTAAGCCAAGATGTTCCTCACTGGCTTCAGCTCACCAATGTTGTACTACGACTGATTTTCCACCTCCCACGCAAACGCAAGCTTCTCTCGATTACACGGTCGTTGGTGTATGGGGTTGGTTCAAATCACGGCAGGCATTCATAAAGGACGAGTAAGGGATGGGGGTGAGAGGGAGGCATAATAATACCACCTACAACTCCGAAAGAGGGTAGCAATTTGCCGGTAATGGCTAACATTATTCGCGAATCCTTTTTTACCCCACTAAAACTGCAAGATGAAAGAGAGAAACTTTGCTTTGAGCCAGGCATGAGCGTTGAAGAATAGATGCAAATTCCAACCCCCTCCTACCCTCTCCCCACCCCAAGAGCTAAACTGCGCGTTATGTGATTGCTCAAACCCCGAAATACAGTGTGTGGTATAATTTTTTTTTTCACACAGCATTCGGGAGCTTGGACACACAAAAGCTTCGGTGGTCAACCCATTTTCCCTTTACAATTTTTAACGTAAAAGATAATTTATGGAGTCTGCAGCGCTCTTCTGCGAAGTAAAAGAATATATATTTTCGAGACAGAAATTAATAATTAATACTCGAATAGGGTCCGGAAATTTTGCATTTAACGTTAAAGATGATAAACCTCTACTTCAACCTAATTAATTAAAATTTATTCCTTAGTTTAGGGACGTTTGTTTATATTAATTGCTAGAATCTGACCTACTGAAAAATTAACATTTTTCTAGGGAATATTAAAACATAGAGAATATGTAGTCCATATTATTTTATTTCTTTACTGAATAGAATATAAGCATTTTTATATATTTAAATAATTACTATTCCATCCTTAACAGCTAGTTTAAAATGTGATAAACAACTGACATATAACAAAGATTTACAACATGAATATTTCTTTCAGCTAATGGTTTGCAATAATTTTTATATCTCACAGATTTATTACTTGTTTTCTAATTGTATCCTAATGGCCCGCTCGATGCGATTATAAACAAAACGCCGATGACGTCATAATACGTCACGTATCCTAAATAAAATTTCTGATATTTTTCTCAGGGTGAATACGTGGTTTCACTTGCAACCAAATAAACTACTATGCTACCAAAGTTTAAATAAATTTTCACAAAATATACTAACTAAATTTTTACTGTCCAACACGGTTAAAAACCTTAGTAATGAAATGTTCTTACTTGTGAAGTGATATTTATCCAGAATTTACTGTTATATATGCTTCACAATAAATTTCCATGAAAATATTATATTTATCAATTGTCTCTGTCCTTATATTATCAATTCAAAATCAGAAAATCTCGCTTTTATAACCAGCTACATATATTTTTATATCCTTATTAGCCAGCTGGGTTCACAGCGTAACCCGGGAAATTATTTATATCAGCCCGGTCCTGCCAACCTGGAGCTTAAGTACAACTTAAATGGCATGTTGAATGTAGAAACTGAAATCAACGGCCCGATCGTGATTGTTTTTGCAATAATTCAAGTGACGTCATTCCACCCTCATAACTATGCCGAATGGCGTTGAAATTATAGGCTAACATCATCGGGACAAACATTATTAACCTCGTTGACTCAACTTAGAGGCTTCATAGGTCAATAAATTCTAATTCATGTTGTCATGAAAATTCTATTTACGTCAAGTCCTGTTAATGTGTAATGACAAAATTGTTGATTAGTTCGTGAAATTTAAAAAATAAAGATTTGGGGAAACGGTAACACTGCCCGTTAATTACATCGTAATAATGAAGAGGTTTCCAGAGACCTAAGATGGATGGCGAGTTTATCTGTGACAGGAACATTTAGCGTTGACAGGGTGCGTGGTGAGCGCTTTTAACACCACTTCAGACCCCGGGGCGTACACACATACACATACACACCACAGAGCTGGCTGCCTGGCTGGCTGTGATTTACAACACGTGAGCTTTTAATAACACTGTCCCGCAACGTTCCTTCCCCTTAATGAACACATTTGCATAATTACACGGCTCTCGTAGCTAGCGTATTATTTAATAAACGTTAAGTGCCGTGTTAAGGCACATTTATATTAAATACATCAGTTTTCGTTGACCTTGCTAATGGCCTCGTTTTAGTATCGTCAAGATTAACACATTTTCCGAAGCAGAATTTAGGTTCCCTCTCCACTTATTTATTATTCAAGTTCTGTTTTGCATCATCGATGGTCTTTATAGACCATTACGTATCATTATTAACACTTCCGGTTCACCATTATAACCAGTTTTACACATTTCATCAATAACAAGTTAATTTTGAACATTTAAATAATAAAACAGCCAAATTTAACACAAAAAATTAAATAATTATTTATACATATTAAACGGAAAACATTTAAATACTGATAAATTACAATGAAATTTAAAACAATTTTTGTTAAATTATGGAAAAATAAAAATCACTTCATAAACTACAGGACAATAGTTTACGCTATTATTTACTTAATCTAATACCAATATAACTTAAAACGGCTAATATAGAATTTTGATGGATTTTTTTAAAAAAACTAACAAATTTCCCGTTCTCCGTAGTGGAGTGGGGCGTAGGATTTTTGTAATTACAATTAATGTAATAAAATTTAATTTAGAAAAGCAGATTATTATGCAACTAAAGGCAGCTGGTTTACCAATATATACCATTAGAGAGTTTAAATCGAGGAGTTTTTTTAGATAACTTTCTGTCGAAATGGTGCAAAAAATTATAAAAATCACTGATGTAAGACGCCAAAATCACAAGGTGCAGTAAGAACTTAGTCAAATCAGCTGCCCGGATTTCTTCCTTGACGAGATACAATGTTCCATCCCTATTTACTAAACTTCAATACTATCTAATCAAAAAGAAATAGGGTATCCCTTTCTATCTCGTTATCCCGTTTCGCCCCGACTTCCTCTGATTTTTATTGTCATTATACTTCATACTGGACAAATTCGAAGTCGTTTTTTAAAAAAAGAAAACGTGTTACACAATGCTTCTCTAAATATAATTGTTTCAAAAAATAGCTTTTGAAGTAGTCTGCGGCGTTAGGATTGCTAAAACAATTTGCCATATCCATGGACGCAGTGCCTAAGACTATTCAAACGGATAAAATAAAAAGGTATAGGCAGGAGCATAAAACACAGCGCATTGAAAAGTATTTGTGAATTGGATAATAAGTTTTAGACTACGGTCGATTATTGTAGCATTACTGTTCCCATTATTTCGGAATTAAACTCTTGTAAAGGGAAGAATCAATAAAAACGGAACATATATTTGAATAAAAGAAGACGCACAATAGATCAATGCTTTGCTGAGACAAAATCGAAATTAATGTGGAAAAAGTAAAGTCCATATCGATTACAAAACAGAAATACTGAATTTGTTCAAGGGCTGTCATTTGCGTACATTTTTCAAGAAAAGTTTTTGGTGTGACGAGCAGATAATTAGAACGTGGGAATTTGGAAAATTATTTAAAGCGAAAAAGGTCTTGGTCGTCTGAAGACTTTGCCATGGATATCTCATGTGTAAGGTCAAGTGACGATAATTTTACTGTTTAATAATTTATATAAATTGCACAGAATCTCAGTTAGTAATTCTTCATAAAACCAGTATTAGTAATTATTTTAATTTTCAAAATGTATGAATTCGTTTTTTTTTCAACAATTTCAAAAACCGTCTGTAGATGCCACACAAGTGTTTTTCGTACCCATATTTATTTGACCACGATGCGAGTGTCTCAATCAAAGAATGCCTTTGTTCACTGTATCAGGAAACAGTGAAGAGATTACAGGAAAAGGACCGATGCTGGCTGGACTTACTATGACTGAGAGTTTTTGTCGTTCAGACGCTTGGAGACGGCCAAACTATATTACGTTAGTGTGTGTGTGTGTGTGCAGGCTCTCTGATTAACTGCCGCCATGCGTGTATTTCCTGTCTCACTTTGACATTGCGGTTTTAAGCACACTGGATCTGATTACGTCGTCACCACAGACACTAATATGTCACATTAGGTTTCGCCCTAGCCGCTCGCTCCCATGGATATTCCTCCTCTGTGTCGGTTTATTATGGTACCGATCGCATTATGAGAATAGAAATAGTATTACAAGCTCCTTATGTATGACATTTTAATTACCTGTAAAAACATTTCTATCCTTCTTAAATATTTAATTACAATAATCAAATATAACTCAAATTTTTAACAGATTCAATTCAAAACGCAGTACAATGATCTGTTAAATAAATATGAGAAGTAACAGAATATTAAAATTTTGGTTTCAACGAGGACAACTATAATCTATAATATTCATTCAGTCTTCTTTTCAATTTCAGCATCGTACATGAAGCTTCTAAACGAAAATTCAGTTAATGTCACGCGCTGGCGAATTAAATTTCCTGTTTCAAAAATTTATGTTTATATTCATGAATGAAATAGAATGAGATGTGTTTAATATAACCGAAGGATGAAAAATAAATAAAATATTTGAAACTATTCTATTAAGATTATTATGCAGGGAAGACAATTTTATCATGTTTAATGATAATAATAAAAATTAGCTGTCTTTAGCAGCAAAGTATTAGGTCGAAATCAGCGTGAATTAAGGCTCGGTAAAAGACTTTAAACTGAGACTAGCGTGCGGAGCGGAACGGGATACTGTTATATAAGGCACAATGTATCGTGTTTCTCAAGAAAAAAAGGAACAACACTCAGAACCACCTTATAATGAACAGATTAAGAAAATATGGAAAGGAAAAAAATGGAAAAATGTTAACAAAGACCGTGCAGTTGCAAAAAATTCGTTTTTTGAAAGAAAAAAAAATTGATAAAGCGATCAACCGTAGGATAAACAGGTATAAGAAAGGAAACGAAAAATGTGTTAGGGCAATAAAATCGTATTTAATTTAAGAAAAATGTTAATTGTAAACACAAAGCATCCCATCCCGTTCTACCCCGTGTGGGGTGAGGCAGAACGAGAAATTTGTAGATATCTTTCTAAAAATCCAAGTTCATTGTTGTAAGTTATATTGTTAAAGTAATAAGTAATTAAGGATATAACCTAAGGTTTTATACTTTTGTGAAGTTATTTTTCGTTTCCCATAATTTTCCAAAAATTGTTTTAAACAATAAGTGTCCGTTTCCGCCTCGACTTCTCCAAGAAAGATTGGCCCATATATATAGTGCGAGTAGGGCCGGGTCATAGGAATGAAAAAGTAGAACAGGTAGGTTGGGAGGGAGAAAGCAAGCCTGCCTTTGCTATTCAACGCTTATACGGGGCAAAAACCATGGATTGGAATTAGCTCCAAAAAATGCACCAAAGAACACAGTCAATGTAAGGAGATGGGATTCGTTCACATATTCAAAGTGAGAAAATAGATGTGCCACATTGTCTTCCTAAAATAGGACCATCACACGACCTGGAATAAATTACTGTGGAGGTGTTTTAGGAAGGAAATTTTTCTGGGAAAATAATTCAGGGACAAATCTAAAATAAAATAACGTGTGCAGTGGGTATTTTGAATAATATAAATGTATGTTCTAATTTAAAAATTAAAGTGAACTGTTAGGATAATATAGTTCTTGTAGTTTCTCTTTTTTCTTTCATGACTATAGAAATTTTAAAGGACTGCGATTATTTTTCTTTAGGTTAGGGCGTATTTATGTTTATAAGGAATTTCATTTTGTATTCTGCCACCGGGATTGCAGCCAACTGTAGACTAACAATAAAATACTATTATAATTATTATATATAAATACTATTTTTATATATATATATATTGTAATGCACTTTTCAGGGTATAAAACGTTAATTAATCAATTCAATCACTTATTAATCAATTTTAAATTTTCATTCTATTTAAATTTTAGCGATTACATGGGCTTATCTCGGGGATTTTGGGGTCTCTCGTGAGATGGAGGTATGACGTTACAGTAAATAGAAACAAAAAAATCATTAAAATAGTATTCAACAGAACAATGAGAAAGTATAACAGCTTGTTAATAATTTACCAACAATTTACTGGGCCTACAAACCATCCACCTCACTAATGTTATCGCGTCTCTCTGGCGGGTGTCTTGCAGGATTTTTATCGATGAAGGTAGTATGAACCAGATCCGTAACTCATATGCTTCCTCGAAACATCTGACCTCTGCAAACCTCTGACAGCATCTGGTGACGTCTGACCACGTCTCAGCTCTCATTCCATCTGAGCACGAGCCACCCATCGGCTCCCCTTTTAAATTCTCACACGGGAATTCCCCGCCCTTACACAATTCAGGGGTCCCCCGGCCAGCGGTTTATTTCATAAACTTCCGGGGTTCCCCGCCATCATTTTTACACACGCCCCGAGGGGGTTTTCCGCGGGGGATCCCCTTCGGGGGTTCACCCGCTTTCAGCCGACTTGACATTGTTGTTGGCCGAACTGCGTCTCATAACGCTACAATATCACAAAAATGGTCGTTAATTCAGATACCTGTGGCAAATATTTATTATGGTGGGTTAATTTAATAGTTGCACAAGTTAGAGAGTTGTCTGTGTTTCAGGTTAGTAGAGGCAGCAGATTAGACAATTAATAGGGTAAGACGGCGGCTATTAGGATACAGAAGGGAAATTGTTGTAGGGGATGTTGATAGTTGTAACTGTGGACGCTGCCCCGATTACGATATTTATGACAACCAAATAAATTGAATATTATGAATGAATCTCAATTGACGTCGCTGATTTCTTTGTCGTTATTAGCGATTGTCGGAACCCGGAATCGATTGTTTTGGTGCCAACTGCATCCGTTTTAGCACCTGTTTGCTTACACAATCAAGAAAGCAAATGTTTAAATGTCGCTTGCTGTGCGGGAGGTTTGTAATTAAAAGTAAATCCGAGAGGAGACCTAGTCCGCACGTTCTGGCTGCCCGGGGCACTTACCCTCGGCTTTAGTTGGATTTCAGGGCATTCAACGAGCAAGCAACACACCCATCCCAGCCCTTCCTTCCTTCCTTCCCTCCCTCCCTCACAACCCGCCCACCCATTTATTCCTTCCGTCGCACTGACCTCGCTTTCGCGTTTTAATTCGTGGCTTGTGAATAAGCTAATTAGGGAAAAGAGAAACGAACTCGCGGATCGTCCCTCACTTTTGAAAGATATTCACTCCTCCATACATGGCCGAGCAGGTGATACTCGTAAATTCATCGACTCGGAAATATAAATTAATTCCGTGGCTTCTTGAAGACTCGTGTGATGAACAAAATAAATCGCAATGTAGAGAGATGTAATAAATAACTCAAGTTGACCAACTCATACGCACTTATATTCATTGACAGGCTGGAAAAGGCAAACCAGTGACCTTTTCCACTTGTCTGTAAGTCGAGTTAATTTTCAAACTGGGATAATGATCACGAATTCGGCCAAATTAACTTATTTGGTTGATATAATATCCCACTCGTGTACGTAAGTAAATTGCGCTCTTTTTATGAAAGCCTTCCTTGCCTCTGCTATCTTACTCTTTATATCTACTATTCTTCTACCATCCATAGTTAATATTCTGCCCGTAGAAGAATTCCTTAATATTTTCCTCTATTAATCCTCATATTGAACTTTTTCTGCAGGACCAAATTTACGTCATTTATTATGGTTTTTAAGTATTCTTATGACTACCCTAATATTGGCAGTATTATTCCTTTTCCATATTCCGTTTCAACTTTATATAAGGACAGTTCTATATTGTTATACAGTATTATTTAGACTCATAAATCTTAATAAATATTGGTTATGATAACATTTGATTTTGAAATGCATTTTGTATGAATATAATTGAAATAAATTTTGTAGATCTAGTGAATTTTTCCTAAATATTCTTCTCGTCATATTCACTATTTTTGGTGTTGTTTTTATACGTTCTCCTGTAATCAATAGTTTGATTATAAGAAGAGTGAGTGGAGAACAATCACCTCCCTGTATCTGTTTCACTTGAATTTTACGAGAAGAATTTTACGGAAGTGACTTGTAGACGTACTTCGTAACTGAGAAAGCGGAAAATGGACAAGTGTATCAAAGCTAAATTTATAGTTTCAGAGGGGAGGAAATTTGTAAAGCGACTTTTGCACCGGAGGAGGAAAAGAGAATTATTACCTATCGGTTAAAATGGAATAACTTTTACAGAGAGTGAGAGGGGATAAAAAAGGAAGCTAAGGCAATTTAGTAGTTCAGGCCCGAGGCAAACCTTCGCGTGACTTATTGAAAAAGTTTTAATCGAGTTATGATCCGTAGGTGATAAAGTTATTCCTTCTGTTCTGGCACACGCCCTCACACTCTCTCACTCTCACGAGACGTTTCACCCTGTAATTTATTAATTTCTGACCTGATGTGCCATCAGTCTTGGTCGGTCCTCATTTGTTGTATGACGTGACTGTACTTAACAGTCTATCATTATTACACATAAAAGCCATTACTTAAGATCATTACAATGTCAGGTGATAAATTACATTTATTTGCCTAATTAAAAATCTGAGATGAAGACATTATTTTATATATGCTTAGATCGTTTAGGTTATAAATAATGAATTAGACGAAGGAATAATATCCTCCCTATTGTCTTTTGACTCGCTCGCTATGGACAGGAATAGTTGAATTATAACACGTAATTTACATTTGAGGTTTTCTCGGACTCTGGGCGACATCTGTTACCATTTGAGCAGTCAGCCAGCAGCCTCTTGTCATGGAGTCAGGAATCGCAATCTCAAATCATGGGAAGGACGTGAGACAAGTACCGGAAGCCCGACGCATCTAACGCAGTTTTGCCTACTGTTTACCCTTCATCACAGGAGGCTAATGCCAAGGAGGAGTCTTAAAATATTTCCACCAGTTGTTTACCTTTTTAATGCTTCCTTTATAAAGCGTTCGTATTTGCTTCTCTAGTTTTATAAGAATTTTTTTTACTTACGAATAATTTGCAGTGACCAAAGTCTGATTTAATATTTCATTCTTCACATCCTTTTTAATCCCCGGTTTTATAGTTCTATCTTCATTTAATCATATATAAAGTGCTTTTCCTTTATTACCGGTTCAGCTCTCATAATTAATTTTCCTTTCTTCAACATAAAATAATGAATTGAAATTCAGTAAAACGCTGTGTTACCAATTGTTGTAGTTTATCCAAAAAGTATTTGTTTTCAGTTTATTTGAAAAATCCTAAAACGTTATTATAGAAATAATTAATTCAAAACCGAAAATTATTTTCATTTCAGTTTAACATATATTATGCAGCTGTAATGTCGTTGTTCTGTTGTCCTACTTCTATTAAATGAATTCCTATTACGTAACCTAAAATTAATTACATTTTGTGGTAATTTTTAAAATAACTTACAAACATGACCTAAAAATTAAAGTACCGCGTAAATTGCAATTAATCATGGTTACTTGCATATAATTAATCATAATTTTAATAAATTATAGGATAGTTTTATAGCAACTTAATGATTAATAATTCACCCATTTCTGTAATTAACTGTTATTTGGAGAACGAATTAATAACATTATTCATCCAAATTTAGTTATCCTTTTAATGTAGTGAATTGCGGATTAATCCTTGTTTCACCTTATAAGCCTGTCATTCCTAGCTTACATCATATGTTTAATTTTACTTCCACCTTTATATTACTTGTATGTTTTGTTTCTAATAATTTTAAAAGCCTGATGCCTGACAGAAAATTTACATTTATTTCTGTGAACACAATCTGTGTAACGCCTTCGTTTAGACGGCAACAGTGTGTAGTTGCCTGCTTGACAGTAAAATGTGCGGAGAAAATAAAGTGACGGGGCCTTGATGTGAGCAATGGTGTTTCCTCCCTCATCGCAGGCAACGTCGGGGGACGTCTGTGTAATCAACGGAGTGGTTGTATTTGGTAAGGTACTGAGGCAAGGTTAATTAGAGACACTGTGGCGAACCGCCCTCTGAGTCTATCCCTGTATCTATTGGAGCAGCTCGAAATACACACACACACACGTACTAATAATGGACAACGAAACTCATCATATAAATTACTTTAATTAATTATACATAAATGGAAGTTTGGTAAAACACAATATTTTCGATTAAAACTTTAAAACTAATATATCTAAAAATTTAACTCTTTCTCAAACATAGTTGATATTGAAATGAATATAAAGGGGTTTTAATGGTTCAAATTAATGAATTATATAAAAACGAAAATACATTAAAGTAGTACATATTAATTTGCAATACATAATAAGTGAGTCCATTTTCCAAGGCCGGCAATTTTTTATGATTAATAATAAATATTTTGTACATTATTTACAACCCTGAAATATTTTATAAACTTAAAACATAATTATCCAGCCTTCTCATAGAAACAGAACTACACACACACAACCCTACGCGGAATTGGCAGTACGAAGCTATCGGTAAAAGGTTACAAACAGGATAAGTTTTCAGCTTAGCTGATCACCGCTGGAAACACTAGAGATCGATCGATCCCAACTTCCTTGTTGGTCAGTGAGAACCTTGCTAATTTAGCTTTCTTCTGTGCCGTCACGGACAAGAGCAAGCATTCCACCATTTACCCAAATGTTCATATCCAATTGCAAACACCAATCCCTTACTTTCCAACTAATTAATCTTTAATATCCACTGCTTACTGGCCACTCTTAATCACTGCTTATTGTTCACTCCTCAATCCTGACCATCCTAAATACCTTAAATTTATTCCTCAGTTTTTAACACCTTCTCCCCACTCCATTATTACATTTTCTTCGGTGCGGGGGATTGGGGGGGAGGAGGGCCGATCTTCTCCAATCCAAAGTATACATTCCGTCTTTGGGAAGAGCCATTCACCCCACAACACCGATATTTTGGGAAAGACACAAGGTCTCGCCAGATTCCAGGTTTCCCGGAATCTCAATGAGTTTGAAAACCAAAGCCGGCGCCAACTTGTCTATGTTTTATTACTCTGCATGTAACCTTCCTCAACTTCTCTCACGCTACTTGTCTTTGATTTCGAACCACCAAATTTAGTTGTGTTTTAATGCTTTGTGTTGTTGAGGTATTCTGCCCTAAGACTGGTCCGATTCAACCCTCCATGCTAACCTATCTTGCGCAAGACTTTTCATTTCCTTATAACTAGAACAACCCACATCCTCCCTAATCTGTCCATCCTTGGCCTCCCTCGTCTGTTCTTATCTCACACACTTTCCTCTAATGCTTATCATTACAGTATGAAATAATTTATAGATTGTTTGGAAACCCTTTTCTTGTAATAGTGCATGTAATTGATATACACAAAAAATGGTATTTAATATCCGACACATAACAAAGAATGGACTTACTGGATAAGAAAATCCTATGGGAGGGTACTCCTAGAAAAGACGCTGCTACCTGCTATCGGACCGCATATTAGGTGGTGCCTGTGAGCGACAGGAAACCACTCATGGGACACAAGATAATTCGGACGAGGATACTGGAATCTGATACAAGCAAGGAGTAAGACTTGAGCACCTGGACATTGGCTCTTTGAGCTACATTGGATTGGATGCTGAACCGCTGCTAATCGCATCAATTCCCATTATTCTGAAGACGAATTTTTATTTCTTTTTATGGACCTAATTTGTCAACATGTTCGTTATATCTGGCTTCTGGACCGAATAATTGGAAATATACATTTACTCTCGATCAGCAAGTTCAGAGGTCAAGTTCCATTACAATAACAAAATAACGTATATTCAATATTTGTGTGTGTTATTCATCTGTAAACCAAGTCTACCGTATAAATTTTCTCCTCCTAGCATTAACAAGCAACGGAGCTGGAGTCAAGTAAGAATTTCCAGGAACTTCAGACTACGGCGAAATGCCGAACGACGGAACTGTCATTAGTACAGTAATAAGTTACATTTATTTAACAAGTCGCCACGCAACCAAAACTATGGGACGGTGTCACAAATTGTATTTTCGTCCAATATTCTCTCCCACGAAGTTATTTCTAGAAACAGTAAATTAATTTTTCATTTCCAGTTTGTTACGTTTAGCTTCTGCTTCCAGTAACTCCCGGGATAGCGCGGTTACGTCACGATGACGTCACTCTGGGGCCCGTGGGTGGAATATCTCAGAAATCGGATATTTGTTTGCATCTAACTCGCTTGCAGGTGGACCGTAAGGGTAACTCATGCAGAGCTGAAAAACGATTTAACGATTCACGAATCAGTGAAGTTTCCCTTGCTCAACCCACGCGCCCCGCCAGATGAGAGTTTCCACGGTTCTCCGTTGCATTATAGAAACAAATTGTCAGCATTTGCAACTGTTGACATCGAATATAAATAGTACAAAAGCCAGATGAAACATTAAAGGGAAAGGGACACACACAATAATGTTTTCGTGCACCACCCTACTGCATAACGGACACACACAGAGACAGATACTCCACTAAGTATGCTTTCACGTTTTCCAGGGCAATTAACCAGAAGGCAATCGTTCTGCGCGACCTGCTCAAATATTTACGTCTAATCAATGTTGATGCTAAAGCGTGGCCATGTAGCAATTTGCAAATGCACTTGGTCTGTAAATCACCATGATTGTTGCAAGCGTATGCCGCGATATTTCAACCCTGTTACCGGCTCCCTAAATCTTCTCTCCTAGCACCCGACAACGGTGACGTGTTACCAATTGAATTTAATCATCCTTGCGGTCTGAAGATCTAAACAACTCCAAAGAATATACAACAACTAAAGATTCCCATAATATTTATAGATACCATTGGAAAAAAAAATTAAATGCTAAATTTAAGAAAAACAATAATTACACATATCACAACCTGAACAAGGAAATATAAAACAAATGTTTAAATAAATTAAATAATACATAATTCCAAAAAGAAATACCACAGTCTCAAAAAATCAATAAATAGCTTACGAGTCGACGGAAAAAATCATGAAGATACAACAATCTGTTAAAATTCAGAAATATGATATTCACAAACTGTATAAGATCACAGTTGAAGCTGACAAGTTGAAACACAAAATTCTATACAATGGACGTTTGGAAAATGGTAATGAAGAAAATCTCAACAAATTGGTTCTACAAACCATTGACTAATGATTCCTTTTTAATACTTACCCAAGCCATCCGAAGCGCATGATTTACCATAAGGGAAATAATTTTATTGTTGGAGCCTTAGAATTAACAGTTACACACATTTCTGATATTATAAAAAAATATTTTTCTTTCACAAATTTTATATTTTATGCAGCTAATATATGATTTTTTTATTTTATCCACAATTTTTTTCGCCGGCGTAAATTAATTATAAATATTTTCAATTAATCCATAATTTTTAAAATCGAAACTAGAGAAACTATTGCGACAGCAAAGAAAATAAATTATACAAATTTCATCAAAGACATTAAAAAAAATAATAAGAGTCTATTAGATATAAATATTTATCAAAATAGTAATAATTATTATTATAACACAAGCTGGGTGCCCGGCGATTCCAGAGATATTAATTATATTTTACCTATTTTAGGAGGTATATGTACTGGGGTCGAAGACCTTTGACATATGGCAAGAGTTGTCGGCTGATCCCATTGGATCAGTCGGCCAATTGAAACTTGTGGAGACATGTGGAGAAGGGAATGCTGCGACCCGACAGCAAACTCGTCTCCCGTCATTCGGAAGGGCGTGAGAATAGTACTCAGTAGCCTGATGCAGACTTCCTATGGTTTTCCTTGCATCTCTTTTAAGTGAAACACGGGATAGGATCTTTAAAACATAGCCATCTTGTTCTACCTTCCATATTCCCGCTTTACAATTCCCCTCATATGCTATTTAAGGTGAGTTGCCTGTTTCAGGATCACCCTCATGTGGCATGTTACCTCCCAAAAACCCCGACCTACCTGATGCAGGTTTTCTAGGGTTTTCCCTGCATCTATTTAGTTGAAACACCGGGTAGGATCCTAGTTAACCCTTGGCTACCTTTCTCTACCTTCCGCATCCCTCCTTTTAAATTCCCTTCCTATACTATTAAAGGGAAGTTGCCTGTTTACCAAGAAAAAAAATGTTACAGTCAATTTTGTTTAAGATTAAGATTAAGATATATATGTTTTTATTTATTAAATTATTTTAATATTAATGGTAACGAGATATTGGATTTAATGTTAAGTTATAAAAAGGAAATGTACCTTTACTCTTAAACCTCCTATGCAAAAAAGAGTCTATTTCAATTACATAATAAGAGTTATTTCTCCGTATTCACAAGATTATTTAAAAATCATTTATTTCCCTATCGGGAAAAAAATTAACACATTCTGGTAGCCTCAGCTATTTCCCCAACCTAATTTCTCATCCAAGGCACAAGGTTGCTAGGATTTGATAGCATTACAGCATGGCAACCGGCTCTATTTGTAGTTGCATAAATCAATTACGCGTTAGTACTGGCTGGAGCTATGGCACCTGAGACTGTAAACATTTACATCCAGCAACATACACACACACAACAGAACATAACCCAGCATAATCCTATGGCATGTCAAGGAGGAAAGAACGGGAAGAATATCACTACAGGATCAGGCAAGCCACACTTAAAAGGTAAATCCCTCTACACGACGTGACGGTTACATCCATTAACTTATTACCAAACCGCCAAAGTATTAACATTTGCAAATTTAAACGTTTTCGGGATGTAAAATCACGGGAATGTGGTAAAACTCTTTCGACAGGATTTGATGAAAAATATATTACTGAAATGTTTAACCTCCCGAAAAAGATTGATGAAAAATCATATTTCCAAAAACTCTAAACTTTTTGTTCAGTTAAAAGCGTATAACCTAGTTACTAAATTTTTTTAACACTCAAACGTTGAATTATAAAGTTGTGTAATAATTTGTAAGTTACAAAATAATAAATACAGAAAAATAATGAAACGAACTGCAATTCCGGGGATGTGTTCATCGACATCTATGGTACTTGAGTGTAAATTTCTCCTATGTGTATTTACAGTATTTGATTCGACAAGGAAAGTCATCCGTAGCCTTACTTTTGCGTGTCTTTTACAGCTCCTTTTTTTACTCTTTTTCACCCTTGCTTTCATTTTAGTTCAATATAAAATAATGATAGGAAGCTCTAGCAATAACCTTTTTTAGTGATGACTTGTCTTGTTTGGAACTAGTGTCTTAGAAATTAGTTCAATATAAAAATATTCCAAGGAGTTGTGACAGCTGACTCTAACTTTCTGGTGAGCTTAGGCGTAGGTTATTAGTCAGCGTTTCCCAGCCTGTACCGTATTATTTGTTGTTTGCGACGCGACGCGACGTCAGGTCCAGACCGCCGCCGCCGCCGCCGCCCACCTTCGGGCACAGCTGCCAGTTCCTAAATTGCGCCAGTTGGTGGGTGGGTGGTGTTACAAAGTACCGGCCACCTGCAGCCATTCGTCATGGCCGGACCTGCTAGGTTGTTAGTCAGCTGCTCGTGACAAGCGTCGCTCTGATATTTCACGGCGTCGAGACGCGACGCGACGCGTCGCTCTGTCCATCACTGGCCGCCACCTGCGTCACATCAATAATCACTGGGATGAAACATCTCCTAGCTACGGAAATAGCTTTTCCATTATAATAATAATAATAGCCATAATTATTCCCAGGTGGTTTCTTCACAAACAGCAGTGCTCTTAGAGACGATTTTAATTGCTTACATTTCAATCAAAATGTATGTGATCGCAATTGTTTACAGATATTATTTTATTAATGGTGGGGGGAAGGAAGTCGCTGTTATTTAATTATCAATTAAATCATTTCCTTGCCGTTTTGAGCTGCAATATTCATATTTAAGGAATTGTGCACTGGGCCTGGACTATGAATGTTTTAAGAGTAATATTTTCGAATAAAAAGTTTAAAAAAAATGCAACCTATTACTTCTTTTATGATAATTATTGTGCGATAAATATTTTGACTGTACCCGTTTTATTCCTCCAAAATGTAATTTTGTTTCCTTCTTTCAAATACTTCGCAAAATGTTAAAATTATATGTTTTCAAAGAAAATTGTCAACGACCAGTTTTTACAGACAGTATTCACCTAGAATAACGACGTTACGTCATTTACATTAAAAATTAAAATTGTCAGAATATTAATAGAATTAGTAATTAAATAAAAACATGGCCAATAAGTCAGAAAATAATTTAATTATGGAGAAATCACCATTTATTCTCTGCACTGTCCTTTATTTACTCCCCCCTCCCTAATTTTATAATAACCCTTGCATTTCAAATTATGCTTAAGTAAAAATCTTCATTTTCTTTCTGAAATTGACAGTCGGAAAGTGGAATAAAAGTAAGATACGTTTATGGTAACCAGAACCATGAAATTGATTGATTCCTCTATAAGTAACGATTATTTTAACAGGTTATGTAGGGAAGCATCTATTGAAACTTGAAGTGGCACTTTGAGTTACGTTAGAGACGATGCCTTAAGCAGCGAATTAGCGAGAGCGACGTCCGTAAGACGCCTTACACGACCGCCGCCGTCGCAGGAGGATTACCGTTTCCTCGTGGATGACGTTCTCATCCCTTTCTCCCTCCTTCACCAAAGCTCCCCCTCCTCCTCCTCCACCCCTCTACTCTTCTTCGTAGTCGCGACGGTGGATTACGGAAAGAGCAACCGACGCTTCTGTCCTGTCTCGTCCTGACATGACCGATCCTCTTACGAATGTCAAGGGCATCATCGAGGCTCTCTCTCTCTGGAGAGAGACAATGCATCACAATACCAGCAGTGCAACGTGCTCATATATGACGAAATAAAATTTAATTACCATCGATTTAAAAAACAAAACATGAATCATACATTTGTAAAAGATAAGAAAATTTATAAGCAGTCTGAACATTAAAGTTCATTCCGTCTTCAGCTAAGCTGCATATAAGAAAGTCGGAATTAGCCAATCAGCATAGACTGGAAAAAATAATTACTTAGCTAGCGTCTATTTGGATGTATAATACACGTGGTCTTAGCTATAGAGAAATACACATCGTATAAGAAAGTTGTCATTTAGAACTTTTGGCAAGACGAAAGCTGTTATAAAATATTCCAAGGCATTCATTAAGAAACTCTAATAAAAAGAGCAAACAATAATTGAAAGGCAGCCAAATGTAAATGGGAATAGATGTTTTTGTAAGGTCACGGCAAAAGGTATAAAGTGTCTTCTTAGCGTATCTGACAATTAAATGTGTTAAAACAACCTAGTTATTTGTTGAGATATTTTGAAAATTATTTTAACAAATATGGCGGTTTTGAAAACGTTCCTTGCGTTACGTACTTGAATATATTTTTCCTTTTTTCACATTTATATTCATTAGGATTGACCATTGTTATCAATTCTCAGTATTATTTTTGAAATTGAATAAAACTGCGGGGAGAAAATAATTTTTTTTACTAAGAATCTCATACGGATCCTTAAAAATTGACTCTTTTCAGCACTTTGAATTTTTTTTCACTTAAACTACTTAAACAATTAAAAACCTAATACTTGGATTTGAAGGTATTAGCATGTAGATTATGAAAAAAACAGAATGAAGACAATATCTTAATATATTTGACGCATAAAAAGTTTCTGTTACCAGATGTCATGGAACTGGGAAAAACAGTAATAATTTATTAAATTATAATCAAACATATTCATTTAAATTGTCCTGCAGCATGTGTTACACTTTGCTTCTTTTCTTTTGCAGCTTTTCTTCAGTTTACTACATTTTTAGGCATATATAAAAGTCAAAAAATTATAAGATAGATTTTTTTCAGATTTTGGCCGAATTTTCAGTCCCCGTGTCCCTTAAGACACATGCCAATGGAACGTATTTGAACTCTTACGTTTTTAATTCAAAGCAGCGTGTGGAACTTTAATGCGAATCATCGCCAGAGAGACCACGAAATAAATTGGAAGATTAACATCCATAATACGTTGACGGATTTGCAAGTTGACCTCTGCTAGAGGTCGGCAGGTGTGCGTGAGTACCTGAGTGCTCTAAGCTAGACCTCGCCGTGCACAATATTCGCAGGGCCGCTCGCTGCAAGTCTTTGTGCAAATTGAAGGGAACAGGGGCCCCGGTGGTGCTCGTTAGGGAGCAATTTGTGGCGGAATTGTTGTTTAATTTTAGAGAAGAGGAGACGTTGCCGACGCTCTGTTTGCTGCTGCAGCGGTGGCGGTGGCGGCGGCGGCGGCGGTGGGCTGGCTGCAAGTCATTAGCGGAAATGGCTGAATCGGAAACTGCTTCCATGCAACAACAACAAAAAAGTAGTTCCATCGCGGCGGTGGCGTTTCCATCGTTCTCTGTTTAGACAGTCGTCGCATTATTGCTCAATTAGCGGCGAGAGATTCTCATCCTCCGAGAAGATTACGTCCCTTAAGTACGGGCGGCTCTTTTAAGTAACCGTCGTCGAAATATATAAAAAGTGGTTCACATTGTTTAAATTCACAAATGACAACAAAAAAGGACAGACAGTTAGAAATTACCACCCCAAAAAAACCTCAAACTACGACATGTGTTCTTCAGGAGAAGAAGTTTATTGTGATATTATGTGCAGTGTTACAAGTGAAATTAATAACTCTTATTTAATTATTTTCGTATAGATTCTAAGTTTTCTTGTTTCATGAAATATTTTGTAGTTAAGTTAATGATTGTATATCATTAATGTTTATGACTGTTAGTATTTACTATATTTACGTATATCTATCTCATGTTGTTTATATCAATTTGACTTATCTGAGGACTAACGGAACTAATAAATCAATCTATCTATCTATTATTACATTCCAAAATCTTTTACATACTCTCAACCCATTAATCTTGAACCTAGAAAGAAACAGTTTCTTGTGGTGGTAAGAAGTCGTAAGACTGTCCTGACGCAAGCCGTTTCATTTCAACATAGCTTCCAAAAACTCCCTAATCTGTTTAACATATTCCATCCTTTTCTCCCTCTTCTATTTTTTTTTCCAGACGTTCATGTCTCAAAACGTGACCTATTAATCTATCCCTTCTCTTAGTCAACGTCCTACATATTGTTCGCTCTTCCTCTATTCTGCGAATGTGATTAAACTCTACCAAACAACGTCACATTTAAATTTAGAGAGTTTTAAGCAATCGTTTTCAATGTTAATGTAGTTTATACAGAAAAAAAAATAAAAATAAAAATCTGGACGACACAGTAAAAGAAGCGAAGTGAAAATATAAATAACATATGAGTGAAGTGATTGTAAAAATCAGAGTACAGAAGTCTATTTTTTCAGGATGTGGAATAGTCTTGTAAATTATAACTTTGAGAGGAGAAGAAAATTTATTATGTACAATTAGAAAAAAAGTATCAATTTTATCCTTACGCGACAAAGCTTTATTGAAATTTGCCACTACATTAGTTTTTCCAAAGAAAATGTCCCCACTGCGAATGACCCCGAGGAAAACCAAAATTTTTATCTATCTGAGGATTTTATTGATTATATTAAAAGAAATGTGAAGACATTATTCATTAATATATTTAATACACATATGTGAACAAAGGGATCTACTGTGTACTCCAATAACTTAGGTCCAGCGATGCTGGATATCAGATAGTATGACCTATAATTTTTCCAAAAAACTAAAAAAGAACTATCAAATAAGTAGTCGCGCTACAGAAAAACTGAAACTGTGATTTTAGGTAAAGCTACAATTTTCCCTATACAATAAAAATGACATTACAAAGGTAAACGTTAACGTACCATCATTTCACCTTTCACCTTTAATTAACCTTTCGAGAGAACTTCGTCGTAGTAATTTCTTTCGTCCCCCCCTCCCCAGGAAAAACTCGAACAAAAAAAAGTAATTTTTGACGTAGGTTGAATTGTAAATTAAACATGACGTGGGTGAGTGCCTTGTGGCGTCACGTTTATTTGAGAAATTTGCTCAGAAATTTCTTTTTCCACTCTCGTCTTATTAACAAAAGTAAAAAAAAAGAAAACAACTGTCAACACATTGTTAACGGGAAATGTGTCAGAGAATAAATTTTAGAGACAATCGAGTTCTTTTTCTAAACTAAACTGAAACGTAAAGAAAGTCCTGTTCAATTGAGGATACTTTTTTTCTTATTTCTGAGAACGCTATGAAAAAATTTAGAAGCAGAGAATTTACTTCTGGAGGAATGGTTTTTAAATGACGTCATTTATTTTTCTTTCTGTCTTTCCGTTGAACCATTCCTTAAATGAAGAACAACGGAGGGAGCTTTTACACTTCTATGGTTATTTTTTAAAAAAGCGGTTTTATTTTATTAAATCAGGCAATTCTTAATAGTTTAAAAAATGGTATTAAACAGTACATTAAATTTTTTGGATAATAGGTTATCTATGATTTATTGGTTTAAATTCTACTTTATGACGGCAAGAGGAACAAAGGATGAGAATATTTACAGTTTTAAGATTATATTTTAATAAGAATAACAAAAGAAGTAAAATAGAACTTATCTCCCTGTATTTTTGAAAACGAATTATAAATTGATTTGACTTTGTAAATTCAAATAGAAAGAAAATTTTGATCTTTCTCCCAGGGGATGGTCAGCTTAAATACATTGGTCTGGCTAATTGATTTCGACAATGTCTTCTGTGGCTATCAGTTGACGGCCTTGAGGGATTTAATGTACGTTACCAAGCATCGGCACTCGTAGTTACTGGTTGCAACGTTAGGAATCCTTGAAGTGGAATTAGCTGCTACTGCTGGCCTTTGAAGTCTACTGCTGAACGCTCCATCCCAGCGAAGACTTCGTTTTTCAGTCCGATCAGCAGCCTCTGTCTATCTCAATGACCACTCCGCAACTAATTCACTCCTCAATCTTCCGCGAACCACGGGAGCTATCATTTTCCCCTTCCCAATTCAGTTTTAGCCAGTAATAAAAATTCTTGCATTTTCTATTTCGCCAATCCAAGGGCTCACGCGTCTTTCAAAAAGTAGTAAAATTACACGCACAAGAGGCTACTGAACATTCTGTGGGAACGTCTGAACGTGACAAAATAGTGAAACCGCAGATTATTACCATCAGACACATATTTATTAGCTTGTTGTCCGGCGGCCTCTTAATCTCTCAAAGGACCACTCCTTTCGAAAGATGTTTTGACGACATCCAGGCCTCCATGTACAATGAACCCCCAACTGTCGACGCTCGTGAAATTTATTTAATTTTAAATAAAATAACAAATAACTCCTTTAATAATTAAGAATGTAAGGGTACACTGTAATTGGATGGACGAGCAAATATGTAAAAATTGGGTCTTGTCTACTACTGATTTATTTTAAACTCTATGAATAATAGCAATGATATTAACGGTACATAATTAATAAATTCTCCGTAGAATTAATTACTATTTTTAATTAAAATTCTTCGTCAAAAAATCTGATTCTCAATTTTATTCTAATTGTTATATAATGGGTTTCAATGGTATAAGTTTAAATTAATAATTCTCCTCCCACTGTGAATGTGAATATGAAATGGTTTTCATATCGAAGCATTTTAGCGTGTAAAAGAGACTTGTCTGATGATACTGCATTAGGGTAAACTTTCCGCAGTTATAAAAGCGACCATTCTAGCAGTAGTCGAAGCAAGAAAAACCTAAAACTAATGTATTCCCAAGGTGCAGCAAGGAAAACATTTCAGAAAGGCTGTTATACGTATAAAGAGGAGGACCGTTGCTTCTTACGTGGATCGCTCTCGCTCAGAGAGACATTTTTAGAGTTGAAACGTTAAATCTTACAGTTAAAAGTTTCCTCACAACCTTTGCTCGCATCCGACGTCGACATCGTTTTGTTATCACCAGGGACTCGCGTTCCTTCTACTTTACTGGACTTGTACAGCTTGTAAAAAAGTTGATGCATAATATTACGCCGGATTTGATACTCCCTCAGACGAAATTTGTGAAACCTAAAGGAATGTATATATTGTTAAGGAAGGTGGGACAGAACGCAATTAAATATAATTCCATAAACTTAAAAAGCTTCAAAATATCTAAAATCCGAATTAATGACCGACAAGTAATTCTAAAAATAACCTTTTGCAGACTACTAAAATGATTATAAATTCAACTTCTGTAAAAAATGGGGACAAAACCTCGTTTTTGTAATATCAACAATAATTATAAATACTCCGGTCGTAACCATCGCTGAGGATAGTCAGCGACACTCAAAATTACTCACTACGTAATTAGTTTACCTATTTAGAAAATTTACCTAAACAGGTCCACAAAGATGGTGCGAAACGTTGTATTTATAATACGTAGACGTCAATTATTTTATTTTTTTGTGACATATTTCTGTTTATTTAAAAATTAGAATGATTTGCACTGCCGTAACTGAAACTAAATATTCAGCGGCGGATGCAAGGGGGAGGGAGAGAGGGATGGGGTATAAAAAGGTAATTTTTCAATAATTAAAGTTGTTTTGGGACAACTAACATTATTAAAATAAAACTATCATCTCTAGTGAATTAGTGATGGTTTACTTTCTTCATAATTAGCCATCCCTGAAAATGTAGGTACTAAGTTAAATATTTCAATTAATATTAATAATGTAATATTGTAATCTGCTTAGCGGATCCCATCTTGGCCTCCCTCTTCTATACGTACCTCACACACTTCCATCAAATGCTAATTTTACAAGATAAAGTCTAAAAACAAGCCCTATTAAGCCATCCCTTCTCTTCGTCCAAGTCCTATACATTGTTCTCTCTTCCCCTATCGTGCGTAGAACTTCCTCGTTAGTAACTCTATCCACCCATGTTTTCACAATATTTGAATTCATGCACAACACAGATTTCTTAATTTAATTAAATTTTTCCTCTCAACTGCGTTGAAAATTATTAATTTAATTATTGGGTTTAAAAGAAATTATTTAATATTTTCTTTCACTTCGTAAACTGCTTTACTATTATTATTTACATTCATAACAACATATTTTTGATAGAAAGAATTATTGCTTTTAATTTTACTTATTTCTTACTTTTCGTAATTGATAATATATTTTTATTGCTTTTGTTGCTAATCAATTAGTAATGATTTTGGTCCTACTTCTATACATAGGTCCGTTAGATTAAATTTCAAAATTTTATCTATTTGCTAACTTTTGTCAAATTTAATGAGGCTTATCTTTTATAAATATTTTGAAAGTTTTGAATAAAAATATAATAATGAATTTACGTTAAGATGAATTAAAAATAAATAGGTAAATTAGTATTCCAGAATTGGCTCTAAATGGAGTAGGTAATAAGATGGCTTGGATTGTTTGTGTTCTCTTCCCTAGCCCCTTTATTCCAGAATCAAGTCTATTATTATTTTTTTCTTTCTCTTCTTCCGGGAATGGGAAGTTGACGAGGTGTGGGCTAGGGAAACTCTTCTCGTCGCTAAGAGGTGCTTTCTATTCACAACTTCACCTTTTTTGTAGGCATCAGTTGGTAGAAGCTCGGCTGGTTGTAGAACGCTCCCTAATTGAACGGACTCTTCTCGTTTAGTTGAACAGTAAGTGAGAGGGGAAAAGTTTTGTGAATAAGCACAGGAAACGGAGGAAGGACAAATACGTTAGTCTACCAGGTTCAACGTGGAATTGATATGAAAAAAAATATATATTACCTCATATAATGCCACTCTCCATACGAACATTTTTAACAATCATTTCCTAATACACTTCTTTAACCGTAAGTAAGTTCCTTGCCTTCGCTATCCTACTTTTTTTATACTATAATTCTGCCATACTTAGTTTTTATGCTTCCCAAGTAGCAGTATTCCTCAACTTCTTTCAAAATATCCTTTCCGATTCCGACATCGTTTGTTATTTAATTATTTCCCATGCTACACTCCATCACATTGGTTTTTCCTCTTTCAATCCTCAATTTGTATTCCTCCTCCAGGACCACGATCATGAAATTTATTATGGTTTGAAAGTCTTTTTCTGACTCCGCTAATAGTACAATATCATCGGCAAACCGTAGAGTTATTACTTCTTCTCTTTGAGTTTGGTTCCGCCCGCCATCCCATAGTAATTGATGTTGCACCGATAATGCTTCTCGGATCAGTGTAATAACACATGCATGTTGGAGTCGTCTCGCTTGACTTGAAGTTACGATGATATTCTATTCAGACAGACGAGGCACACGACATCAATAATATATTCGTAACGGGGCAAAATTGATATGCAGACTGTTCGTCGCGGACGCTCTGATTTAATATACGTTATCGGGGGCATAAGAGAAATAATTCACAACAGACCGAGTGGATATTCAACGAATAGCAGATGACGTAATTTACGTGACACATATAGTCGATGACAGCAATATCTACACATACATGAGTATAGCGACTATCGTCCAACAAAAAAAACTTTAATATACTGCTACAGTACAATGTTCTAATTGTTTTAACTTACAACATTTTAATGATAATAATTTTTTTTTATGTTGTACTTAAATTATTGAAAGATAAGATGTCTTTAAGTCTACACCTGTTGACGACTGAAACCAAGACTTCAACGTTCTGTGATACATACTTTTTTAAAACTTATTTTATTTTCATCTCCGTTACGAAATTCCGGTGCTCGTAATTTTTCTTCTTCTCCTTCCTAAACTTACCGATTTTGATTACAATTTTGCTGTGGTATATACGGATAATTCTTAGCTACAGTTCGACGCGCAGTTGTCGAAATAATTTTTATTTTAATTATTCAACCTTGTTTGGATTTCTTACATAAAAGAATGTAACCCCCATAAATTTTAAGTTTTAGTTTGGCTGTGGATGTATTTGCGCAAGTTCGCTGCGTCGTAGCTTGGCATTGTTTTTGACAATTCGATTTCGGATTGCTGAGTTGTGACGTATTCCGTGTTTTGTAATTGAGTACAGATTGATTGAACTATTTAAGGATTAATACGACATTGAAAAAATTAAGTGTATTTGAAATAATATCTTGTGAAATCCAATTTATGTTAATTAAATAGTAATCAATTTATACGCCGACTTATTGGCTGTCGTTTTATTTAATATAATATCTTGTGAAAAATGTGAATGGGGTAATATTTGCATTACGTTTTAAGCAAATGTTCATTCGGCGAAAGTCCACATACCCTCCTAGATAAAATGTGTTTTTTCCATTCTATTCTAAATTAGCTATACGGTCCTACTTGAGCTTCAATTGAAGTATTTCTACTTCCTTTCATGTGTTTTAGTTTTCATTTATGTTCTTTTAGTATAAATTATAAAACCTTGTTGTGTGTTTATATTAAAAAATATTATTCAAAACGTTTCCCTTTAATATTTTCAGTTTATAAAATACTTCATAAATGTCTTTTACATCTTTAAAATTAGAACAATGTAAGGAAGTAAAAGTTGTTATTTTTAAATTAGTATAAACTTTATTTTACAAATTTAATGCTATTTGCTAAGCGAAGGTTATACTAATCTAAAAATAATAATTTTTAAAGTGATTCTTCTCTAAAACCGTAGAAAATTCTCTTTTAATTAACACACAAAGTATTTAATTATTTTAGAAAAATATTTTCTCCAGTTCTTTATTTTTCTATTCCTAACCGTATCCTATATATATATTTGTAATTTTATTTTTACAATTGTAACTAACCTCAATTTGAAATGCCTCGATAATGTAAGAAAAAGTTGTAATTTAATAGTTGTTATATATAAATGTTCATGCTTCTAAATTCTTCTATTGTAACACATGCATGGTAGTATCTGCGTAATTGGTCTAACGCCTGTGTAGTACCTACCAATAAATAAGTAAATCATAAAGTGAATAACCGAATACAGAAACTGGAAGAAGGTTAAGTACTTTGTAAGGGTGAAAATTGTTTTTCCTTCGTATGGCGTTGGAGTGTAATGGGAATCTGAAACGATCGTTTTGTGGGTAACATTCGGGAAGGGGCGCTCAGTTTTGGTGACGTTGACTGTACGCATAAATATGTGGAAAATGGATTTTAAGCTATATGAAAGTGTATGAAATACGATTAAAATAGCATACACTGAAAATATCGTTAGATTCCTTTGGAATATCTTTTCATAGTATCTTGAGTAAATTACAGAGAAGCCTTGTATGAACGTCGAAATTCACTTTACGCACCTGGCCCACACGCACATGGAGCAATTATCGGCGGGGGACTTCCTTCCCCCGGCCGTGTACGGGGGATAACAATTGGAGCAATAAGCACCGCAAGCCGAAATCCATTAGGAACAACTTCGGCAGTTTAGGTGTTTCACCCTTCCTACGGTCGGCCGACCGCCGCTATCGGAAAGTTTAACTTTAGAGCCGCAAAATCCTAATTAAGCCCCGTCCCAAACCACCATTACTTTTACCTCTGTCTATGTCAATTCTGTAACCGGAAATAAAATGGGAAGAATGAAGCTATCTAGAAGACGTTATTCATTACCACTGTCAGTCCATACATGAAAAGATTTGCAATGGCTGTTATCAAACAGTAAATCTTTTAGTTAGCCAAACACATAATTAATTGAAAGGACAAAGTCAGGAAGAGAAGGAATATTGAAAAAATAAATAAATGATCCTTATTTAAATAAAACTTAAAAAAAACAAGTGGTGTAGTTGATCTAATTGATTACACTAATAAATCACGTAATTTGTGCTACTGATAATATTAATTAATTTAATGAAATTATTTTTTACCCATAATATTGAACTTCCTCAAATGATATTAATAGACTTTTCGTTTCTCGTTTCACAGTTCGTTCACATATTTCGGTCTTCTCTAGTGTGATTAGCAGTTATGGTTCCCACACGAATGAAAATGGACTTCGTATTCAGAGGCGATAGTTACTGATTCAATTTTTATATCCTCAAAAACGTTGAATGTACATATTTTGACATTTATTTGGTTGATATTTGATTAAATCAGTAAAACATAGACATTTTGGCTGCAATGAAAGTGTAAATAGCAAAATTTAAAATTCTCCTCTTTCATTTCCATAAAGTAAATTATTTCTGTGAATTTAAAGTTGGACTTGAAGATGTTTTAAAAAGAAGAAACGATAGGTCGTGCTATGTTTATCTGTTTGTGCAACACTGTGCCATATAAAAGCGACGCATTGGGCCACTGCCAGTATAATTTTAAGATTAAGCTTCTTTACGTTTTTCCTGTCTTAGCACTTGAGTCGCTTGTTAAGTTTCTACTAACTTTCCTTGCATCTTTACTGTTATCATTTACCCTTCCTTTGCCTCGCTATTAATTTAATTCTCAGTGCTACATTTATTTACGTCCGAATTCGTTTCCCTTCTTTTATGAGCGAGGCCTATCCTCAAGCAGCCCTATTCAGTCGTCTCTTCCAAAGTTGAAATAGTCCCTGGCACAAACACAGCTCATAATTAAAGGACTCGCCTATCGGAGAGCACTTTTCATCTGCTTGTTACAAAAAAAACAACTTGCAAATGAATCTGTCCCCTGACCGACGGTCGGAGCCACCACCACAATCACATTTATTTTTGATGCTGCAGTTCATCCCGCATCCATTTTCGCGGGCCACAAATTATTTTTCCTGCCCTTCTCTCTCCCTTAGTCCTCAGTTTATGTCAGTCTTCATTAATACTCGACGACGATAATAATTTCGTGACACCCCTCCCCCCCTTTCCAAAGTTCTGGAGGAGGGGCGGCACTGGGACTAAATTGAATTAACCGATCGTCAAAGGTTGGGTTAAATTTAAATCGGTCCCGTTGTTACAAATGTGTCCGCGAATCGGTCCATTTCCTCTTAGCCAGACAATGTGCTTATATTGTCAACCTATTAGTTTTTTTCCCGATGGTTTGTTGCCGCAGCTGGGTGTGAGGGAAATAGGAGAATATAAAAGTTAAAAATATAAACACACACACACACGGTGGGCGCTCTTCATCCGACTCGTTGGTCGCGTAATTGGTAGGGCTTTCATTAGCCTGTAGCTCTGTATTCAATGAGCCGTGAATGAGCAGGTTTTAAGCGGTTGTTGCAAGCTTCAAGCTGTCCACCCGTGCAGATTAAGGTTTTTTTTAAAAAAAAATTGCCACCACCATCATGCAGCAATATCCAATCTCCCTTGATAACTGGCGTTAGAATGTCAAGTCAAAGATTGGGGGGTTTATTGCGTATAATGACACAGGCGAGCGGTAAAAATCACTTTATCCGTCCATTGGCGATTTGCGACCCTCTAATAGGAAACAAACGGAGAGGGATATAATTTAATAAATTAACCGATCGGTGCTATTCATTAAGCTTATTGGCTGCGTTTGGAAATTGTAACTCGCCACCAATCTCTGGTGGATTTGTCCTTCCATATTTGTGCGCTTTATTCGGCGGCCATAGTAGAGTCACAAATTTTGTGACCGAATCGATCATTAATATCTAACAAAAGAAAATTATTATTATCCTTCGAACAGTTAGACAGGAATTTTTTATAAATCTTGTATGGATTATATGTGGGTTTAAGCAGTGAGAAGACACTGGTGAAATTGTTTCGCAGCTAACATTTAAATTGAATCTATTTAAATATGTCCACAGAAAATCTCTTTGGATAAAGTATTCATTATATTAAATATTTACATACCTGGAATGTATATCGAAGAGACTAAACAATGTTTGACGTGGTGAGAGATAATTGTAAATGCACATACAAATGAGGAATAAACATGAAAAGAATGTGTTACGGCCCGGTATCTGGGAAACGAGCGTCTCGGAAACGGCGTAGATGGTCGGCTGTTAACGTGCTACTGTCAAAAAAATCTACGAGAAGGATGATGAAAACACAAATAGACGACAAGGTATTCAACTTCCATTCCTAATCAAGGAACACGGATAAATTTGGATATATAGATATAATATTACATTATATCAATCGTTGACATTTTTAATTTCTCTTTTAAATTAAAATAATTCTTCTCCTCGCAGTATTATTACTTTTCCACAATCCGTTTTAACTTTTTTTAACGCCTGTTAAAGGGCATGGACGACAAACTGCATCTCTGTTTATTTTATTACTCCCTTTATGGCTGTGTCCTTGCCCTTCAATTCTAATTACTGCCGACTGCCTTATGTAGAGGTTATAAATAACTCTTCTTTTTATTTTATTCATGTCATCTTCAAATTTCTTTTCAATGTCTTGCAGTTCACATTATCAAAGGAGGCTTTTTCTAAATCTAGAAATGCAATGAACGTAGTCCTGTTGTTTCTTATTCTGTCTTCTAAAATTAGACGCAGAGTCAATACTCACATTCTATTTGTCGTTCCATCCTATATACTAATTTCATTAATATATTTTGCATGCATGAGATACTAAACTATTCATTTCACTAAAATATATGTAGATAATTATTTAACTATTTTTTGTCAATACTGACCCCTGTAGTTTTATACACGTAAAATGATATTTCGAGTCCGATTAGGTATATTAACCTCTTAAGATTCAGAGGAAAGAAAATTATTCACTCTTTTTTTAAAACGGAGCAATGCTAATTTTAAAATTAATTTATTATTTTATAGAATTACTACTCAGTTCTAGAGGCTGAAACGTCTTATTACCTTATATAGGTTTAAGTCTTTATAGTTTCTTACTATTGGGGACAAAATTTAAAGAAAATCACGTTATATATTAAAGATTTTTTCAATTCGATATTATTGATGGAGAAAATATATTCTCAGTTTTGTATGTTACATAGAAGTGGATGTGTGTGTTCAAAAATGAACTATTTCAACAAAAGTGTTATTTTACAGCAACGAGTTTCCTCTTTTAGAAATAAGATCGCCGAGAAGTGGATTTATAAAAGTTCTGCAGATTTTCTTTTTCCCATTCTCGCACGAAGCTTTTATTTTTTCCTCTCCGTTTCTCGTGTTATGCCACCATTTGAGGCGCCATTTTCCCATGGCTATCTTGATGACAGTGAACTGAGATTCTGCTCCCATAAATCACAATGATACATTGATGTGCCGTGTGACTCATATGGCTCAGATAGCGGCTGTTGTTGTGGGTTGCTGCTAGCAGAAACAGATTCTAAAAAACGGAGAAAAGGAGTAAAACCTCGGACAGTTAGCCGGCACTCAAACCTGCAAACGATAAATATTTCACCTGGATGAAATCGAAATCAAAATATACTTTGCAGAAACTGTAACAAGTGGGCCATCTGTCAAATGCTATGACACAGAGCTTAAGAAACAACGACCTGTATTCTACAAAAAAAAAATTGAACAAAATAAATTTTAGAAAAACTAGATCTTGTGGTCCTTGTCAACGTAGGCCAGACTGAAATATTATACACAGAGATAGTACGAAAGAAAAAGTAATCCTAAGGCTATTTCGTAAACAATCTTACACTCAGAAGTACCTTTATTGAAGAGTTATTAGATTTAAGAAAAAAAATTAAAAAATTATCTTCCCTACCTAAAATGACAGTATTATCAAAATTAAAGGACTGATTTAAGTTCCAGACAAGATTTAGCTATGGGAGAGTTTTTACATGTTGGAAAAATTAAATTAGCTTCGTGTACCTTAATTAACAGATTGTTTGGTCTGACCGATAAAAAATATGAGCAATTGAAATAAATAAACAGACGTCCAATAAGATAGAAAATAATTTAATTACTATTCTATTAATACCAAAACAACGTTTCGTCAAACTTTGTAGACTGCTTCAGGTAACTGTACGACAAACAAAATTGTAAATTCAAAATAATTTTTATTTACTTTAAATTTCATGTCAAAAAATGATGTTTCAATATCAGCAATTAAGTGCAAGAAATTTTATAAGCAATATTATGAAAATCAGAAATATTAGACATGTTAGTTTCTTCACCGAATTAGACAAAGAATCTACAGATTTGTAAACTAAAGAGATAGTGTTTTGCTTTTAAATGACATTATAAATAATAATTTAATTATTTGAAGGAGTTCTTGTTATTATAAATATAATTATTTCATTGATTTCTGCCAACAAATATCCATACTTTACTTCTTTCATCTTTTTCAAAGACAATTGGCATATTGAACTGTTATATTTATTCCGCTTGTTAGCTTTTTTTATGTAATTATTTGTTACTAAATAAATTTAATGTCGTTTTCTTTTATCAGTTTACGTGGGATAGGAGACTTTAGATGGAAGAATATGTAAAAATAAGTCTACAAATGAAACCCTTAGTCGTCCAAAGGGTACGACGGACGGCTCAGTTTTATTTCCGTCTCCCATTTAAATTCAATTCTTATGAAGCGAGGGGTTCCAATCATCCCCCACAAAAAAATGACAGAGATAAAGCGCCCGTGGTTTGAAATCGGTCTGATTAATGCGTTAAAAATAATGAAGGGGCGTAGGAAGGATTCAGACAGTTCGCAGGAATAACGAACGAATACTGACGATATCGGGTTAAAATTACCGGGGAGTGGGTGGTGGTCTGTTTCAGAGAAGACGGGGGTGAAAATCGGCTCAGCCTCCAAATAATAAAGCAGAGCCCGGCATCTTTCTAGTTTGAGAAAATGATTCTTCAGTACCGTTCCCTTTTTTATCCCCTTCTCCCCCCCCCTCTCTCTCTCTCTCTCTCTGGATGTGAATCATAATAATTCATTTCTATCTCATTTCATTTTAGAATCTGAATAATAAGAAAGCGGAGGGTTGGTGGAAGTGAGACGAACTACAGAGGGGGAGAAAATAGCCATCTCTGAGGAGAATGATAATTTGTTTAACGTTCAAAAAAAAAGTCTTACTCAGTTTCCTGGAACTGACTTTTCGCGGACGACGAGAAAAGAAAGGCTCACGTGACTGGAAGAATTCGTTAATATCATTGTAATAATAAGAATGGAAGAAGAGGTAAGTTTAAAGGCTGCAGTTCTCTATAAGAAGCATGGACGGAACTGAGTGAAAAGTTTCAATTAACGATAAGTTTTCACATTTGACCTTAATTAAGGCTGACAAAGATAATTGTGGAGCCGTGGGGAAGTGAACGCTGAACTTCCTCTGATAGATGGATGAAAGAGGATGGAAAAAAGATTGTATTGTATGTGCGAGTTGAAACTTCTGTGGCTTGCATCAATTTTGTGAGCAACACTATATTTATAATTTCTTCAACATGAGCGCCATTGTTCTAATTACACCACAACGAGTGTGATAAAATTAATCAACTTGTCTAGTGTAATTTCTAAATGCCTTATTCACTGATAACTAATACTGATCTTCCCTACAGAGGGAGGATGGGGCTTAACTGCGGGATGCCTCGTCATCTCTTCTGCTAGGTGTATGTACCGGGGTCGCGGACATTGGGCATACGGTAAGAGTTGATCACTGTTCCTATTGGATCAGTCGGCCAGCTGCCTGCTAAAACTGGTCGAAGGAGAGGAGAGTACTGCGAACAAACAGCAAACTCCTCTCCCGACCTACCTGATTCAGGCTTTCTAGGGTTTGCCTTGCATTTCTTTCAGGTGAATAGCGGGCAGGATCCTTAAAACATAGCCTGGGGGTCCTAGTTAACCCTTGGCTACTTTTCTCTACCTTCCACATCCCCCCTTTTCAATTCCCCTGCTATGGTATTAAAGGGGAGTTGCCTTTTTCAGGATCACCCTCGTATACCCTGTTAACCTCCCCCCCAAAAAAACTAGTTCACCCAAGGCTTTCTTCTTCCCCACCTTCATCACCCTTCCAAATTTGCTTCCTATTCTATTTAAGAGGAATTGTCATTTATTGGATCACCCTCATGCACATGTCAACCAAAAAAAATTACTCTCACTGATATCAACGTATCTGTTATAGAAATGAATCCTGCCTTAGCAAAGACTATTTGAATAAATCCTTCTAGCCGGTCGAAAATTTTCCATTTTTGTCTTTCTTCTAAATTAGCTAGACGCTCTTACTTGAGCTTCAAT
Organism: Eucriotettix oculatus; assembly: GCA_034510155.1. Classification (NCBI taxonomy): domain Eukaryota; kingdom Metazoa; phylum Arthropoda; class Insecta; order Orthoptera; family Tetrigidae; genus Eucriotettix; species Eucriotettix oculatus. The sequence continues at coordinate 55,560,571 of CM067382.1, forward strand.
TGAAGCATTTCTACTGCCTTAGTCTTCTGTATATTTTCAGATAGTCTCTTTTTATTCATCTTTGTGTAACATTATTTATACCCTTTGAAATGAGAAATCGTCATGTGGAAGACACATGTTGACGCGTGGAAACATACGATTAACACCCTGATTGTCGGCTAAGGAAACTTTGCGGGCCCGTCACTTATTTCAAGCATTGTGATTAGATGATTCACCACTCGTGGCTAGTAACCACCATAAATTTTCTAATTTGAAACAGGCCATACCTGAACTTGTAACGTTCTAGCAAAGCTTTCGCCTCAGCTAAGCTAGTAATATGTGCCATTTTGTGTCAAGTTCAGACCAAGTTAAGAATTTCATTAGTTTTATAGGATGGTATCGTTGACCAGCGTAAGTTGAAACCGAGACATAAATTGAATCTGATAACGTTAATCAAGATGAAGGTATTGATAAGACTTGTAATGTGTGCAATTCGTTTGGGGTAGATAAAGGAAGACCCTTTCTTGCATAGAGCAGCAGTAGTAAATGGGAGCGCATTTTTCAGCCGGCAGTTAATAGAAATCCCTGGCATCGCAATCAGATGTTGGTCGCCCGCAGCGATTACTTGTGTCCGAGATGAGTAATGGCGACTCCTTGCCGGGCTGCGTGACCAGGTCATGTTCAGGAAATGAAGCATCATTCTCTCCCAACCCACTGCCACGTTGCAATTTTTAATCAGGTGCACGTTGTGGCTTCTGTCGACGTTATTGATGGTACATCCTCACGGCACTGTTCTATTACAGCCACGGTCCGCTGACTGACGTCTCCATTTGCATGGAAGGCCTTGGCCCGGAAAATCGAACTCACAATCGCATATACGAATTCTTTTAATTCCTTTGGAGACGGAGGAAATATTAATACAATAATGCTGAACATATAATAACAAAGCAGTCAGCCTTCTAACTTTTATGGACTACAATAGAGTTGTTTTGTCCTACCAAACAGTAACGACGCCGATCTCCTGTGGTCTAGTGGCTAGCGTCGTTACCTCCCAGGTTCAAATCTTGGAATGGGCTGGAGTGTTTGTATCGGCATGGTCACCGAGATTGGGATTAATACTGCTGAAGAATCGATACGCTGACCAAATTCGGAATGCGTCATGTAAGATGACAGTCAGCATTCGACACGCTAGACCAAGGCCCTGAATGGGCTGCAGACAGAAGAAAAAGAAACAGTAATAATAAAAATCAATCAAACTGTGCTCTTTGCACATTATAATGCCTATATGATAAATTTTTAATATTGTATTACATAGATTGAAGAGGGTAACTGTTTAAAATTGTACTTAGTGCCGTGGGGCTACTCGGACAAGTATTTCGATATAAGACACTTAGGATGCAAAAGGACAGAAAAATCAATAAAATTGAACCATATTTTTCAATGACGTCACAACTGCATCGCACCACTTGTCCCTATGGTGGGTCCATACCAGGTTGAGTAAGAATAATCAAGAGATAAAGTTTTCTTCACGCTGTAATTGAAGTCCAACAGAAAATGTAAAGATATAGACTGTTGTGGAATATTCTTACCTCAAATTACTGCTAGTTTTGGTAATGGGCTACACGAGGCAACTCCCCTTGAAAAAGGGGGAGGGATGTGGAAAGTAGAGACTAACGCTCCCGGGCTATTTTTAAGGAACCTACTGTAGCAACCCTAATTCTCACGCCCTTCCAAATGACGGGAGAGAAGTTTGCCGTGGGGTCGCAGGATTCCCTTCTCCGTGTCTCCACAACTTTTAGGAGGAAGTTGTCCGATTGATCCACTGCGATCATAGGAAAACTCTGCCCAAGGTCTTTGACCCCAGGACATACAACTTCAAATATAAATTAAGGTGCGTCGGCATGTGAGAACCTTAAAGCAAACAGTGTACGAGGTATCCTCAAAGGTGAACCCCGCAAGCAATCTGGAAGAGAGAGTTCCAACGGGTATTTTCTGGCCTATATTGCGGCCCTTAAAAATCATAATTAATTGATAAAAGTGGGGATTTAAATGTTAGAATACTGATTTACTTAAGTATATTTAAAGAAAAAATTAATAACTTTTTCTTTTGGATTATTCTTTAAAACAAAATAATTTACATTAGTCTTTTATATTTAAAGCTCGTCACCACTTTTTTTGTTCGCGGACTTTCTGTTTCTGAAAATGGGACTGATGCGGCTTTCCCGCGACATGTAGAAGCATTTAATCATTCCTAACAGCAGTACGACGGATAGTTTGAAGTGTATTGAAGTTTGTAAGCTATTTTCCATTGTTGCCATGGCGACGTCTGTCTGCCACAGTGCTCCAGGACTTTGCTGGAGACAGACGTCCGTGACAGCTGTCTGGCGTCGGAAGGGATCCTTGGAACAAAGTGAGAAGCTTATTACTGTTTGCCTGTGAAACATATTAACTCCGGCCTCGGCAGTCTTTCACGAGAAAATATGCTGTCGCTCCCGAAACTATTGCCTTGTAAACTACTGCGCTTCGCTTCCAGAATGCGAAATTCAGCAAAAAGAGCAGAAAAATGTCGTGTGTGTGTTGGGGAATGAAATGCACCTTCAGTCTATTGTAACAATGGCGCCACACAACAGAATAGTGTGTTACGTATAATTTATACCTACATATTAGGTAATTGATTTCACATATTATTATTAATTACTCCATTAAAACGGTTGTTAGGCTTACGCGTATAAAAATTAATTATGAAACAATTTATAATAAATGACGTATTTTGTAATGTAGATTTTCTAAGTTTTAGCTTCACTTTTTGACTTATTTTACCAAAATATAGTCAATGTCATAATATTATTTTTTTACCGGTTAATTCTGATCTTTAACGTATCAGTTTCAGCATTAATTGATGTTTGATTTAACATAAATTAAACATAAATGTAATCTTTTGATTTTGTACGTGGGATCAACAACTGTAATCTTTGCATTTTGTCAGTCAAATAATATTTGGAATTAATAACAGAGAATGAGAAGCTTGCTGATGGAATTTTCCTTTGATAGGAAAGTTTAATGCCCTATTGTTTGGCCTATATAGCACGAAATGTAATAAGAGCAAAATATTACGTGTAAACTATAATTGTTAAGAGTGCGGCTGCCAATTTCTTTCTTGACGGAAAGAGCTTTCGATCAACTTTCCTAAAAATTATTATTTCAATTTATTCCCGGGATCTTTCCCACAAAATACGATTTTGAACTACAAATCTTTTAAATTTGTTGGTACAAATGATTCTGAATCGCGAAGACCATGGTTAAGATTGATGGTGAATCGATGCGTTGACCACGTGCCACTCCAAATTCGGAATGGGTCATACAAGAATGACAGTCCGCAGTCTTCTCGGTAGGCCAAGGCCCTCAATGGGCTGTGGAGCCACAGAAGAAGAATATAGATGAAGGTGTCTCAGCACAATCTCAGCACCGTAATCAATCTGGGCACAAATACCTGCTACCTTCTTTTAATGTCCAAAATGGAATGAATTATTCTATATATTAAATATTAACCTTAATTTTGATGAATCTACTATAAGTAAGACGAGATTTTTCGAGTGTTAGAGAGAGCCGTGAAGGCGTTAATTATGACGACGACCTCCTTGGACGCCTTAACACAACAACAACAGGTAACAACGTCTAAAAGGTGATGGAAGTGGTTCTGGAAAATCAGAGAGGTTACTGATGACGTCGGAATATCATCTGGCTCATGCCAAAAAAAATTTCCCGTCATTTCTTATGCATGAATCGAGTGGTTGCTAAATTCGTTCCAAAATTACTGAATCTCGAATCAGCGTCGCAAAGACGTCGCTCAGAAATTGTTAAATGAAGCCAAAGGCATTAAATATTTATTAAACCAGTCATAAGACTTGAAGCATTGGTGTACGAGTAAATGACGTCTAAACTAAAGTCCAATCGTCTCAAAGGAAGCTGCTTGAAGAGCCACAACGAAAAACATTCGAAAAGTTCGATCAATCATGAAGGTTCTTCTTGCTATTTTTGTATTTTGATGCCGTAAGACACCATGAATTATTGCAAAGTGGTTGCACCATTAATGAGGAATACTTCTTGTAAGTTAAATGCAGTTTGCGTGAGGAAATCCGACGAAGACCACCAGAATTGTGACAAAATCATTCGTGGAATTTGGATCACGATAGAATCAAAACATTAATTTTGCCTCACAGATTTTTTTATTATGTTTTTAATCCCAGGACTGACGAGAACCATTAATGGACTATGTCTTTCTAGCATATTCTAGGTCAGAACAGAATCTCTTTAAAACCAAATGCTACATGGAAATGCGAGTTCAAGAAGTGCTTCCAAGATTGGTAAAAGCTGGGAGATGTGTATTTTATCTGAAGTGGATTGCTTTGAAGAGAACAAAATTTATCCAGATTAATTTCGTTTTGGTAACAGGCTACGTGAAGGTGATTCTAAAACAGGCAACTCCCCCTTTAATAGCATAGGAAGGGAATTGAAAAGGGAGGGTTTGGAAAGTAGAGCATGTGAGCCAAGGTTTGAGAAGGGGCCCCCGGGCTATAGTTCAAGGATCCTACCCGGTGTTTTAACCTTTAATATGCATTAGCTATTGGATACTATTCTCACGCCCTTCCGAATGATGAGAGAGGAGTTAGCTGTGGGGTCGCAGCATTCCCTTCTCCGTGTCTCCACCAGTTTTATAAGGCAGTTGGCCTACTGATGCATTGGGATCAGCGGACAATTCTTACCTTATACCCAAGGTATTCGACCGCAGTGGGTCGTTACGCACAAAATATTATATACCTTTTGATTTTAAAGCAACATTTGAGCAACTGCCTCGGTTAAAATAAATGCTTAGCTTCGTTAATGTATCTTCCGAATGCGGCTCCAATCTCAGAGTTCTCTTCGGGAGTTACATACACGAATTTGATGTTAACTGTCAATTGGCGAAGATATTTATTTCACAACGTAAAATACATTCCTTTACATCCGAAGAAAACCAAACAATTAAAGCAAAGAACATACCAAAGTTTGTCAAACATTATCTTTTAATTAAGGTGACGTCGATTAACATGTCTGTATACAAAGTAGATGAAGGTGCCTCAGCATTTGAAAACTGTGATAAAAAAAGAGTACGAGGTTAGCCCGCAATCAATTTGGTAAGAAATACAGACGAGAGAGATCTCCCACAGGAATCTCGTACACGGCCATCCTGATTAATAAATAAGGTTTATTTTTAAAAAAAATCCCATTATAGTGACGTCTGTAGGTGATTTCAGTCGTGACGAACTGGTGACATGAATCTATAGCTTGCAAGTCTTATGTTATAACAATGTCCACCCAGCACGATTATTAGCTTGAGTACGTTTCACGTAGACTCTACCATTTGTTTGTCTTTCAATGTGTGTGTGTGTGTGTTGTGGGTCCGATATTCTTCGTGGTTGATCCTCATTGGTGCGTCCTGTCACGGAGCCGAGTGGGAACGCTTATAGAGTTTCGCCCTCGCAGCCGTAAACAAACCGAGGAAGCTACGGTCGCTTGTACTATTCGCACAACTACTGTACATAGCGAAGGGGGAAGGGGAAGAGGAAGGGACGTGACCCTCGTACAAAATACCTCGACCACTCTCACCTATGCGCTGAAATATTACGACCCACCTCCGTTAATATTTCAGCGACGACTCCACCGCCTACTGTAACAATGACTCACCCTCGAGGCAAGGAGCAGGGCTAGAAAATATTTACTGCCAAGTCAACATTAGCATACAATACACACAATGAACTCTGTGACCGGTAAAACAACATTCTCTCAGCAAATGGGCACAAGGCCGACAGCAACAGTTCCTAAGCAACACTTGTTATTAAGAAGGTCCATTAAAAATGTTATCACAGTGCCAAACAATTACGTTCTCAAGAGTTTAAAAAAAAGTTGCTATTTTTCCTGACGATTGTGCCTCGGAAAGAGTCAATATCACTAAAGCCTTGGCAATAACAAATTAATGGCCAAAAGTCAGAATTAATTAACACAAATTTTTCCACTACACAAAATTTTCATCCCTCTCCCCAGGGGCCTCTTCAGTAGAATATAATTAACAAAATATGATACGATTTCTTCTAAAACTGTTTTACATAAAAAATTAAACTTCCATCGGGCCGAAATTGAAGTCGTGGAAGAGGTACATTATTACTGCGGAAATGTTTTATTTCAATTCATACTCAAATTTTACTTACTTGGAATTATTTTCACTTCCAAAATGGCATTTAGAACACATTTATGAATCTATTAATAAAGCCCAAAATATTTTAGGTTTCTATAGGATGAAACAGCTAATTATTCTGGTCCCCATTAACCTTGGCTGAACCAGATATTACTGTTTAGATCTATAGATTGGTCACCGATCACAAATCAATCCGTAAAATTGAAATTCTACAACAGATGGACCCTTTTATAAACTATAATTATAAAAAAAAAGATTGCTACAGACTTGATAAACCAATTTCTGGAGTTAAAAACATTTCTCTAAATATTTAAAATTTATTTTTAAAGCAGATAATCACGACATTGATTCTGGTGACATAATTGAATTTTTACAGTTCGTTCTAGAAACTCTACTGGAAAACATTTTTGTGATAAAGCGCTACAGAGAAAATTGTAATTTAAACAATTCCTTAGCGTCACATATGCTTAATCATTTCCAGTTTAATGTATTTTATATAAATATTTCTATATTATTAACGTTGCTTGAAGATAAGATTTCCAATGAGAAATTATTAGACAAAAATTATTATCTATATATAGATATATAAACAATGTCTATCTGTCCTTTATGCATTTCTGTACCATTTATGGGATCGCCATAAAACTTGAAGGTAATTGTTGAGAACCGCAAAGGTTTTTGGAACAATACATCAAACCTACAATAGTAGGTTCTGTATACAAAAACAAAGTGAAAAACATTCTGCAGGATAGGTTTAATGGCCCATACGCTCATAGAGATTTCCAAAAGTGAATGCGGATTGCCTATACTTGTGATTTATATTGCTATTTCTTTTTAAATTACACACTATTTCGCACTGTAATTAACCTATCGTTGATAGACAGCAAACTCCCTGAGATATAATAAACTTGTTTGAATCGTCGACACGAGGTATACGTAAATTGGTTTTATTGGTCGCATAAGATTTTACTATTAAGTAATTGCTCATTTTTTAAAACTAGTAAATGCAAATTTGTATGCTTAGATATCAAAAATAAAATAGTCACATAAATGATACCACGCTTCTTATACATTAAACAAGCAATAACTTTATGAAAATTCTGTAACAATTGTTTTGTTGTTCAGGGTAAAATAAAAAGATTATTTGCACAAGTTTCTGCGCTAACGAAGTCGCGAGCATAGCTAGTTGGATATAGATGTTATTTTTTCAAAATATTTATATTTTTGTGACTTATTAATATATTGATACATATATATTCTAAAAAGTAAACAAAATTATTATAATCTGAGTCTGCAGCTATAAAGAATGTTCATCAGCTAATACAGACCCAACATCTCAGATCTCAGAAGAACGGAGAAAAAAGCTAACTCAGCAGACAAAAAGAAATAGCAGCGAACTTCAACCAACCTACCGCTCAGGTTTCTAATAAAACTAAAACCCCAAAATAATTATTAATTAACTTAAATCAGTCTACGGGAACTTCCCGTAACTGGACTAAGCTTAATTGGTGTAAAAACACCGGCCAGCGGCCACTCAACTAGAACTACGGGACTGCGAATTGCCCAACAAGGGTTTCAACAGTCTAATATACTTAAACACTAATCCAAGATAATGCAGAGCTCACACGAGGTGCAAGTATCTGGATACTAAATAAAAGATCACCAAAGGCCGTGCGCCCTGGGAATTCAATATGTCGTCACTAAAGCGTGGTGACGTTTGAACGAAAAGAAAACTAAATTATTTCGTAAAGGTTAAAAAATCAACGAGGCTGGCAGAACAGCCAAAGCAACTGAACGCAGCTACGAACCCCAACGCCGTTGGACACAGCTCAAAAGAGACCCAACGAAACATGAAGACAACAACACAGCTCGTTTGATCCGATTGGCATACAAAATCATACTGTTCTTGAGCTGTTCTTAGCCACCCCCCTTCCCCCTCTCCATCCCCTCACCACTGCTGGTGTCAAACTATCCCTCTATCGTATAAACTACCTAACTAATTTTACCACCAAGTGGCGTAAACACTTAAAAGTACAAGAAACGAAAAGAATTCCATTGCACATTCCTTTAATTTAAACGATTACGTCGCACAAATCCTAAAGTTTTGTAATTGTCCCCAACGATTTTGTATCAGTCGCAATATAACTTCTCAAACAAATGTTAATAATCTACTATTAAAAAACATTTTAGCACCAATATCACTTTTTAAAATCTCGATACTTATCCAGGTAACGTGGAAGTTAATTTAAATAATAATCTAAACTAATCTACCGTCGTAACAAACAAAGTTACATAAACAGTTAGTAAATCATTTTTAATCAATGACGTCTCCGTTTGTTCAGTGGTCAAGTTGTTTACGTTTCATAAATAAAAACACATACCAAGCTGATGAAAGTAAAAGAATGTACCGAAACGTCGTTTATAATAAAAGGTTATCCGTTTCGTGGTATTAGACTCTGTATAGTTTATCAGATACAGAAAATAAAAAGCCTCACAAATTTATTAGTTAACAGGTTGAAAGTTATCGACGTTTGTGATTCTGTAAGATTCACGTGAAAACAACTTGTATAGTAATTACCTGAATTTAAAAATCTTTTGTCATTAGTTTTGCTCGGTGCAATAATAACAGAATGACTACGACAAACGTCGAAAGCTTTCAACCTGTTAACTTTTAAATTTATGAGTATAAAGTCAGTTATAATGGTAGTTTATTTCATCCTTATTGGGAAAGAAGATTTATCCATAACCTCTACAGAAGGCAGCCAGCAGTAATTAGAAGTGAAGAAAATCAGAAACCAAGAAAGGAGTAAGACAAGGATGCAGTCTGTCGCCCATGCTCTTTAACTTATATATAGAACAGCCGACGAAGAAAGTTAAAAATGAATATGGAAAGGGAATCAAAATGCAAGGAGAATAAATAAAAACACTAAGGTTTGCTGCTGATATTGTCGTTTTAGGGAAGAGTCAGTAGAGGACCATAATAAATGGCATAAACGTTAGCCAGGAGGAGGCTAACAAGAAGATTAATAGACGGAAATCCAAGGTGAATGGAGTATGAAAAATATTGAAATAACAATCAAAGTTAGATTGGAAAAGGATATTTAGAAGGAATTTTGCTAGTTAGGAAGAATAATATTTAGGTATGGCAGAAGTATAGTAGACATAAAGCGTAGGATAACACAGACAAGGAAGGCTTTAATAAAAAATAGGAATTTACTTACGGATAATATAAGTATTATTAACGGGAAATCATTACTATAATGTTCGTATGGAGTGCGAAAAGTGGAACCTGGAGTTGCAGAAAGAATAGAAGCTATTAAAATGTGGAGTGACTAACGAGCAGAATATTGTAAGAGAGAACAGTATGGAGAGAAGAGATAAATTAATAGCCACGTTTTGAGACATGAGTGTCTTGTAAAATTAGAATTAGAGGGATGGAATACGCTAAGCAGTTTAGAGGGGATGTGGTAGATATGTATAAATGAAAAGGCTTGTGCAGGATATTTTAACACGGAGAGTTGCATCAGACCAGTCTTTGGACTTATTAACACAGGAACAACAACATTTCATCTTATTAATAAATATGCAAGAGTAAGTTAAATATGAATTAAAATAATATATTGGCCCAATGAATTTACCTTGGAAAAAATGGAACTCTGGAAATAATTTCTCCTCCTGTATTTCCTCTCTCAATAGTTACTATATGTGTATTGAGTACATAAGTTTTTTTACATTCCGAAATTGTCACATACGCGTGCGTGAATGTAACTAACGTCTTTACGTTATTAAAATCTTACACACTCGTTTAATGACAAGGGAAATGGTGCACAGACGTCCCATGTAATTTACTCAAGCATAAAATAAAAGCGTAAGTAACCGTAAACGTAAGGGAATTAAGTTAGTCTTAACTTTAACGTTGGGAGGATTATGTGAAATTGTGAACCATTGAGGCCTTTATAACCGTCATATTACTATACAAGTAACCGTCTTCATGACGCTAAGCTAAGCAAAGAGGCACTGGTTTGATGAAAGCTTAAGACAACGGCGACTTCTAAAATACAACAGTCATTTTGTGGAACAGTTATTTATCTCACAATGTTCCCGTAATGTAAGTGAGGAGGCGAATGAAATTGTTATTGATACTTCAACTTCGAACAAGTTCCTTAAACGCTTGTTACTAAAATAAACAGTGAGAAGAAAAATTAGAAGTCGGTGATTGGGGAAACTTAAAGACAGTAAATTATAATAGTAAAACATGTAAAACGATAACACGATACAAGGAAAATTATCCTCCATAATGAATAAATCGGGCTTAAAAATTTTAAATTTTCATCAATGGGCTGAATTTAATAAAAACTACCCAATTCGGTGCAAGACGTGAAAATAATCTTCACCAACATTCAGGAATGCATAATCATCATCAGCAATAAAAACTTTTTCCAGAAGAAATACAATTGTTCTCCATAAATAAATTTGGAAATAAATCCTTACAACAAACATTTGGAAAATAGCGCTGCTGACGAATATTGAAATAGTGATTTATAAATGGCTCAATATTGGACAAACACAAGCGTGGTTGGTGTCACTGTTGCACGGATGAAAGCAAGAGGAATGCACAGCAGAGTCTTTAATTTCCCGCAGACACGTAACGCTAAATTTATAACAATATGATGACGGCAGCCTTTCTGGTAAAATATTCCGGTGGTAAAATAGTTCCCCCACATTCGGATTACCGAGAGGGGACCACTGGGGAGGTTATCAACAAAAAGACAAAGAGTGACGTTCTATGAATTGGAGCGTGGAATGTCAGGGTTTTAAAACGTAGATAAGGGAATTTTAAAAAGGGAAACGGAGAGATTAAAGTTAGATATAGTAGGAAGATATAAATGGAAGGAATAGCAAGGAAGAGAGAGTAAGGGTTTTATATATGTATGCGTATATCTGTGTAGAGTATGTATGTGTATATAGTGGGTATGTTCGTGTTCTTGAAAAAATAATCCAGTGTGGACGTTATTAATCATAATCAGAAAAATATAATTTAAAGATTAGTTAATGTTAAATTTACAATTCATAGCAACATATTTTCCCTCCGAGTTATTTAGTGGGGCAGATATGTGGTATAGTAAATAAAAACTACACCCAATTTTCCACCAAATGCTCACCTTTCCTCCACTTCCAAGTGAAACGAACATCGTTAGTGGATAAGTGTCTACCGTCGTTTGCGTGGCTACCATGGTTACATGGTGTACCATGCATGGTTAGATTCATACTGCACCGCTTTATAATAAAAGAGGAATTTTAATTAATTCCTCAATAGAAAAAGATGGTGGAATGTAGGATATAACAATGATGATTAAATTATAGTGATACAAAAATAATCCCGGCATTTTTATCTAATCATTAAAGGAATATAGTTAGAGATCATTCCCATCATTGTTACACTTTCATGAGGCAAATAGGATGTCGTTTGACTTACGGAAGCTTCTCATAAATTGTTAAAATATTCGTGAATAATGAGACAAGGTAATAAATTAGTTTACTTCCGAAAATTGTTAGAGTCGTATTCTTGTGATGATTTTTAGTATGCGTGTGTATAACTGTCTTTGTCCCATGAAATGTCTTATACCTTTGCTGATCCGGGAGGGGGAGGGGGAGGCTAGCCACATTTGCTATTCGACACTCCCTTGACGTTGCTAAGAGGGTATGCCTTTCACTTTATGTAAATCGGTCTGTAGTGCATCTCAAATATCCATCTTTATCAAGAGGTGTGACTTTCATACTCCCGTATTGTAACAAAGGTAACGTTCCTTACAAAAGATATTCAAAAATTATATTTGTGAAAGAAAATTTTCCCGTTAAAATTTTCGTACACAAGATTTGCTTTAATTTTTTTTAAAAAAAATTGCATTAATAATTCTGGAAAGTTTTTAATTTTTTAAAATAAACTTTTAAATGTTTTTCTTCACAGCTGTTCTTCTCATTCAGGGAATTATTTTCCATATGTCCGCGTAAAGAAGAATACACACGGGAGATCCAAATGATTCATTCACTGGAATATTGATCTTTGTCCTGTAAATTATTAAATTTCACTGTGGAAAAATAGGCACAGAATTTGGCGTCATGAGAAGGTTCATTTAGATGAGGCGACGGACGCTTCCGATTATTCATCTTTCCTTTCTTCTTCCTTCTTTGACTCTGTAGCTCGTTCAGGACTTTGGCCTACCGGGTCGACTGCGGACTGCCGTCGTCTTAAATGAAACATTCTGGATTTGGAGCGATACGTTGTCCGCGTATCTATTCTCGAGCCGTATTAATCCCAGTCTCCGTGACCATGACGACACAATCGCATGCCTGGATTCGAACCCGGAACCTTTGTGTTGTGAGGCAGTGACGCAAGCCACTAGAACACAAATGGTCGGCTTCCGGTTATTAGAAGCGTTAATAAATTCAAGAGCAACCCAGGGCTTGCAACCGGATTAAATGGACCCCTTTCTGTACCGCAGGACTGAAACTTAAAGACTCTGTTGCCTAGCAACGTCATGTGAGTCCACCCAAGGAAAAGAGATCAGTCATGACTTGGTTTCCCTAGTGAAACATGATAATCCGCTCCTGAGACTTGTAGTCCAGTTTTCTATTCTTTTCGAACACGCAAGGAATTTATTTTCGATTAAAACTGCTGTTTCGAGAGGACGTCTTGACATCTTGAGAGATCAAAATCGTCACGTTAAATCGCCATCTCACGTCTAATCAATTTTTAGAACTGCAATCTCCCCATAAATTAATGGTTGTTAACTACCAATTGTCATTCAACATCTAACTCCGTTACTTCCAATCCTGTATTAATTTTACACTTCTTTGGTCCACCACTTCAAACGAATCTCATCATTTCCTTAGACTAAACAAAAAAACACACAAAACATTTGTCAACTTTTGTAAAAAAAATTCCTGCCGTTCATAATACTGCTAATAATCGGTATTGCTTAATATTTCACGTGGCATATTCCGTTATGAAATATTTCACATTAAGAACCCCCCTTTTTTTGTCAAAATGTCCATTGTGCAGCTAAGTGATTTCATTAATGTTACACGAAGTATGATAAAACACTACTTCTGAATTTCACTTCTTATAGAATAAGACGTATCTTTGAAATTCATTAATTCGGCTTTAAAGAATAAATTATTCCTATGTTCATTGCCAGGTGCTATTTTTTTTAAAAAAAGGAAGAATTGCTAAGATGAGCATATCTTGCTATGATTCTTCTTATCGATTTCTGTCTGCGTGGAAAGAGAACAATTTTTTTTTCGATTTTTTTGAATTGAGTCTCTTGCTACGGATTCGTGTTGCTTGTGCCATTTCTTTGCTTCGCAGCGACCGTGATTCGAAGGTAAAGACGCCAATGGTGCTGATTAAGTATTCATCGCCATGCGTAACTCAATTTGCTCTTGCACCAGGCGGGCTCTGACTTTTCTTTGCGCCAGATTCTCCTCCGTCCAATTCCTTCCTCAAAACCCTCCCATCCCTCCCCAATTTTTTTCTCTCACCATCTCTATTCAGGAGCTCGGATACGAGTCTAGCAGTGTAATGTGAGCTGCAGATATTGAGAAAGAGACGAAACCCTTCCCTCCTTTACTTAAGTCTATCCCGTACTACATTTATAGAACTAACTTAATATTTTTATTCACGCACTGACTTCAATTATGAGATATAAGCTTACTTAACTCAGTTTCAACAGTTCAAGAACCATTTTTATGTAGTATATATTTAGAATACTTAAATAATAAACGAAGTTGTACTGTAATCGACACTATGAAAATTGGGTATGAAATATGACTGAAATTTCTAAATAATGCATCACTACTGTTACCAAACGAATTATATAAACATTTTGCCCTCAGATCACGTAATTTGTTCGGGAATTTACTAAAAAAGAAAATTCGTATTAGTAAGTATAATCTATATTTTATTAGTAGTTATATTTATCTCACTTCATTGAAATAGGTGAATAGAACAGCCAAATTAGTCATAAATATGTTTTAATAAATATAAAAATTTGGAACAAGTTAATAATAATCGTTTTATTAAAACGTCTTAAAGTTAAAATGTAAATGTAGAAAAATAATTTATAAATGAAATTAGAAAAGACTAATTTTTTCTATACTTTGCAGCCGAAATTACTGTATTTTAATGGCTTCCTCAAATTTCCACATCATATCTTAATTAAATAAACTTCAAAATATGTAAATACATTCAAGACACGGCGGGGTTGGAGAGGGCGAAAATTTTTAAATATGCAAAATATCCTATATTTCCGCGGAATAAATACTTTTCGGGGTTAATTACTTTTACGGTGTTTCCGACGACAGTATTTATATCCGTCCTAGTCTTATGACATATAGAACAGGATACCTTTACGTAGCCTGTTTGTGTGTGCGGGCGGCGGCGGCGACGACGTTCGCGAGAAACAAAAACGTATCATAACGTAAGGAAAATATTTGTTATATATAAGAATTAATATCCAGGGTATCGCTGGGAACCCAGATAATATAATAATTAAGTTTGCACGGGAAGCAGATCCGACGTATGTTAATGAAGTATCATACGTAGACCTGCGTCCCGTGCATCAGGTTTAGCTTCGATTTAATTAATTTGGACATTTAGCGGAAATAATTTTCAGACTTCCTCACCTTTAAATTTTATTCATCTTTTGAAATTATATATTTATTCCAATACATTTGTGATGTTAATGCAGCAATGTTTTACGGGTTTCAATAAGATTAACTGTTAATATTGATGTATTTTGATGTCTAGAATCTTTTTCTCAGTTGAAAATTCGCTGAAACATTTATTTGATAAGCGAACGCTGTTATTATTAATTTTTATATTTAAATGTAAAACTAGTTGATAAGCAAGGTTTTTGCTAAATGCTTACTGTGGTTGTAATCACAGTCCCTGCAAGAAGAGACCTGTGAGCCCATCCTTTATATTCCAGATTTGTGAGGATCCAAGGGTTTATGTGCGGAAGTAAATTTATCGTGCGTTGGAAAATTACTTCTTAGGCCACGCGATTAGCATCTCTATAGCAGCTGGTCCGATCTAATGACACATGAGCAGGAAACCTTAATTGAATTGCAGTAAGCCGTGGCGGGGGAATTCCCAAGAGGAATGCGGCGGTCGCAGTGCAGCCAACTAATACCTGCCTGCCTTCCACCTCCGCTGTGGCGACTTCCGGAAAACCCCTGGACCCATCGATTGCTTGAAGGGAGGGGGTTTCCATCCCTCGTCCCCTCTCTCCCTCCCACACACCGTCATGACACTGCATATGTAAATGAGGTTATACAATCTATGTTCGAGTCATTAACTCGCATAACGAGGCCAATATTGCGCAGCGCATGGACCAGGGAGGCGCTCGCTAATTCTCGTAATGAAACACTAACGAGCAAGCGGTACCAACGTGTGCACCCGCCCACATAACGTAAGAGAAAAGAGACCCTCAAATAAATAAGATTCAACTGGTCGGCTGGAATAAGATCTTAAGACTCTCAAACGTCGGAAAAAAGAACAATCGGACTTCATAATAATGCCAAGTGTTTTACTTCCGAACAGAGAGTGATTGAGACTAAATAAAATTGTATTGGGTTTATAAATACTAAACAATGAATGGTAATTGACAAGATATGAAAGAAACTTACAGTGTCTCTTTTTAAATTTTCTACTGTCCTGGGTAGAAGTCTCGATGGTCATCTTAGGGATTGAGAGATTCTTAAGCAGCAACAGTAAAATAAAACTGTTGTTGTTGTGGTATTCAGTCCTAAGACTGGCCTGATGCAAACTTCCATGCTAACCTATCCTGCAAAAGCCTTTTCATTTCCACATCACTACCACATCCCAACACCCTCCCTAATCTGCATAGCCCTTTCCATCCTTGACCTCCCTCTTCTGTTCTAACCTCACACACTTCCCTCTAATGCTAATTTTACATAATACTCATGTCTCAAATCGTGGCCCTTCCCTTGGTTTTCAAAGAAGAGTAAAAAATGGTTTTTTATTTATTTTTCTTGTGGATGAATTGCTTTTATTAAACGAGTTAAAACAGTCTCTTTGTTAGTATTTATTTAATTTAATATTGAACTTTACTACGCTTCGTCTCTCATTTGAGACTTCTTCAGGTACACTGTAATAAATTTGCGGATTTGTGGTACTTTCCTGCATTTTGGTGGAACGAGTCATGGAGTGAGGTTCATTGAACAGCTAAATTTTGTTAGCTTACAACTATTTATAGTATTTCAAATTTTTTATAACACATAACCTAATGTAATCCATTATAATTTTCATTACAGTTTACCTAAATAAGTCTTAAATGAGAGACGAAAAATAGTATACGTCAATATTTGATCAAATAAAAACCGAGAAAGAGGCTGGTTCAACTCATTTATTGTAAATTTAAATGTCAGATAAACTGTGAATTACTTTTATGTTTTACGGAGTTAAATAAATTATTTTTTATTTGTAAATATTCTCGGAAGATAGTGATCTGTTTGGACATTTAATTATTATATTAAAAAAAATATTTTCGACACCTGGACGTTCCACATAACTGCAGCCTACTCTGTTCTCCTAATTATTATGTTACACTTGAGATCACTAATATTTGTTGGGACAAACGTTGTGTTTAGTTTTACAGTTTTTAAAAAAAATGTTACTGTAACTCTTTAAATCTAATATTTATGTAGTAATTTATATTTATCTGATTAAAGTGGCATTTAATTATTGACATTGGTAACAGTAGTTGCCTGGCGATTTGGAGTTGAAGGTTGATTATGAGTATTAAAATATCAAAGAAAAATAATTGTCACATTTCTCGGAAGTGTTTCAATTTTTTCACTTCGTTTTTTTTATCATATATTTCTATAAATAGACTACAGCTTTAATGTTTTCAAAATTACATTTGCGATGTATGTGCTATACTTTCACTATTCTACCAAACTTAAATTTGGATATAATTTTCGCAAGTTGACGTTCTCGTAAAGAAGTGAACCCCCCCAAAATTCATAAATACAACTCTTGCCCCTCTGCACGTTATATGGTATTGAAAAGGGGGAGGCAGTGATGAGCCCAAAGGGATTGTTAGCCCAGCCAATTTCGTGTTGAGAATTCTGCGAACGCAGGCGACACCATGTGCGTGTGCGAGTTGGCAGCCCTGCGTGCGTTCGTACAACAGTACGGTTCGGACTCGAACACGGTTCGGCGGCGTGCGAATTCCCATCGTGGCTCAAAAACCGTAGTCCCCGGGGAAAGAACACAACCGTACAGTAACAACCAATGACAGACACGCAGATTCATAACTCGCGAAACACTACAGTGCATTAATAACGATTTTATTAACTAAATACTGTAACAGATAATAAAATTAATAGCGGTAGCAGATTCGGTTCAGGATAAATACAGAAACATTGCATATCAAAATGATTCGTGTATTATAAATATTGAACAACAGGTGACTCTTTAGATAAATAAAAATTTATTGAAATTTAATTCTACCAAATAATTATTGGTCCTAAGATTGGTCTGATGCAACCCCCTACATGCTAACCTATCTTGCGCAAGCCTTTTCATTTCCACATCCCACATCATCCCTAAATTGCTTAGCCCATTCCTTCCTAATATTAATTTTACAAGACGCTCATGTCTCAAAACGTAGCTTATTAATCTATCCTTTCTCTTGGTCAACGTCTTCCATATTGTTCGCTCTTCCCCTATTCTGCCTAGAACTTCCTCGTTAGTGATTCTATCCACCCATCTCATTTTCATCATTCTCCTACAGCACCACATTTGTACTACCGCCATTCATTTCCTTTCTGCTACTCCTATCGTCCTACAAACATACTTAAGTATAACAACACATTTCCGAACATGAGAATAATGAAAATAAAAAGTATCAAGTTTGAAAAGAAAATAACATTAGTATTATTGAGGTAAAAAGTGGAATTTTAGAAAATATTAACAAATTAAAACTTTAAGTTCATTCTTAAATAATAATCAACTTGAAATTATAAAGAGAGTTAAATAGGATATTTTTAAAAAATCTATACACCGTTGTATATAAAATTTAATTGGTGTCAGCATAATTGTGGAAAATATTGTGAAGAACAAACGGAACGTGCTCTTGAAAATTGATTAAAATAAAATAAAAATTATCATAAAACCTTGATCGTATTATCAGTATCCAAAAATTAAATGAAAATTGAGAATTCAATTGGAATATTGTTCAAATTTTAGATTTTGAACTGAAATGATTTATAAGTTATTTATCTGAAACTGTATTTATTAAAACAACCATAAATAATTTAAACTAGCATAAGGATGCCTTAAACCCGAATAGCATTCATAAGCATTTATATTTTAATATTTTTGTTGAAGAAAAAAAGACAGAAAGAAGCTACTGAGCTACAATAAATAAGTTTTTTAATAGAAATTGTAATGTTAATATTATAGATTAATTTTAATTATTTTATGATTGGTAACGTTTATTGTAATATTGAGAAGGTTTAATTCAGCATATTGTTTTTAATAATTGTTTTAAATGACTTATTGTTAATAACCCTTCATTAGTTTTTTCCCACAAATTCACATATTCTAGTTTAGCTGTCAAATGTCTTTATTTTTTCATTTTTATTTTTCTTAACTTTCCAACTACTTCAATATTATCAATTGCAACGATCTACAATCCGTTATTTTTTTGTATGCTTAAAAGACTTTTCGGTTGTAACTGCCCCTCCGATGCAGTCAAGGACGAGAATTTGTTTTTTCTAAATTAATGTTTAACTACTGCCTTCAAAATTATAATACTGTTATTTATTTATTTAGGGTAATAAACTACAAATTGTAATAATTCGTTTAACAACGTATTGTTTATTTTAATTTTTTGTTACATATTTTTACGAAACGTTAAAGAAAACTGTTTTCTGTTAAATGGTAATTTAATTTTGGTAAAATACTTATCGTTTATATTGCGCACAGTTTGATGTTAATTTTTTTTAAATGCAAATGTGACTCATAGGAATTAGTTACATAAACGTTATAATGAATGCAAAATAAATCAGCAAACAGTCACGAACCCTTGGTGATGATCGCCTCGGTGAGTGATGAGAGCTTCAAGTGACCTTTTAGGTTGTCGCCCAAGAAAAGTAATCTGTTCACCTACGTAAAGATAATGTAATAAATTGGTAAAAGTTTTTGAGAGAGTAAAAAATCCATTAATTGAGAACTGTTTGAATTATTTAATAATGACAATAGTTTTGTTTACAATCAACCAAATGTGATA
Organism: Eucriotettix oculatus; assembly: GCA_034510155.1. Taxonomy (NCBI): domain Eukaryota; kingdom Metazoa; phylum Arthropoda; class Insecta; order Orthoptera; family Tetrigidae; genus Eucriotettix; species Eucriotettix oculatus. The sequence continues at coordinate 55,580,104 of CM067382.1, forward strand.
TAAATATTAATACAAATTTCAGACTCACATCGTTTTCGACTTCTGCATCTGGAATACAAAAGGATAACACGTGATGCAACCTCAATTATCAAATTAGTACATTTAAATTATTTCACGGGAGATAAGTTGGTTCATTGATTTGTGTTACAAAATTAACCATTAAATACAATAGAAATTAAAATAAAGGTTCATTTTTAAATAAGTAAAGTCTTTGTGGTGGTGATGGTAGATTACGAATTAAGCATTGTAAACAATAAAACCCTTAAAAAAAGCTTCGGTCTGACAACTGTCCAATGAAGCCAATCAGACGTTCCTCCCGCACTGACGATTGTCCGTAATTTTGCGTTTCTTGTGGCGCACAACTTTAACAGATATATTACTGAATCGGTACCAATCTCCAATATAAATATACATTTTGGGCTACTGAAACTATTTCAGGAATACGCCTTGCACATCCTGAATTTTTCACCCCTTGTCTTTACTTGAAATTCAGGATCTTCCCCCTGGATGACGGAGGAAATCGGAATGACTTGCCGAGGAAAAAAAATGGCAATAGCCCACTTGGAACTTCACGTATTAAAATTGAAACCTAATACATACTAGCGTGTATTTTATTTATTCGGTTTTTTCGGGTTTGCTTGAATTGGCCCAGGCATGAAATGTTGGGCTCGTGAAAAAATTTCACAGAATGTCCAAGGAGTAACCGTAATTATACGTAATCACAGACCAAAACCCAGTAACATACATTTCGTATCTGTCGGATGACCTCAAACAACAGAATTTCACGTCACGAATCACTCGTCGAGATCAAGGATCGTGTTACGCAGGTCATAGACCATCCATAAAAATAGATTATTGTGTTATATATCTTGAATGATGTCGGAGATCTTCTTCATAAATCCTAAGAACAGTGCCGTACATTAAAAACCAAATACAACTTCTGAATCATAATCGGGAACAACTCAATAAAGTTTCATAGAAATAATATTTTTTCCCTATGGTTGATCTATATTCATGCAATAACACTATTGTCACTACAATATCTCTCCAACACGAAACTAGTTTCATCGAATTTTGAACCCACGCTTACAAATGTTTTCTCCATACTCAGCCAAAATACACAGTCACTATCTAAGTTCTGTGCCTTTAACACCAGGTTATTGGAAGGTTACTAATAATTTAAAGAAAAAGAGCTTATTCTTTTATGAAGCCGTCACGTTATGGACCATCTGAGGCATTGCTTCTGTAACATGCCTCGAAGATTTGTTTGATATAGCAAACTGCATCAGTATGATGATATACATGACCACACTACTTACAGTGTCACCCAACAGACTACGGTCGATGGTGACCAACGAGAACGCCGTGAATCTGGTGCTCGTGTTCTGTATGTGTCGGGAAAAAAGGTCAAGTCTTTCGACTACTTCCTGTTCCTCACTTCCGAGATGGAGCTTCAAAATTCCCACCAACACCACTGGACGACGTGCAACTGCAGCAGCTTCATCACAGACAACGGTCAACGCGAAGATCTTCGTCAAACCCATGCACGTGTTAGCGCCGAGTAGAATCAAGGACTCTTTCGCCCATGACGAATAACCGCCGAAGATAATGTCTATAATACTGTATACGTTCCGTGTGAAAGCCACCACCATTTCTATTACGTACGTGATGTTCGACAAGGCGTACAGCGAGTTGACGCCTTCTACCAATTCGGTCAACGTCGAGTGTTTGTCCTGAAGCATATCCAGGACGTCTAATAATCGACTTTTATCCTTCATGACCCTTTTAATGGAGATGATGCCGCGAATTATGCTGACTTTGGACATCTGGAAGGCGGACAGGTCTTCGTCAGAAATGTCAACGAAGCCGAAGGCGTTCATTAAATATCTGTTAATCAGGGCGAATCTCTGCTTCAGCAACGCGGCGAAGACGATGTACTGGATAACTATTAAGTGCGACATAATTCCAGGCACCACTATGAACACCACGGACCAGTCATGGCTGAAATAAAACAAAAAAAGCGTTCCAAGTGTTTTATAACTAATAGAACATTAAGTACATCATTATACATAGTAAAACAGAACTGAACCGCCAAACTTTCCCAAAGGATCATCATTTTAAATATTTATTATTATGATTATAGTAAAATTACAACTGTAAAACGTTATAATTATAATAAAAATGCATAAATGAAATTCATGCCCAGATTATGACATTATTTGACGTATAGTAAAACAACCTTTCTGTACGTAACTTTATTCAAATGAAACGTTGTTTTTTTTAATTTTACTAAAAATAAATTAGAAATCAAGTAAATAATTTTATTTTTATTATTTACATAAATCGGACGTAAAACTAAACTGTAGTAAACAAGTAGTAAATCATTCTAATTTCTGATTGTCGTCATACTTTAACGATCTCAGATTTAACAATAGAGAATTAACGCTAGAGAGCTTAAAACAGATAAAAAATTCAAATGTAATTTTACCTGTACGATGTCCACGCAAGATACGAGAAGTAAATGATTGGAATACCGACCACGATGGCGCTAAGAATCACCTTGGTCTTGATATAGTAACGCGCCTTGTCCATCTTGAGTTCTTCATCGATTCGTGCCATGATTTCTATGATGCTGGCAAAGGTATTACTTCTTCGATACGGTAAATGTGTGGTCACAATTGCCATAATGCAGATCACGCAGCAACAACTGGTCAACTTACTCGGCGCGTCTCTAACGAACCTTCGCAAATTATCGCTACTGATGAAATCGATGTTTACCATAATCAACATGGCCATTATAAGCACTCCGAAGATCAATCCAAATGAGGAAAACAGTAAAGTCAAGAACTGCAAAGGCTTCCCCGTAGTTGGCAGACGTGGTGCTATTCCGAAAGCAATTGACAAGTAGATCAGGGGTAAGAGAGAGTCTTGTAGGGTCTTCGCTTCGAAAATGTTGATCATATTGTCAAAAACTATTCGAAAAATTGAGCTCAGCTGATCAACCGTTCGGTTTTACTCAGAAAATTGTGTTCAAGGCTATATAAGAACTCTTCAATTAACTTCAGCACAGTCCAGTTGATAAAGAAATATTTCAGTTGAAGGTGAAACAAATCAACGACCATTCGGATCTATGGAAAACGTATCAAGTCAATGGAATGTTGTTCCTCGTTTTAACCAGTCATAACAGACACAAATTCACTGCCCTTCTGTCATGTATTCAACTTCACCTCATCAGACAACGGTCAAATAATTCTTTTTCGGTTTACAAGTATAAAGATTAATTTCTACAACCATCATCAGCACATCCACTAATTAATTCCTGATTTAAGAACCAAACTTTACTTAATTTAATCTTCTTGAAAAAATCTATCTTGAAGAACACGGTGAGAAAATGATTCGTTATTAAAGTGCGTTCGGATTAATTGACCACTTGGGAAAATACATTTGCATTCAGTGACATTATGTCAACAATAAACTTCACATGTGCGTGTCGTGGGAGATACAAAAAGCTGATATAATTGAATGAAAGTGAAAATGTATTTCCTAGAAAATTTAATCACTGTAATCTAAATTATAGTAACGACCAATTAGACCGAATAATATTTTATCCGTATTCCTAACTTCTCGTCAAAAATATTACACTAATTTAAGGTGAAACCTGTTTCAGTAAACCAAGAAACTACTGATTTCATAATTCCATTCCAAGCTCATCCAACAGCACCACAACTCGTTCAGTAGTTTGACAACTGATTTCCACAACGAACAGCTCAAATTACGTATAGACTTCAACGTAATGTCTACATGCCATAACACTCGATATATACCATCAATCCGTAGGCAGGTAATCCACCACTGTTGCATTAATTCCGTTGCACTCGAAAAGGTATAATTTTTCCACTGGCAATGTTTCTGCCGCTTGTTTATTCCGTATCCATGGATACAAGTCACGCATATCTCTGACTGTGACTGCAATTATGTGACCTAATAATATGGGTTTATCAGTGAATTTAAAAATTTGTTTTCCCCGAGCTGCTCACTATGCTCGCCGATGGGTATCATACATTGGGCTCATTAATTATTTAAAATATTGCCTTGCAGTTCAACACGCAATTTGTTGTCGAACGTTGCTAAATGAAAAATTATTTTTTTCAATATTGGTGAAAGAAATGACGCGACAACATAGGGGCAAAGACTACGGTAACGGAAAATAATGAGCAGTACCAACATACTACAAAGTTCCCTTTGTGTTAGATGCACGTCTCGCATCATTATTTAAAATTTAGAACATGCGATAAATAGTTACATCAAGCTACAGTAGAAAGGGATGACTCCCTGTGGCAGTTTTCTTCGCGGATGTTTCTCTCCAGATTGACTGCGGGGCTCATCTGACTGCGTTGGGAATACCTCGTACCCTCTCTGGATTTTCTAAAGGATCTCACATGCTGAGTCATCTTCATCTTTTTTAGGAGGTGTGAGTACTGGGGTCGAAGACCTTAGACGTACGGTAAGAGTTGTCCGCTGATCCCATCGTGGTGGAGACATGGCGAAGGGAATGCTGTGACCCCACAGTAAAACTCGTCTCCCGTCATTTGGAAGGGCGTGAGAATAGTACCCAATAGCCCGGCCTACCTGATGCAGATTTTCTAAGGATTTCGCTGCATCTATTTAGGTGAAACGCCGGGTAGGATCCTTAAATTATAAGCTCGGGGGGTCCAAATCAACACTTTGTCCCCCCCCCTTTCCAAGTCCCTTCCTACACAATTAAAGGGGAGTTGCCTGTTTCAGGATCACCTTCATGTAGCCTTATACACAAAATAAAGTCCTTTAACTCCTGTTAATAGATCTCCTGAGCACGCAACCAATCAACCGTATCATTTAGGTAATTTTAATCATTCTCACTTAAATTTCAATGTACCTCTACTAATGTTCTGAACTTCTTGTTACCTGATTAAGAAACACATGTTTCATGATCATCTGAAAACTTCAGCATCAATTCGTAAATGATGAATTTCTACAACGGTCAACAGCACCTACTTTCACCATTGTCACTACAATATCTCTGCAACACGAAACTAGTTTCGTCGAATTTTGAACCAATGATTACAAATGTTTTCTCCATATTCAGCCAAAATACACAGTCACTATCTAAGTTCTGTGCCTTTAACACCAGGTTATTGGAAGGTTACTAATAATTTAAAGAAAAAGAGCTTATTCTTTTATGAAGCCGACACGTTATGGACCATCTGAGGCATTGCTTCTGTAGCATGCCTCGAAGATTTGTTTGATATAGCAAACTGCATCAGTATGATGATATACATGACCACACTACTTACAGTGTCACCCAACAGACTACGGTCGATGGTGACCAACGAGAACGCCGTGAATCTGGTGCTCGTGTTCTGTATGTGTCGGGAAAAAAGGTCAAGTCTTTCGACTACTTCCTGTTCCTCACTTCCGAGATGGAGTTTCAAAATTCCCACCAACACCACTGGACGACGTGCAACTGCAGCAGCTTCATCACAGACAACGGTCAACGCGAAGATCTTCGTCAAACCCATGCACATGTTAGCGCCGAGTAGAATCAAGGACTCTTTCGCCCATGACGAATAACCGCCGAAGATAATGTCTATAATACTGTATAGGTTCCGTGTGAAAGCCACCACCATTTGTATTATGTACGTGATGTTCGACAAGGCGTACAGCGAGTTGACGCCTTCTACCAATTCGGTCAACGTCGAGTGTTTGTCCTGAAGCATATCCAGGACGTCTAATAATCGACTTTTATCCTTCACGACCCTTTTAATGGAGATGATGCCGCGAATTATGCTGACTTTGGACATCTGGAAGGCGGACAGCTGTTCGTCAGAAATGTCAACGAAGCCGAAGGCGTTCATTAAATATCTGTTAATCAGGGCAAATCTCTGCTTCAGTAACGCGGCGAAGACGATGTACTGGATAACTATTAAGTGCGACATAATTCCAGGCACCACTATGAACACTACGGACCAGTCATGGCTGAAATAAAACAAAAAAAGCGTTCCAAGTGTTTTATAACTAATAGAACATTAAGTACATCATTATACATAGTAAAACAGAACTGAACCGCCAAACTTTCTGAAAGGATCGTCCTTTTAAATATTTATTATTATTATAGTAAAATTACAACTTAAAACGTTATAATTATAATAAAAATGCATAAATGAAATTCATTCCCAGATTATGACATTATTTGACGTATAGTAAAACAACCTTTCTGTACGTAACTTTATTCAAATGGAACGATGTTTTTTTTTAATTTTTTTAAAAATAAATTAGAAATCAAGTAAATAATTTTATTTTTATTATTTACATAAATCGGACGTAAAACTAAACTGTAATAAACAAGTAGTAAATCATTCTAATTTCTGATTGTCGTCATACTTTAACGATCTCAGATTTAACAATAGATAATTAACGCTAGAGAGCTTAAAACAGATAAAAAATTCAACTGTAATTTTACCTGTACGATGTCCACGAAAGATACGAGAAGAAAAAGATTGGAATACCGACCACGATGGCGCTAAGAATCACCTTGGTCTTGATATAGTAACGCGCCTTGTCCATCTTGAGTTCTTCATCGATTCGTGCCATGATTTCTATGATGCTGGCAAAGGTATTATTTCTTCGATACGGTAAATGTGTGGTCACAGTTGCCATAGTGCAGATCACGTAGCAAAAGCTGGTCAACTTACTTGGCGCGTCTCTAACGAACCTTCGCATATTATCGCTACTGATGAAATCGATGTTTAACATAATGAACACGGCCATTATAAGCACTCCGAAGATCAATCCAAATGAGGAAAACAGTAAAGTCAAGAACTGCAAAGGCTTCCCCGTAGTTGGCAGACGTGGTGCTATTCCGAAAGCAATTGACAAGTAGATCAGGGGTAAGAGAGAGTCTTGTAGGGTCTTCGCTCCGAAAACGTTGACCATATTGTCAAAAACTATTCGAAAAATTGAGCTCAGCTGATCAACCGTTCGGTTTTACTCATAAAATTGTGTTCCAGGCTATAAAAGAATTCTTCAATTAACTTCAGCACAGTCCAGTTGATTAAGAAACACTTCGTTTGAAAGTGAAGCAAATCAACGACCATTCACCTTTACAGATCTATGGAAAACGTATCAGGTCGGTGGAATGTTGTTCCTCGTTTTAACCAGTCATAACAGACACAAATTCACTGCACTTCTGTCGTGTACTCATCTTCACCTCATCAGACAACGGTTAAATAATTCTTTATCTGTTTGCAAGTACAAAGATTAATTTCTACAACCATCATCAGCACATCCACTAATTAATTCCTGATTTAAGAACCAAACTTTACTTAATTTAATCTTCTTGTAAAATCTATCTTGAAGAACACGGTGAGAAAATGATTCGTTATTAAAGTGCGTTCGGATTAATTGACCACCTGGGAAATTACTTTTGCATTCAGATGTCAACAATAAAGTTCACATATGTGTGACGTAGGAGAAACAAAAAGCTGATATAATTGAATGAAAGTGAAAATGTATTTCCTAGAAAATTTAATCACTGTAATCTAAATTATAGTAACGACCAATTAGACCGAATAATATTTTATCCGTATTCCTAACTTCTCGACAAAAATATTACACTAATTTAAGGTGAAACCTGTTTCAGTAAACCAAGAAACTACTGATTTCATAATCCCATTCTAACTTCATCCAACAGCACCACAACTTTTTCAGTAGTTTGACAACTGATTTCCACAATGAACAGGTCAAATTACGTATAGACTTCAACATAATGTCTACATGCCATAACACTCGATATATACCATCAATCCGTAGGCAGGTAATCCACCACTGTTGCATTAATTCCGTTGCACTCGAAAAGGTATAATTTTTCCACTGGCAATGTTTCTGCCGCTTGTTTATTCCGTATCCATGGATACAAGTCACGCATATCTCTGACTGTGACTGCAATTATGTGACCTAATAATATGGGTTTATCAGTGAATTTAAAAATTTGTTTTCCCCGAGCTGCTCACTATGCTCGCCGATGGGTATCATACATTGGGCTCATTAATTATTTAAAATAATGCCTTGCAGTTCAACACGCAATTTGTTGTCAAACGTTGCTAAACGAAAAATTATTTTTTCAATACCTAGAGTAAAAAGGGATGACTCCCTGTGGCAGTTTTCTCTCGCGGATGTTTCTCTCCAGATTGACTGCGGGGCTCATCTGACTGCGTTGGGAATACCTCGTACCCTCTCTGGATTTCCTAAAGGATCTCACATGCTGAGTCATCTTCATCTATTTTAGGAGGTGTGTGTACTGGGGGCAAAGACCTTAGACGTACGGTAAGAGTTGTCCGCTGATCCCATCGTGGTGGAGACATGGCGAAGGGAATGCTGTGACCCCACAGCAAACTCGTCTCCCGTCATTTGGAAAGGCGTGAGAATATTCCCCAATAGCCCGGCCTACCTGATGCAGGTTTTCTAATGGTTTCGTTGCATCTCTTTAGGTGAAACGCCGGGTAGGATCCTTAAATTATAGCTCGGGGGGCCCAAATCAACCCTTTGTCCTCCCCCTTTCCAAGTCCCTTCCTACACAATTAAAGGGGAGTTGCCTGTTTCAGGATCACCTTCATGTAACCTTATACACAAAAAAAACGTCCTTTGACTCCTGTTAATAGATCTCCTGAGCACGCAACCAATCAACCGTATCATTCAGGTAATTTTAATCATTCGCACTTAAAATTCAATGTACCTCTACTAATGTTCTGAACTTCTTGTTACCTGATTAAGAAACACATGTTTCATGATCTTTTGAAAACTTCAGCGTCAATTCGCAAATGATGAATTTCTATATACATTTTCTTTTATTAATTTATTTTAAGATTATTTGTCTTTAATTATGTACTTTATTTTGTTCATTTTTAATTTTTAATGTACGACGTATCCTATTTCCTCAATCGAGGATTAATGGAAACAACAATAAATCATAAATCATACAACGGTCAACAGCACCTACTTTCACCAAAATACTAAACCTCCTCCTGGTTTAAATGTATGACCCAACTTTACACAATCAAGCAAGTCTATCTTAAAAGATTACGGTGAAACAATTATTCACTAATTAACCTACGTTAACTTTAATTAATTACATGGGAAGAAACGTTTTTGCATTCAGATTAATGATGGCTTCATAAGAAAATAATAGGATGCTAACGTGATTAAATGACTGTGATTTCAAAATTTTAGCCATAATAATTTAATGTAATGGACTATTATTTAGTTCGGCATTTTTACGATTAATTAATCCGTAAACTTGGCCATAAAAAATCCATCCAAAAGTATTCAGAAGTGCTTCTGTAATCCGATAACTGATTTCGATATAAAAGAACAGCAGAAATTTTTATTGGAATTCGGCAAAAAGTGACATTCCCCACAGTATTCAATACAAATCAACCATTGTATCACCCACAGGTATTTGATAATATAACTCCGATGATTTCACTGTTTATAGCAATGTGGTTGCCACACGTGCACGAATATTTTTATACGCTGACAAAGTAACTTCTACCTCTTCTTTATTTCGTGACCACGGATACAAGCCACGCATTCTAGTGTCCGCAACAGCAATTATATATACACTAATTTTACCTACGATCTATTGCTGGTTGTCTAGTATCACTCAGGAAAAATGCAAATGGTCAAAATGCATTCTATTGTCAAATTGTCACGGTTTGGATTATGATCCACTTATTGAAGACGAAGAGTTTTGTAATGTCTCGGTTGTCGGTCTTATCATAATCATTGGGACGTTTGATACCACGAACTGAACCAGTATGATGACATACATGATCACAGTACTTATAACGTCACTCAGCAGGCTACGGTCGAAGGTGACCACGGAGTAAGCCGTGAAGCTTAATTTCATGTTTTGTATGTGCTTTGCGAATAGATCAAGTCTTTCGGCTACTTTCTGTTGGTTGGCTCCCAGATGGAGTTTCAAGGTTGGCACTAGCTCCACGGGACGACGTGCGACAGCTGAAACATCCCCACATACGATGGCAGTCACAAAGACCTTGGCGACGTCCATCGTGAAGCTGGCCAACAGCATGATGAAGTTCTCCAAAGCCCAATACTTGAAACCACCTAAAATAAAGTAGATCAAGGCGTATATGTTGCGTGTGCAAGCCACCACGACACTTAAAAGGATGGAGATATTTGCAATGGCGTACAGCGAGTTAACGTCTTCAATCAACTCGGTCAGCGTACAGTGCGAATCTTGAAGCATGTCCAGAGTCTCCATCAGTTGACATTGATTCTTCACGTCCCTTTTTTGCGTGATCATACTTTGTATGTTGACACTTGACAGCTCTGTTACGTCGAAGGCTGACAGATCCTCGTCAGGAATATCAGCGAAACCGAAAGAGTTCATTAGATTCTTGTTAATCAGTTTGAACCTCTGCTTCAGTAGCACTGCTGTAACGTTGTACTGGATCACTGCTAGTTCCGCCATAACGCCACATCCTACTATGAGAACTACAGCCCACTCCCGTCTGAAATAAAACAATAAGCATTAAAACAACTCTAAAAATATTAACAATCTAAATCATTGGGTTTACAAAATAATTATCTTATGAATGTTGTATTATGTATACTGGAAAACTCTATTAAATAAATAGGGAACTATTTACTTTGATTAACTTTTGGGTGCCACGTAGTATTACTACCACGAGTTAACGTGGCGAGTCACGTGGGAATAAAAATAAAATCTTAATCATTTTACATTTATTCACAGAAAATAAATCAAAATAAAATATATGCAAAGAAAATATTGGCGACTGCTCCAACATGTGATACTATCCCCCATGTTACCGCGTTTTGGTATGAAATCTCGAAAGGAATTTTGAACAAAAACTTCCCTCTGCTTGCATATTGGTCTTTCCGGAAAATTGTGGACTATTCCTGACTGGAAGTTTCTTCCTGGAATTATTGATATGTGCCTGGCAAACCTTTTCCTGGCGTACACATAATGCAGTAATTTACATTGAATGTAAATTTAAAATAATAATTAAACTGAGAGAAGCACACTATAATATCATATTAATAGTTACAGCATTTTATTTTATTTTTTAATAATACTTAAAATTAGTTCGATTATGCTTGTAATATGTATCATTGAAAATGTTAATGTTATGGAACGTTTAACAGTATAAATGTGTTCTTAAGCGGATTATTTGACCCACATGTTTCACAATTTAAACTTATTCATTACATTACAAATATGACCGACAATAGCACAACAGTATGTGTACAAGTAACGAGATCTGTGGTCCTATAATAGTTGTCAAATAACCAAAATAAATTAAGAGTAATTTAATTTTTCCTTTTTCTCCTGCTATTCAGTCAATCAACTATGGTTCAAGTCCACTCATTAAGCTTAATGCAAACATAAAATCGTAAGACTATTACTATTTTGCTTAGATGTACCTCAAAGAAGTCCAGCCTAATACGCAGCAGTACTTCACGGGAATGCCAACCATGATGGCGAACAGCATCCTCTTGGTCTTAGTGTGGTAACGCACCTTGTCCATCTTCAAGTTTTCATCATTTAGTGCTAAGGTTTCGATGATGTTGGCAAACGTAATCTTTTTTCTATATGGTAAATGTATTCCCACACATGCCATGATGGTCAATATTCCGCAACAGGAGGTCAGCAGAGACGGTACATTCATCACGAACTTATACAGAGAGACGTTGCTGACGCTTTCAGTGATCAACATAACAAACAATGCGACTGTGATCCCGCAGAAGGCCACACCAAACAATGAAAAGACTAGAGAAAGGAACTGTAAAAACTTCCCCATAGTTGGCAGACGTGGCGCTACTCCGAAAGGAATTGACATGTATATCAGGGGTAGTAGCGAGTCTCGTAAGGTTTCAGCTTTCAGAATACTGATACTTTTCCAGTATAAAGAAAATCGTTGAATGTTAAATAATTTATCGATATTCATCATTCTGGTATCATCTAGAAATGGTGCTTGAGATAATCAGTAATATTTTACTGTAGGTGTAAGTTAGACTAGAAGATTAAAACAATTACAGTCCAACCGATGTACTGAAATTAATAAGATGTAAAATAAATATCCGAAAAATCTTTTTCAACAGCTTCGTTGATTCATTCATTCCAAATTGTAGATATTAGACAATTGGTACAGGAAAAGTGCCGTTCCAGAATCTTGGTTTTATTATACAATTATTTTTGTAGACTTTTTGTATTAATCACTTCTCAGAACAGTTCGTATATAACACGTTAGAAATATATTTTTATAAGTAATGTGGTTTAAACAGAAGCAACTGAATTCTACAGACAGGAACTTCAAAAATTTCCCCATAGTTGGTAGAAGTGGCGCAACTCCGAAAGGAATTTACATGTAGAAACCTGGATTTCTAACCCTTAGTAAATTGGATATCAATTAAAAGGTCTCTGGATTTAGTACTCTTAACAACACCGGTAGAAATAAGCTTTCTCCTGGATTACGCACTCTCGTGGCTTCATCACACGTACCACGATTATCATGAAACGTTGTCGTCATTACAATTAACGAAGAAGATTCTTTATAACCAAGCTATTCTTCAAAACCTTTTTCTCGTAACAATCACTTGTATATTTTACAACTCTTATTTATAGAGTCATAATTAAAAATGAATTGCTTTATAGCTCTACAGCAGTGCGACTGTTCAGTATATCACAAAATTAGGTAAATGTCCACTAACTAATTTTCTCATTGCACTGCGAAATTATTGTATAGAACTATCTAATATAATGTATTTATTTTACTGGACTCGTTTATAGTTTGTTCCAACTCGTTCATGTACATTTTCGAAACTGACCTACTACCACATCGACAGAATTTTGTTTATTCCGTATCCATGGATACACGATACGGCGACAGTGACGTAATTATGTATACTACTATTAGGGGATTATCTGCGAACAGTGACACGTTATCTTCCAATGAACTTCTGCACATTCACGCACATTATTATCATTAACCGGGTTTATCAATTATTCAAAACAATCCCTTGATGTTTTACACGTCATTTTCTTGTAGAGTGAAGGTTATTGAAAACCTAATTTACGCGACGGCTAAATTATTCTATATAACTGTCTAACATTGAGATAAATTGATAAAAATGTATTCTGCTTTGTTGCATATCCATAACTGAAAACAACCTAATAACTTATACCTGGTTTTTGAGTAGGGTCGACAGTACATTTATTTGTTCTGTAGAAGACAGGCTACATGAAACAGTCAACTCCCCTTTAATAGCAGAGGAAGGGAGTTGAAAAGAGGCGATGTGGAAGGTGGGGCATCAGGTAGGGCACACACACACTCTCTCGAAACACCCGTAGGAATAGAAAATAAAAATTTCTATATACTATTTGGATTAACTGGTTAAATTGTTTACATAATAAAAACGACAACTCTGTATCAATGTTACAAAGTTTATAAAATCATTTCAATGCGATAAGTTGATAACCAACCAGGTAAAGAAACCTTTTGGTTCTACAGGATGATAAACTTAAGTATATTTAGCGCAGTAGAACCCGCGTCCAATTTATTTATTATTTACGCAAATTTAAATAACAAATATTTGGGCATGAGCAAGTCGCTGGCCAGGAAGAAGGACGGCTCGGAATCAAAACAAAGGGACTGCGGCTGACACTTGGACCATAAAGCTCAGACACCTCGTCGCCGGTTTCGGAATGTCCTAATCTGCCTGGGAATTTGGTGACCGGGTGGCGTGTGTTCACCAAATGAAACAAGGGAGATTATTGGAGAATATCCCTGCCACCTTAGTAATAGGTGTCGGATAAGTGGGAACAAGGTTTTAAAGAGGCTGGCGGAGACAATTTTAGGGAGATTTCTGGTGATACAATGAGGTGAAGAGAGGATATTGAAGGAGAGTGGTGGAGAAAGAAACTGCTGGTGATACAAGGTGTTGGCGAAAGGAGATTGGCAGCAGAGTGGTGGAGAGAGGAGATTGGTGCCGAGAGCAGATTGGTGAGGTGGCAGCGGAGAGGTGGACCATGCTTTGATCAGTCCAGGAAGCAGGGGAGAAAGGTCTTAACAACAAGGGAAGAAAGAGGAAAAAGCAGAGTTTCCTCAATTCCGGCAGCACGACTTTGTGCTATTGTCGACCGGCCGTTTCTAGTTCCACAACACGGAAATTACAGCGAAACGCATATGAAAACAACTCAGGTTCGTCAACGAACGGTAAATAATTACCCTGAGAACTTTAATATAACCCCATTTTAATTCATTATTTTGTACGTAATATATACACGCACGACCCATTTTAAAATTATTGCTTTTTCATCTAATAAATGTATATAATTAAACCTAATTATTAAATTCATTAATTAATATTCCCCCATAATTTAAAATATAAATTACTGAAATAAGTTTAAATTACTTTTCTTTAACTCATCCTCCCTCCGTCTTTATTTCTCACTTTTCGAGCTGAGTAAGCGGAAGAAGAGCAATTTCCTTAGATGACACCAGTCGGCAAGTGGCATTTTCTTTTCCTCTGATCACATTCCACCTCCATTTTTGAGATAATATTAGACCACTTTACTAGAAAATATTGTGATGGAAAATAAAAAGACGTGCGTAAACTATATATTATGAGTTTGCTTCTTACTTTGAATTTTCACTGATCGAATTTTTGACGAGCGGTCTAAATCATATATGGGGAAAAGAACCTTAGGCATTTCCGTTGTCTCGCAGTCTTCTCGTTCTCTAATGATCTACTTACGAAAATAAATAAGGACATTCTTACCCCGAAAACTGTGACTCAACTTACCCAGCTGTATGTGAACTGGTGCCAGCGACTTAATAATGAGATCTATGGTGCTAAACCATCACGGAGAGATAGATTTAATTAAAACATGGTAATGTGGAGAGGATGAGCGAGTTGTCAGCGGATGCAGGTTCAAGGTTTCTCTGTTTACAAACACCCGAGGCTCTCCTCTCCAGCGGTGACAGAGTGCACGGTAGCCGTTTATGTCCCGGCCATCAGCGCAAGCTTTTATGGCTTTGAGGCTATCGAGGGACACCCTTGTTTGCTATTATACCAGCTTATCTACTTAGCTGTCAACCCCCTTGCACTGGCGTCCTATTCACATCACACCGGACAACAGCACGGAATAATTCACCTGTTCCTACTCTGGTGAATTTCACGTGAAACGCTTACGTAGAAATGGTCCTCTGGGGGTGATCTCTGAGCGGATCTCATCTCCCTCGCAATGCTCTTACTATTACCCAAAGTAATACAAATTAAATTTTTCGCAACATAAAGATCATCAAAGAGTATCACACTAATATTCCATAATTTACTCGTTCTCAAAATAGTGATCTGTATTTCCTTGTTATTATATTTTCACTATTTAAAATTGCCTCACCAAGTAGCGTTTTCGAAGATCATTCACTTCAAACCACCATTTCACGTCACGTAATCATCTTCCTCGAGTTTCTTTGATTATTACCAAACGTAAAACACAATAAAATTTTGAAAAACATACCACATAATTACTAAAAGGTACAGATTATTTACAAAATAGATTAATCTGTAGAAATATCTATAATCCCATGTAAAATCTTTATTAGTAAATAATTAAGTCCTTCCTTTTAACCTCAATTATTTGTTCTTCTCCGAAACTTTCGGTTACACCTGTCATGCTCATCTAAAAAGTTATTACATTTTGTATAATGAATTTAAATTTTTTTTACTCAACCTGATAACCTCATTATTTAAGTTACATTAAATTTATAACTATACAGTTTCAGAATTATATTGTTTCTACAATCATTGACAAATTTTTCATACAATCATTAAATACTTTGTAAATAGTTCTCATAAAATTTTTACGTATATTGTGTATAGGTTATCAAACGTATTATATCTTTGGTTTTTATTTGTATATGAACCTCAATAAACTAACTTTAAATAAGTTATATATTATAATTTGTATAAGAAATTACTTTTCAACATTTTTTGGTGATTGATAATGTATCTAGATTCACTGCTTAACTTATACTATTTACAATCCAAAGATTTCGGCGTTTGCTTTCTACAATACTTTTGTATAAATGCTACAGTAACCAAATACAGTTCAACTTAGTGATTATATTAAAATTACTAGATACATGAATTGACTGTTTGGTTTTAATTGTAATCAAGCTGTCGAAGAACTGGGATTTTATCGCCCCGTGAAATATTTTCTAAATTCAACAATATATTTTTTTAAAAAAACACTAATACAACTTCTTATGGTAATTCCTTAATTATGTAGCTCAATATTTTTTTAAGTAATACTACACTTATAAGGAGAGAGAGAAAGTAGACGATGTTAAAAGATATAGAAATTTTTTCCACAAATTTGAGGCAAATGCATTACAGGAGTCGTTCTCATTTACATAAAAAATTTAAATCATGGGAAATTATATACACAATATTTTGTTTTGTAGATGAATATTGAAAAAATAGAAATACTGGAACTATTTAAATTTGAAACAAAAGAGCCATAGGTCGTTGAATTATTATTGAGAATGATTAAAAAACCGATGGGTGTATAGTGCATATATATCAATTAAAAAAAACTTTTATAATAAAAGGGAGAATAGTTGCTTCAATTGTAGCTCTACCAAAATGCCATGAAATAAAATTTATAAGACCCCGGAAATCCATTCTATTTCCAATTTTTAACGATTTGAAGGTTAATAAATATTATGTGATAAAAGTATCGAATTACGTGAAGACAATCTACCAAAAGTGTCCATGAAAGAGGCGAGGAATCACACTGAGGTAAAATATCGTCGCGTGGACATCATTTATTGGTTTCAGCTCGAAGCTAACTTTTCATGGAACTGAAATGGTGCTGTGGTCGATATTTCCACTATAATATTAACTACGCCATTTTGAATTAATGTGAAAGTAAAGTATTTAAACGTGGCAACCCAAATTAACACAATTGAGTTTCAGTAGGATTGTGTTAGGACGACGGAAATAAATATAAATATCCTACAGTAACGCATATCTTTAACCTCTTGTGGTTCCCTCAAAGAGTGTCAATTTCTGGTCGTCCATATTTCTTCTTGAACCATAATGCCAACGAATTTTTTTTCAGTATTACTGGTCGCAATATTTTGAAGCCATTGATAATTTTTCAGTATTTAAGTAACCTCCTTCTCATCAAACGAGATGTTTTTGGATGGATCTGGTATGTTTTCGAACGCACTATTCGTGGTATTGCTTGATACAGCTAACTGAACCATTATGATGAGACACATGGTCACGGTACTAACATAGGAGCCCAGGAGGCTGTAATCGAAGGTGACCAAGGAGTACGACGTGAAGCTGATTCTCGTCTTCTGTATGTGCTGCGAGAAAAGATCCAGCCTTTCGACTACTTTCGGTACGTTTGATCCTAGGTGGAGTTTCAGGATTTCCACTAGAAGGACAGGTCGACGTGCCACTACAGAAGTTTCTCCACAGACGACGGAATAAACAAATATCGTTGCCAGGAAGATGATCAATGAGGACACTAGTAAGATCAGGATATCATCAGCAAAGTTCACGTGATTCCCAAAGAAGATGGTGACTATGCAGTATACGTTTCCCGTTCCAAATGAAATAGAGGCGAGGGTGAAGGTGGCATTAGAAATGGCGTACAAGGAGTTAATATCCTCGATCAAATCTGTCAGCGCTAAGTGTGTCTCCTGAAGCAAATCGAGTGTCCGTAACAGTCGTCCCTTATCCTTCATGGCCATCTGCGTGTCAATCACGCGGCGTAATCTTCTAAATCGAGACAACTCCGTCAAGTCTAAGATTGAAAGATCGTCGTCAGTAATATCACCGAACCCAAAGGCGTTCATTAGATGCCTGTTGATCAGGGCGAACCTCTGCTGCAGTAAAGCAGCTACAACGATGTACTGAATCACTACCAAGTGCGTCATGACATCACGGAGTACAGTGAAAACTGCCACCCAGGTTTCGCTGAAATAAAACAAGATAACACTAGAAGAAGACCTTGTGTACATAAAACGATTGCAAGTGTGACATAATATTTTCAAATTATGTACCTTGCTATAAGACAAAGAATGGAATATAACTATCTGAAAAAAAATTGGATTATCTGTTTAATTATTTAAAGGTGACTTATTTTCAGAATAAGTAAGACACTAAAATAAATTGTAACAATGTATAAATTTCTCTCGGGTTTCCAACAGGGTCAAAGAGAATATCTGTGACGTTTCGATGGCTTGCTCTGCCATCATCTTCAGTCTGAAGAAACCCGAGAGGAATTTATACATGCCATTCACCGGGAAAGACCTCGTATTTTAAATTGTAACAAACTCGTTGGTTTTGCGTGGGTACGAAACTGAATGGGAACCACTCGTGGAAAAGAGGAAAAAGGCTAGACTTGGGGGACTCTACAAAGCTTACACGGATGAACCGGTCTGAACAGGAATAAGGGAGCGGCTAAGTATACCTGAAATTTTCTCTAAAAACGCCCAAATTATAAAATAAATTATGGGACCAAAGAACTAATGTAAGGAAAATATTCCTTCGTAAACAGGGCAATAAGGGACTGGAATGCTTTGCCTGCAAGGATTACTAGAGGCTTTCCCTACGAATACAAACGTTTTGAAAATAAGTTAGAAACACTGAAGAGATAGGTCCTTATTTTCTAAAAAAAGAGACGTGCAATTTTTTAAATTGTGTTTTTAAATTTTTTTCATGGAATTTATCTTTGTTCTTTACTTTATCAACATTTTATTTTTGTACTGTAATTTTTTCAACAAACTGCCACCGGGAAAATGCCCGCCAATATTAGTAATAAAGAAAATAATAATATTAATAATACTCGTCTTCTATAGCAATGTAGGGAGGAGTGATTTGGAATTAGATTATAGAGTTATTAACGAGATAAATAGGGGAGATTTAAAAAAAAATTAGCTATGTAAAACATTTACAAATATCGGAGGGACGGCGAAGCAATTAGATCTGTTAATACTCGGGTTTTAAACCGTGGACGATACCGATCCCTAGGCGTCAACGACTGAAAAACCTGGCAGCGTGCCTGGTTGAAACGTAGCGCCGCTCTCCCTGACGTCGACTGGTCGATCTACTTCAACTTCTGCGACCAAACGTCAGATTCATTCCGTCTGTTAACTTCTAAGAGCGTAATGTAAATTCACACAGCGTCATAATCACGTGGAGAAGAGTCGAAAAATCGACCTTGAAGGTCGATTTTCTTCAGGCCACGAAATCTCATTTGTTGAGGCAACCATGAGGTTTTTTATTTGTTCCCTACTTTCCTATTACCACGCTCCACGTAACGCATCCCACACATTCTGTTTGACCGCAAACAGAAGAGCCACTATAGCCGACTTCACCAATGAAGATCTCTATACCACCCCTGCAGGTGGTGAGGTTCATGAGGCTGGCTGATTTAGTTAAAGGCATTTAGCCTCACTTAGATACGAAACTTTGTAATTTTTAGCATGTAACCGTTTAGCTACAGTCACTCATGACCTTTATGGTTCAAGCGACTTTAAAATTTAATGGAAAAAAAACGCATTTTTACCTGTAATAAGACCATGTTAGACACTGGAAGTGCCACACCAGTATAACGACCATGACAATTAAGAGAACTCTCTTTGTCTTAGTGTAGTAACGTGTCTGCTCCATCCTCAAGTCATCATCGATCCGTGCCAAGATTCCTATGATGTTGGAGAAGGTGACGTCGCTTCGTCGGGGTAGGTGGGTAGTCGTGGACGCCAGGAGTGCGATCACACCAACCCAGTTTAAAACCTTACTGAAGATGCTTATTAATAATGTGTTAAATTTATCGTTTCTTATGAATATGGTTGGATCCACAATAAGCAGGATTATTAAGCTCAACGTTACAGCCACACCGATAAACGAAGAAATTACAGGCAAGGATTTCAAAAATTTTCCCCCAGTTGACAGACGTGGCGCAACTCCGAAAAGAATTGACATGTAAATCAGGGGTTTGAGCGAGTCTTCTAAGTTCTTCGCTTCCAGCATACTGATATACCAAAACATTTTAAATACGTCACTGAGAAATTCCTTGACAAATGGTTCATGTGTTAGAGGTTAAGTGACCGACAGTAACATCACCCTGAAAAACGAAGATAGGAAAAATAATATCATTAGAAGGTGCAAAGAATATTTTAAGAAAGAATTAGCATTAATATTTAAAACCAAAGTTCCAAGAGCGTTACCAAATATTTATCTTATATTACAGCCATCATATTGATCATCATATCTCAAGAGAAATCTCTAGACTCGTATATACAAGTTGTTATTAAGGAAGGAATTCATTTAAGTTCATAGGAAGATTTTTATTCCTCACTTTGGTTAACTTAAATTAAAATCTTCGGCAGTCACTTTAACAGTTTAAAAATATAAAATTATTTTATGTATAGGGACGTTCAAGATATTTGAAATATTATGGAACCATCGTAGACGGTTGGTCATTTTTATGTCGAAAACAATTCGTTGGTAATTCAAAGGTAAAAAATTATTAATGGTATTAAAGATTTAGATTCAGAAATTTAAATTTAATTAAAAATGATAACTGTATTAAAAATAACGTTACTTTTGGAGTAAATTCCTATATAGTGTCTACTTAATGTCAGACTGACAATAAATCGTCTGGAAACACAAACGTAAGCAAATATTTTAAGAATCCTTTAAGTTTATAAATGAAATCGAATGAAAATGATAATTAATATAGACCGGTTAAGAAAAGGAATGTATTAATTAATCATAGTTCGACGGATGTTTGACTGTCCATTTTACCTATTTATTGCTGAATTTTCCTATAGTTAATTATCAAACCACACTGCAGAAATTACGTGAGGAGAGTTTATAATTCACCTGAAGTTATTATAAATCGGTTAACACTAAAAAATATCACATCATTACAGTCTTGCAAAATTCGTTCCTGCTCGTGTAAATATATTTTCAACACTGGTAAATAAACACGCAAATCAACTACTGACATTTGTCCATTCCGTAACTATGGAAACGAACTATAAGCACATTGGGGACAGTGACAGCAATAATTTATACTACTATAACGGTATATCCGGAAAATAGTATCTTTCAACAAACTGCCCCGTATATTTCACAGATTCGTATCTTTCATTAACCGTATTATTTATGGAAGACGATATAATAGTGAAAAATAACCAAACGATTTGTAGACCTTATCAGACAAAGGAATTGAATATTCAGGAGAGAAATAATGTCATACATTAAACCAGACGAAGAACGGTTGATTAGGACCATTAATTCGTTCGTTAACCAAAGACATGGGGAATTATACCTGTATAAAAGTGCTAAAATAATAGTAATAAATTATGCCATCTCACTTTTCATACTCAATCCATTGAGATTGTAATTATATGAATTGGTTTATTTACAAACTGTTTAAAATCGCAATTCCAATTTATTTAACAACTTAATTAATGCATTTTGTTTCATTTTGGGAACGTGTTAGCCACATTTTTTGTAATTTTAAAATAAATACCCTATCTCAGGGTTTATAATTAAAATCAATATTAAATTCCATTCCTCAATAAATGTTGTTGTTGTTGTATTCAATTTACTTTACAATTGACAAGTGTGAATGTTAGGAAATCATTATTAAAAATGTTAGTATGAAGTGTGGCGTTATACGGAACGAAACGTGGACCGCAGGAGTTGCAGAAATAAAAATAATACAAGTCTTTGAAATGTGTTGCTATAGGAGAATGCTGCAAATCAGATGGGTGGATAGAATCACTAACGAGGAATTTATAAGCAGGATAAGGGAAGAGCGAACAATATGAAGGACGTCTAAGAATATTAGGGAGGATATGGTAGTTATACGATAAATGAAATGAACAAAAAAATAGTCAGTGTGTCTTGGTAGTTGAAAAGAGGAGCAGTTATAGTTCTGAAAGAAGAAGAAAAGTAATTTTCATAACTTATCGAAGAAAGTAAAAGTTAAAGAAATTACCGACTAAGATGTAAACTTCGTCAAGGAGGAAAAATGATTTTCCTAAGGGCAAATTCAGAACCGGGAGAGTGAAGGAGGAAAATTCTACTACGCGGTAGTTCCGGAATCGTCTAGAAGATGGAAGAGGTTCGTTACGAAAGAACGTAAAATCTCTCCTACACGTTGTTACCCCAGTAATTAACCCGGAGAACACCCTTGATAGTAATTCTCCTTAATGTGTTTAATTTTAATAATGCGCAGGACACAATAAAAATAGTTTTCAAATATAAATAAAATAATTATATATTTTAATTTTGTAAATAATTTAAAATAGCCCCGGTCCTTGTTTTATCTATAGATCATATATTCTTAAAATAAATAAATAATAAAAAATATTACTAATTTTCCAATAAAGGAAAATACATATTCTTTTACCTAACAATCGAATATTCTGAATATGCCATCTTTGAGATGAAATGAATACGTCAACGTGGAATTCATGTGTGTCCCACACACACATGTGAACACGTCTTGAGTTGTTACTTCCCCGGTTGTTGCTATGCGGTTCAGCAGTACGACCATTATCACTGGAAATGGAGGCAGGAGTCTTTGATAAACCCCCGAAAGGTAAATCACAAGCAATGAGGTCATGAGGTCCTGTGACCTTGGAGTCAAGTGATGTAAGACTGAGTCAGTTTGCCCCAACTACCGATGAAATGTATAACACGTACTGGCGCCGGTGGTAACCACGTGAAACTCGAGAGCCTCCCCTTTTTAACGGTACATTTTTAAATTTCCCCGGGCTGGAAGCTGAATAAATGAGTAAAACAGCTAATTTATTCAGAATTAAATTTTAATTAAAATAAGAAATGAATGTAAAAACTGTTTTCTCTGAATTTTTTTAGGAATATAAAAAAATGTTTCTCCTGAAGGGATACCAAAAAAAAGAAGCGACAATTTGTGCTGTGTTTATGTTGGTTTAAATTGCTTTATTATATTTAATTTAAAATATAATTTAACTGAAGTCAGGCAAATTTAAAAGGTGCGTAGTTAAGATTTTTTTTGAAATCGGATGGATCTTATAAAGCTCCATGACTATATTTTGCGTTATAAAATTTGTATTCCTTCCTAATACGTTTAACTGAAATCAAATATTCCTGTAAAATCAAATCATTGTATTATATTCTCTTCATACTTTAACGTTTAAAACATCAAACAATTTTTATGGTTATTGAGACTTCATCTGACATCTATTTTAAACCTGTTAACCTTTTAAATTCCTATGTTCCGTAATCGTAAATTTCCTGTAATGAATTTAATTATTTTCTTACACATTTCTACTTTGAATGTTATATGTAATTCCTTGTTACTCAGTCATTTATATTAACACTCCCACATGTTTCAATCCGTATGAAGACAGTGTTTAGTTTATTTTTCAATATTAAAATTTGTATAATTTAACATAATGGACTGAATATTATTATATTTTTTAGTTCCTCGAAATAAAAGACAAACTTATAGAACCAAGGATAAGATATTTTAATAATTATAAATTTATAAAAAAAAATTGTTAATTGCATAAATGAGAATTTTTGGTTAAATTTGGTTATGTCTGCATTTCAAATTTTATGTAGCTTTTTTTAATCGTATGCTTTTTGCCAACAAAATAAAAAGTTGTTTAAAATAAAAAATTTTGAGGTTAGAGGTTATGTTTCAGATTGTAGCGGAGTGAGTGGTGAAGTTACAGTGAGATATCTCCTTAATTACGAGCAGGAATTGAAAAATGAAGTTTAATGGCTATTGGAATCATGATGTGTATCTACGAATGGCAAATAAGAAGTGATTTTTTTAAAAAATCGTTCTTAGAACCAGGGAATAGGGAGACCTGACAACGGGCCCTATACCGCTTGAATTACGTGTGTCCAATTAAATACTGTACCGGGGTAAAAAAAAGTACTCGGACTAGGCCGGGCACCCAGCTAGTATATATACGTATTAACAATTAATAGATCGTCCCAGAGGATTTTGCTCAGTCCGACGGACGAGTCAACAGGTCAGTTGCTGAGAGAAAACGTGGCTCTGAATTCACCCCAACCCCCCCCCTCTACCCCCCCCCCCCGAAAGCTTCCGTGGGTGACAAATTTTCCGCGGACATGCAAAGGGCGAATTCCTTGGCGCTAATGCCGCCGGAACATGCATTACATTAGTCGGCGCTATTCCCAACTTCACACCTCGCCAAATTTCCTTCTTCTGGCTTTCTTGTTCTCGTCCAGTGGTGCGAAACGTAATGAAAAGTTCAAGGTCGTGGCGCTAAGACAGAGAAATACGTGTCATTATCTACGGGGAAAGAACGAAAATGGCGTAACATTAATAACACCCATTAATATATTCAAGCCGATATTTAAATAGTACCAGAAAGAATTACTCCTTAATGAGATAAGAGCTTATAGCGTGTCTAAATATAACTCTCTTTTTTTTAATAGAGGACAATTGGGATATTGAGAGGTTCAGGTGTGTCCATCGTGGCTAACTAAGTTGAAGACTGTATAAAATAATAATACTAAGTTATACCTTATAAGAAAAAATTTAATGAAAAAAGAATACAAAAAGAAGTAAAATACCAGACGTTTTGGTGAAAATTATCTTTCGTCTTTGTCTTAAGGATTAGGTATCGACTTAAATTAAGGAAATTTCTTTTTAAAAAATTTAAACACCTAAACCTACCAAATAACTTAAAATATCATCTCTTTAACCGAATTCAACTGTTTCTTATTTTAAAACCTTTAAAAATTTAATTTTTTACACTATAAAGTTACCCCGTGTGACATGGTGCTGCTGTTTTCAACATCAAATTATTGTGATCAAATTTAATACAAAGGTAGGTGATGGGGTTGTGCTTCCAAATTGACACAAAATTTAGATATATATATTCTACAGCTCTTTCCCTTCGGCCGATGTAAGAAAGGAATAAATCTAAGAATTAATTTTGTAAACAATATTAATAGTGCAAAAAAATATTGGCACGAAATTTGTGTCCTATGGTGACTACAGAAAAAGACGGCTTAAATTGAAATATGACAGTTTTTATTTTATTTAAATAATGAACTATACTACGTTTCGTTTTTTTTCCGGTTGAAGGAGTGATGGAGTGAGGTTCCGTGAGTAGCGAAATTTTTATACCCGAAAAAGTCTCGAACGAGAGTCGAAACGTTGTATAGTTAATTAAAAGTAAAACTGACAACGAGGCTGTTATAACTCATTTAATTTTTATTTAAATGTCAAATAAACTATCGATTTATTACTTTTATATTTTGCAATATATAATTTAACAATCCTTTTGTGCAAATCCTTTTCCCACATACTTCGCTAATTTTTTTCTTTTTTAATTTACTGCTAATTTCATTAATTTCCAACAATTTCCTTTCTGCTACGTTACCTCAATATCCGAACATTCCTACTTAAGTATCTGTTTTACTTTGGTAGAACTTAATCTTTATTATGTAACGCTGGTGTAAAATATACTATATTTGTATCATTTCCACCGCATTTTTGTACCGTTTAATTTAATTTTAAATTAGAAAATTTCGAAAATCTTTATCTGAATAAATAAGAGATGCGTAAATTGATACAGGGTTCTTCTTAATTTAATAAATTTTAATGAGTAAACAAAAGGAAAAAGTACTTATTTCATTGAAAAGATTTAATTATTATTGAAGTACAAGGTAGGAAATGTTGTTAAAGAAAAGTAGAAACCCAAGAGAATCGGTTAAATTTCTTTGACCGTTTCCATGGAGTCTGCAGTTAACGATCATTTCTACGAAATTCCCAATACACCCTGGTTACCTTTGTCTACGGCACAGTACAATATCATAATTTGTCAAATAGTTTGTCGTAGGAATAAGATATTAAAGCTCTAAATCCTTTGAGAATCCCCTTAAAACAATCTGTTAAATAATACTAAAATTTAGATTATACTGATTGACTTCAATTTCATTACAATACGTCAGTTATACTTTTTTTTATTAGTGCCTAAAATTCTATTTTCATTAATGTAAGAGATTTAACATACATTGGTATATGATTCAATACATTTTTCACACATTGCAGTACCCAAGGAGTAGTACTAGAAAATATATCTTTGTTCTTATTTCAGTCCCATAGGAAAGATAAATTGCTATAATTACTTGCAGCACATATTTACAGATGATCTGATTTCCACACACAACACACACACACTCAAGTACACACCAGCCTAATAAATATAAAAATGGAATTTATCATTTTTGTAAATACACGTTATTCTGCTGTAAAGCCCCTGTATTTTACGGCGACCGACACTAGATTAATGGCGAAAAGGACGCCATAAATTTTATGTGGAAGAAAAAGCAACTCTTTTGGACGAGGGAAAAGTGTAACAGTGAGAGAGAGAGAGAGAGAGAGGGTGAGTGAAAGAGAAAGAAGAACGTACTATGCATAAAGAGGAATCACTTAGTAGGAATCTGATATATTGCTGAGAAGAAATCTTGTTTCTATCAATTTCAACATCATTACTTTTTCCAATATTTTCAAAAAGGTATATGATATGCTTCAACATTCAAAAAAATTCAAATGGAAATTTTCTTCATGTAAGGACTAATAATACTAATAAGGAATAAAAATATGGGCTGGTAAAGATGACGAATGAAATTCTACTTTCAAATTTAACTGTTAGAATCTTGGGCACGATTTTCACTGATAAAACGTATGCCACAATTACATATTAGGTCTTTTTCTTTCAATTATTTCTTGTTTTACTCTGTACCTTTGACGATAATTAACCACGAACTGCCAAACGGTTTTCATAAATGTAAATTCTCTAAAGAATATACAATACTCAGTATACTTTACTTTCGTTTCTTCCAAATTGTTTATTTTATTTATATTTAGTATATCTTTATATATAAAATTCCAGTGTAACTGTGTTAGTAATTCTCGTCCTCCTTAACGGGTTAACCGATTTTGAAGAATTTTTTTTCCTTTCTTTATGGGCTTACCTGAATGTTTCTTAATCTATAGTTAGACCCGGTCTGTGGCGCTCTATCCACGACCCATAATTTATTACTTGAACTATTTTTTTTTGTTATCTTTCGATTTCTCACACGATAAGAAACATATAATCCCAAATTTTCAGCTTGACCGGGCAGAAGTGTACAATAAGTAAACTAGTATTATAGCTGAGAGATATAAAAATTAGTACGGGTGGTGATAACGAAATTCACCTCTCATAAAATAGAGGGCGCGGAAAAGATAATTTTCGATGAAGTGACACTCTCGCTGTTGGCTTAATAACGTGTTGACAAAAATATTATTGTCGAATAGAATAATGTAATATA
Organism: Eucriotettix oculatus; assembly: GCA_034510155.1. Lineage (NCBI taxonomy): Eukaryota > Metazoa > Arthropoda > Insecta > Orthoptera > Tetrigidae > Eucriotettix > Eucriotettix oculatus. The sequence goes on from CM067382.1 coordinate 55,607,569, forward strand.
AATGAATTTCCAGGCATCGCTGGGAACCCAACTAGTATATCTTTATACTTTATTAACACAGAATGGGAAAAAGAACTAATTATTTTCTCATACCATAAGTCATACACCCAATGTATATCAATACGAATCCATTTTACACGCTCAAGAACACATAATTTAAATATTAACTGGACATAAGAGAAGGTGTGGAAGACTGTTTTGTGTGTGTTTCCGGTTAATAACAAAACCCAGCAGCAGGGTGAGTGGACCTCGTTAGGCTGCCCTATGTTCAGGGGGGGAGGGTTTTTGGGCTGCAGAGGGACAGATAACGCACCTGCGTATTCATTACACAGCACACTCGCACTTTAAAACGTAATTAACTGGAATTTTTTTTTCCTGGCCTTGCAACAAGGCTTACGTCCTGTGGCTATATATTTTTCCTTTCCACTTATTTCACGAATTAAAATGCAGTCACTAAAAAAATATACGTATACTAAAACGTCTACTTGTTAACTGACCTTTTGTTCTGTACAGTCCGGTAACCTCTGTTTATCAATTTATGGAATAACTGTGCCTCAGAACTATATTGTTGACGTATAATGAGGCATCAGACACATTGAGCTTTGAGGTTCATCTACTAGGTTTAAACATAAGCATAAACCGAGTCGAGTAATATAGTAAAACGAGGAAAGACAACCCCTTAAATTTGTTTTTAATCTGTTTCCGGCAAGTTATTTTAAAGGCCAGTCGATCGTATTTCCTTAAAAATCTGTAATTAATTTTCTATTAAATGTGTAACAAGTCCTCTATCTTCAAACGTTGCTATTGACCGTGTGTGACTCTTTTTTTTGTTAAGATCAAAGAATGAAATTGAATTTGAAATAGAAAGGAGAATAACAAATGACAATATGATTCCTCTCCTAAAAAAAATCAAATTGTCCACTGGAAATTAAAAAAATAATGCTGTATAAGGCACTAATAAGACCTAGTAGTAGTATTCAGTGTTATGTAAGTAAAAGTATGTATGGGGGCGGAATTATGGACGCTTATTTAGAATGTGTGTGAAGGACACAAGCATATTTGAAAGAAAACTACTAAGAAGGATATACGGAGGTATTAATATAGATGGACAATGAAGAATAAGATACAATGATGAACTGAAAGAAATGTATCAATGCATGGACATTGTTACATATGTAAGAATATGTAGATTAGGATGGTTGAGAATGGAATGAGGGAAGAGAGAAAAATTAAGCAGGTAGTATTTAGACAACTGGATGGAGTAAGAACAAGGGGAAGACCAAGAACGAGGTGGTGGTGTACAGGAGGACTTAAGAAGGGCGAAGATACAAGGATGGAAGTATCCTTGGTCAGGTCAAGATGGAGGAAGTTGTTGGAGGAGGCGAAGGTCCTGATTGGACTGTAGAGGCAACTAACTGATGATGATGACCTTTACTAAATAATTTTGGGAGTCAGCTTTTTTATTTTCAAGGATTTAAATTTTTTTATGGGAAAACTGTTGTGAGTGTTATGTAAGTAAAAGTGCAATCGTAATGTTATTATTCAGAACCTGATAAGGACTACATAAAGCCATCATATCAGTATATTTAGTGTTTTGCATTCACTATTAAGAAACTAATGGTTTGTGCTGAGAAGGGGCTGTACTATGTTTCGTAACGTCTATTTTGAAAGTGTATTTTTTCTGGAAATTATAGTAGTTATAAGACTGAATATGTTATTATATAAATGTTCTCTATAATTTTGTGCACGCATGCCATTTACTGAAAAGTGCGCAAATCTTGAGATCTACCGTTCTTAATGAGCTCTGAGATTTGAGATAAGAAAGGAATGCACACGTACGTGAAATCACGTAATTACCCGGCGAGAGTTTTTAACGCATTCAATATGAATAAAATTCCTGGCTCCCTCGTGTGCTTCGAGACCTACAGCTAAAGCTCGCGTGTTTCTCCCTCGGACGATCTCGATTGGGTTCACGCAATTTCATAGTTTAATACAAGCCAATTCAGGGTTCGAGGGGGGGAAAAAATTCCTTATGCGTATGTGTGTGAGTGTGTTAAGAATTCTCACGTTGACCGTAGAAGAGTTTTGTACCTGACGGAGGTGCTACATTAAACTGCACACCTCATTGTAATGTTCACAGTCACCTCCACTGAGCTGCTATTCACTGTTGTTGACGAATATATAGTGATGCAATCTTATAACAGCTACAACTTAACCAACGGTGCAGTTAGCTAAATGCATTCTACAGCAGTCGGAATGTAGAATCGTAACGTTTCTAATGAATTAAAAAATACAAACCGAATACATTACCACCCGTCATCCTTAAGAAATCATCAGTAGTTACTGGAGTCAGCAACTTTTATAATTATCATTATATATAGAAATATATTATATTCTCAGACAAGAGTAGATAAGAATCACAAAATATTAAAATATTGTCTTATTTTGTTATTGTGAAACACATAGGGGAAGTTGGGGCGGATCGGGACACTTATTGTTTAACAATTTTTTGTAAAATTATAGGAAGAGAAATATGACTTCACAAAGGTATAAAACGTTAGTTTATTCTATTATTTACTTAATCTAATATCAATGTAACTTAAAATAATGAATTTAGATTTTTGGTGAACTTTTTAAACAGAAACTTACAAATTTCCCGTTATACTCCACAAAAGGGCAGAAAGATGTTATTTATTGTTTATCAAATTTAATTTTATGAAAAAATCGTAACACCTTTTGTATTTTTCTTATATTTATTTAGCGTCCTGTTGATCGCTCTATCAATTTCTACTTTCGCAAAACGATTTTTTTTGCAACTGCACAGTCTTTTCTAACATTTTCCCCTTTATTCCGTTCCTTTTCTGTCTTTTTCTATTTTTTTGGGGGGGAGGGGGGTACAGCATACTGTAATTCATTCTCATAAGTTGTGTCTGCTAGTATTTTTTTTTCTTAAGTAACTCACACTATATTTGGACTTATACAGAAGTATCCCTTTCCGCCCCGCACGATAATCTGAGTTTAAGGTTTTTCACCGAGCCTTAATACAAGCGTATTGAAACCTTACACGTAACTTACACGCAGTTAAAGACACCCAGTTTATGAACATATAACAATAAAGGGTTAAAAAGGGAGGAGTTTTGTAGAAATGCAGCAAAACGTTGTATAAAGTCACAGATGTAAGACGTCAAAACAAGAGTTTATTCGCTAGGTGGAGTCATAACTTGGTCAATTAGGCTGCCATGACTTCTTCCTTGACCAGGTACCCTAATTTACTATCCAGCAGTCAGAAAAAGGGAATCCCATCCTATCCCTACCCCTGCATAAATTTGACAGAAAATTAAATCTTTCCTACTAATACTATTTTATTTTGATATTTGTAAAGGTTAAACTATTATGACTTGCGTAAACAAATCCAAATTAAGCATATGTTTTCGTGAATTATTATAAATACATGTATGAATAAATAAATATATATATAAATGAGCTTCTAAATGATCCACGAACTTATATGAGTGTTTATATAAATAAATTACTTGTGTGTTTACGTACTAGCGTATAAGATTAGAAATAAAAATAATAGTCTACGCAAACAAGAGTGCTGCTTTAGCAAATTTAACGGGCAATACTGAATTATATTTAAATAGTTATAATTAAGCGCGACATAATTATGAAATCGTAATCTGTTCCGAGAAGAAGTAATTGGTTATAATACAAAAGAAAGTTGTCGTTTTATCTAGCAGACAGACAGACACGTATGGCCTACAGTTTAATATAATTTTTAAATAATTTTAATATTACTCTGTATGTCTTAAAATTTATTTGTTTTAGAATTTTAGGATGAAATAATACCGTCTTGGTCATAAGTTCAGTCACCACGCTGTTGTATAACTTGGGCTGCACGGGAATGAACAGGGATGTGAGACGAGGAGAAAATAAAATAAACCACAGGAAAGACCCTGGAGAACTCTAGGTCCTGGTAGACATTACCCAAACTTCTGAGGACAGTATTACGACTCGGATGCAACTTCTCGAAGCTGAGCTGCTCTGAGCTCCACTGCCTGATCTCTGCCGTAATCCAACGGCTTCAGAAATGAGGAGTCTTGTGTATTGTGTTCTGTTTTATTCTATTGTATTATAGCACTTCTCCTCCCCTCCCCCCTCGGAGCATCCCCTTCCCTTTTGAATGCTACTTTGTTGGTGACGTGCAATTTCCTCTGCAACACACAAAAGCACTGGCCCCTTCGTCCTCTATCTACAGTTCTCAATTTCCTTTAGCGTAACTGGCTACAGTCTTTTTCATTTCTTTCTAGTCTATTCAGCTCTTTTTCATTATTTCTTACACACACACACACACTTTCTCTCTCCCCTTTTCTGACACGAATTTAATTCAGATTTTCTGTGTTTTATTTCGTTTCAGTTTCCTTCCCACCACGTCTTCATCTCCAGATAGGGAGTAGCGTTGATTTATGCTGCTCTCTGGAGAAGTCCTGGCACCTTTCAACTGCCGCTGCCTTCATACTGATTTTAGTTAAACTTATATACATTTCTAGAAAAATAACGAAAGGAAAAATAGTTGCAAACTGCTATTCGTACCATAGAATATTCATTCACCTTTTCACATTCTATGTTTCTATTCGATCATGCACTGTTTTCTAAATACTTTTTGTTTTCTTTTTTCATCGTAGGAATTTAGATTTTAGAAATGACTTCTAATGACGTCATATAGTGAAAGACCTCTGTTTCTTAAACGTAGCCAAATAAAATATTTCACGAGCGTAAATGAGATTTATATGGAATCACATTCACTATATAAATGTTGAGAATAATTTGAATGACACTTTTATTATACTGTGAATATATACTCATTTTAGAGGGTATTTAAACTGCAAGGTAAATTTTACAGTCCGTAAAGCATTTAATCAAGCAAACTTCGACATAATTGTATCTGTACTACTAATATTTGTCGACAAATGTTAATATACAAAATTCCAGTGTGTGTGTTCGTAATTCTTCTCCTCATAAACGGCTTGACCATTATTGATTAATTTTTATGGTATGCTTACTGAGTGCATTATTTACAGATTACCGAAAATATTTAAATTTTCCAAATCGACCGAATAAATACTTTTCGGAGTCAATTATTTTTACTGTGCTTCCAGCGACACTATTAGCACCCGAATGACATATAGAACATGTTACAATACGCCCTTACGTAACCTGCGTGTACGCGTGCGTGCGGCGGCGACGACGACGTTCGCGTGAAACAAAAAGTATCTTAACATATGTAAAATGTTTGTTATATCGGACATCGCCCGGCATCTAGATAGTACTCTATATAATGCAACACTATAAACTGAGTGTTAATACTAACATATCTATGATAGCTCTTCAACCACTCATTAAACTTCTGTAAATGAACTAAATATGTATCTTTTTTGCATTTTATGTAAAGAAAAGATAATTGTGATTCATGTCAAGTACATTTAAAGTTTTTATTACACTGTATACGAGTGTATCCCTAGTATTCTCATTTATACTTCTTACAAGTTGTTATTACATAATAATTTCATTTTAAATAGTTAAATATTCCACTTAGGTTATAAGTTTAATATTCATTTTTCAATAGGAGAGGGTTGTAGCTTAAAGCAAAACGTCAGAAACATATTTGTGACCAATGAACGTAGAAAAAGAAATACTTTCCATTGATAACGAAACACTGATGCGGAACGGTCAACGATAATACGCCTTTTTTAATATAAAATATCCGTTCAGCGGCATGAGCTTTAGGGAGTGAGAGGGAAATAATAATTTTTTTTTTCACTAAATACAATAGAGAAGCAGCAGCAGCATCGTTTGGCCAGGACCCTTTTGATGATTTATATTTTTCAAAATGAATAGCGCGGTTCCAATTACGAGTGTCGTATATGAAACCACTTACGAATAGACCATCCCGCGTTTGTTCTGAACGGGCCATTAAAAGGGGCTTTTCATGCAGTTTTAATTAGCATCGCGTTTAGAGTGAGAGAGGGTGAGAGAGAGAGAGAGAGAGAGAGAGAGAGAGAGAGAGAGGTAGGAGCTTCCCGGGTGGGACTGTGGTGAATAATAAAATAGATGGAGAAGGAACAGGGGAGGGAATTTTACACGACTGTTCATCATAATAATGGAAATATCGGGATGTTGCATCAACATATTATTCTGATTCCTAATTCAAGAAAATATAGAACAAATCATATGAGCCTCTATAAAATTATTTTTTCGTTAAAAGTTTATTCTCTGCAGGTGACTTCAGCACATTTGATTAATTTGAATGTCTCACTATTGTACTGTTATAATGTACTATTGGTGAATTGTTTTTTTTTTCAAATAATTTAAGCGCGAGAATGTTCTCGGTAATTTTCTTTACCAACTTATATGATGCACAGTAAAAAAAATAAATAAATCGATGAAGTGTAACTTCAAGTTTAAACATTCTTTTTTAAAAAAATTATTTACCTTTACAGAAATTAACTGTTCATCAGTTATTTTGAGATTCAAGAACAGTTATTTCATAAATGGCTGGATTCAAGACTAGCTGATTAATAACATTTTGTTGCTTCTGAAATGCAACAACTAGGAAATTTTTCCTTCAAGGAATTTATTAAATTTTGTTGAAACTTTTATATTATCATAACTTTGAACAATAGTAATGCTTCAAAAACTTGAATTTTATTTTTGTAGATGACTATGGCAATGCCAAAAGATCCTTCTAAATAAAATTAGAAATCAAAATTAAATTATAGTTTTGGTTATTTAAGTGACTGATTAAAATAAGGAAAAAATATCATACTAAGAAATTTTTTTTATCAAAATATATATCTTGTTGTTTTTTTTCAGAAAAGTGAACATCAGACTGATAGGAACACATTAATGTGTAACTTAGGTTTCGCTTACCAAAATATGTTAAACCTTTAAGATTCATCAAAATTAATTGAACAAAATTGAGGTAACGTTTGGAATTGAAGGATTTCTTTGTATGTTCTCCTTACATATTTATGTTGATACAATTTTCAGGTACGAGTGGAATTTTCTGGGTGACACTAAGAGGATACTGAGATCAAAGTCTTGAAACGGTTCCTTCATTGCGTCAACGCAACTTTTGTGTGTCGTTTCAGGCTCGCCATAGGGTCGGATTACGTTGAGTGAATTTGCGTATCGCGGTAGATTGCATTCGATCGGAAACGTCAGCCTTTGTGTGTGTGTGTGTGTGTGTGTGGTGTGCCTCTATCTCTATGTACGTAGATACGTAGTTATGACACACAAAGGACATCCCACGAGGTCAGCGTCATTAGGACTATGACACAAAGGCCAGACCCATCTCTTTGAAGTTATATAAAGCGATAATAGTAGTTGGCATCGAGACACAGGCTGATCTTCATCAAAGGACCGCTATACCTAATTAAAGAAACTCATTTTTTTAATCAATTATCGTCAATTGGTATGTTGAACATTGTCCTGAAACACGTTACGCTTTGGTTGAAATGCGATTATTGCGACCCGTAGTTGCTCAATTCCTACACCAAACATATCTGATTTAGATACAGGTAAGTCCTGTGAGGAAAACAGACGAAATGTTTACTAACTTGTAATTTGTTTTTAAACCTCTAATCTCATTGGGAGTTTTTGTTGTTGTAATAACCAGTCCTTAGACTGGTCTGATGCAACTCTCCATGCAAACCTATTCTACTCAAACCTTTTCGATATAGCTACCAATCCCGCATCCTACCTAATCTGCTTAGAGCATTCCATCCCTTACCTCCCTTTTCTGCTCTTACCCCACAAACTTCCCTCTAATACTAATTTTACGAGACCCACATCTCCCAAAACGTTGCTTACTAATTTATCCCTCATCTAGGTCAACGTCCTCGATATTCTTCCCCTCTTCTCTCATTCTGCTTGAAACATCTGAATTCTAACCGATCCTTTCGGGAGTGCCACAAGGCAGCATTCTTGGTCCGTTCTGGTCTTTGCTGATCACATCAGGTTTTCCAACGACGATAACCACTGTAATTGTAAAATTTGCTGCTGATACAGTTATCCTAGCAAAATATCCAGATCCCAGAAATTGCATCATCACCTGTACTTAACCCAAGAATAGTTAGAAAAGTGGAATATCAAGATAAATGAAAGTAAATCACAACACTTCACTTTGAGAAAAATACAATGTCCTCCAGTCTTCATCAACAAGGACCAACAATTCTATATCTAGGAGTACATATTGATAATAAATTAAACTGAAAAATTCATATTGTTACAAAAAAAACTAATAGATTTAAAATATCATGAGTTACAATAGCTACTAGGCATAAAATCAACACTATCACTTGGAAATAAACCTGTACTCTATAAATCAACAATCATACCGATTTGGACTTATGCTATAGAATTTTCAGTATGAAAATCATGCAAAGGGTTCAGTCCAAAATCCTTAGAGATATAGTCGACACCATCAGGTACGTTTAAAATTCAACAATACATTAAGATTTAGGCATTAAGTATATGAAATTATTCAAGAAAGAAGCAGTAAGCACTACACCAAACTGTATCACCAATTGAACCCTGTACTGCATCCTTTCCAGGGGAACAGAACAAGCAGAAGGTTAAAGAAACCCTAGCCAATCGACCTGAAGGCCGAGGAGACTTACTTCCAGTTATTTAAATCATAGACTGCATCATTATCTTACGCCTCTCTTGATTTCTTTATTTTCTTGTCCTTTAATTCTAATTACTGCTGATTGCCTTCTGTAGAGGTTATGGATAAATCGTCTTTCTCGATATTTTACTCCCGTTATCTTCTAAATCCTTATTAGTATGTTCCAGTTTACATTATATAAGGCTTTTCTAAATCTTCAAGAGCCATAACCGTAGGCCAATATTTTCTTATTATGTCTTTAATAATTAGACACTTAATCAATATTACCTACCTTGTCCCTAATTAGCATTCTATATACCATCCTCCTATATGCTACAGTTTCATAATTATAAAATTTTCAAACCCTTTTCTTTTTGTTTAGAAATATTTTTTTTCTTTTAAAGAAGCCCGGCACATTACTAAAGGTGATAAACTGATTTGAGTTATGAGCCAGGAGCGTGAACAGTAATTTTATGGCTATTTCAGAGTGGGCGAGTTCCTCCTGTCTGATCTAGTAAAATATCAGGGGGTGCATAATCCGAGTCAGGGTGACAAATATACAGCATGTGCTTAATCGTTAGTATGTCACCGCAACTACTACAAATAGGTCGAGTTTCTCTCTTAAATAAGTACGCACGAGTAAACATGCAGTTAGCAGAATGACATTACTGGGAGCAATAAAAATATTATGGGGTGAACTCCCAGAAATCGATAGAGGGGATAATTATTTTATTTACTTTGATGTTAACGTTCAACTTTGTTGAAATATATCGCATTATCGTTTTCAGAATTGTATGTGGAAGCCGTTAAGAACTACGGCTACATTAATAATTTTCATCAATCTAATTAAGTGACAAGCCCTATCTAAAACTAAAAAATACTTTTGGTGTCTAACTTTTACATTTTCCACTTGAAAATGTCAACAGGATTTACTTATTTGTTTAATAAATAAAAATAAAAATAGCAGAGTACCCGATCATCCCTGCGGATTTTCATACATCCTTGATGTGTTAGTCACGTTCGTGCGTTTCCAGAATGAGACTTTTCGATGCGTATTCCATTTTTCTGAACATTGACATTTTGAATAAGATGAGTATGATTTATATTTTATCGTTATAAAATTCTGACGTTAGTGCAAATTATCACTGATGCTTTTCGCAGGTGGATTAAAAACCTCGTGTCCACCAAAATGCAACGTTTTTAAATATTAACAGATTATATTGTAGTATTCAGCCTGTAAAATAATTGGTCACAATGTGACAACTGTTATGGTTGTCTGAAAAGGGCTGTCTCTGCTATGAAGGGTTATAAATACTTAAATTGTAAGTTACGTTAGTGTCAAACTAATATCCAGTTTAATATAACATTGGTCAAGTTTTCAATTTAAATAAATAAATCAAGATATATAAAACATTTTTAATTTATTATTGTTTTTCATTAATGTAGTTGTTAGCAGTATAATTGGAAAGGATCCCGGAATAAAATGTGATCTTTATCAGTTATGCTACCATAGTTTGAAGTTTACGATTTATAATACTAAAATTCTCAATGTAATTAAAATTCCGTGTAATTATTAGAACTGTTATTTTTAATTTACATTTGGAAGAGAAATGGCTATAAAGACTTTCTGGGCGATACCCAGGACTTCATTACTCCCCGTATATGATTCAGACTTCCCCCCCCTCCCTTTCAAGCTTGATAGAGATTAGTCCCAGGTCGGAGAATTAGGGGAGGCAGGGCTTCATCCCTTCAGGATCCAGAGGCTTTGGCTGGCGTCAATTATTCCTACGAGGTCTGGCGTAAAACAGGCCTGACGTTGCCACCTGGTGCCTGTCTCCCCTCTCATCCACCTTCAACATCACCGACAGACTTTCAGGGTCCATTATGACAATGGCGTCACAAGAACTGTACGCTGGCAGCACTTTTATTAAAAAAAAAACCCTAACAACGAGGACTTTTCCTCGTGCCCTTCCATCATACCATTCCTGATTCTGGTTTAAGACATTTCCACTTTAGACTTATTTTACTTTAAAAATAGATAGTCGCGTAGTTTTATTCCTGTATTTACCTCAATTATTTCCATTAAAATTCATAATTTTCATACAGTTATGGACCTTGGAAGGGTAACTTTAACATTTTGCACTGCGCGTAGTTCGTTTAATCTATTAATTAGCCTGAATTATTAGATTAATAAAAATTTTAATGTAACTGAAATCAGTCGCACATTTCATCTTCTCTGCTCTGTCTAAAATATTGCCTAATAAAATTTCATTACATTAATCTAATGTCCAAACTTTTATAAAATGGTAAATAATTGGCAATTAAAACCATAAACTGCGTTTTGTCCTTATTATAGGATTTTACGTAATATAGAAAAATAGTTGAGACTTTAATTAGTCGCATTGGGATCAAAAATCTCTTCATTGAGAAATTTCATTCTGCGCTTTTACAAAAGGTTTAATACATATGCTCATAAATTACTTAATTTTATCTCAAATAATTTTAAATACGGTAAGTGTTGTTTGCATTAGTTTTATTCCCCAATTGTTTACTTAATAATTGTAAAAGTTCACTAGTACTATTTCTTAATTACCTGTCACGTAGTTACGTAACTAATCTCAGAAATACCTTTGACCACCAGTCTTTTGAAGGGGCCCAAATCGATGGCTGACCCAAACACTATATTTAAAAAAAAAAAAAAAAAGACCGTGTCTGTCAGACGAAGCAATTTCCTTTACACCTCGATATTCCCCTTTATCCACATGATGTTAATTATTTTGAACCGTCACAAAGAAGTTAGCTTCAACCGTCAAACGAAAATATTTCGGTTGAAGTTTCATCGTAAAACAAAAGAAACATAGAGGACAAATACTTCGCGATCGTCACTTTGTAATGTCGATGACTTCAAAGACATGTAAATTAAAGACAGTCAAAGAAAGTTGAGTGTAGTTGGTTGAAGATACCAGAGCAGCGATAAAAAAAATATCGATTTTAATCTACTATAAAATAAACCTCTCTGGAGAGACTGTAAAACGAATTACCCGTTGGAATTTGCGGACTGGAGTTGTATGCCGACCGTGAATATTTTATGGCGGGCAATTACTTGTAATATGCTTCAGCCTATTTACACTCGGCTACAGCAGTTAAACAACGTTAACATCCAGTTGTTGCGGCTGGAAAACTTTCTGCTATCGGCGGTCTTGCTGCACTGGGTAAAAACTACCAGCACCAGTAATAGATTCATCGACTCTGACATGCCTCGGCTTTCCGATCATTTAGCTCCGTGTTTCTGTTAGTGTTAATGGAAACGTCGTGTTAACAAATACGCCATCTAATGCCGGGAGACTCAAATGAGTAATTATGCAACTACCTCTAGCATTGATAAAATAGCACGGAATTAATATCCCACGTAAATGCTACTTTACTTTTAATATATATGAGTTCTTAGTTATATTTGACTTTTCAAATTAATTTTACACATTTGGGAGAAAAGAAAAAAGGTTTATTGTACCCAAATATCTTGTAAGATCCGGAAACAGACTAACGGACTTCTCCTTTTTTTCTTAGCCGTTAAACGTATTCTCATAAGTATTGTCCCTTCATGGAGTTACAAGCATCAGAATTTTTTTTGCAGGCATAAATTGTGAATACTGTAAGATAATAGTAATAAAAAAATTAATTCGACAGCCATATTAGAAACAAATAAATTCTAAGAAAATAATTATAATAATGGAACACATTACTAAAGATAATCAGGACGTCTGGAACACACTATAAAGAGGACACGAACAAAATATCGAGAAAGAAGGCTTATCCATAATCTCTACAGAAGGCAATCAGTATTGATTAGAGTTGAAGATCACAACAGGAAAGCAGAAATCAAGAATGGAGTAAGACAGCGATGCTATTGGGCTTATATATAGAACAGGTGATGAAGAAAGTTAAAACTTAGTATGGAATGGGACTCATACTCGACGGAAGACAACAAGGAGGGGAAATAAATACCCTTGGATTTTCTGGGGACATTGCAGTAATAGAGGAGACAGTAGAAGTCTTGGAAACCATAACAAATCGCATGAAAGTAGTCCAGGAGAAATAGAGGGAAGACCAAGGTCATGGAGTGTAGTAAGGGAAATAGTGGATTAACACAGGGTTTAGATTGGGAAGGGAGATTCTGAAGGAATTCTGCTATTTGGCAGCATAATAACTAGGGTTAGTAGACATAAAGAGTAGGAAAGAAAAGGCAAGGATGCCTTTCGCAAAAAAAATACTTACGAGTGATATAAGTGTTAATATTAGAAAACCATACGGGTGCAAGACTTGGATAAGAGGAGTTATAGAAAGGAAAAGAATAGAAACTTTTGAAATGTGGTACTATAGGTGACTGCTGAAAATCAGATTGGTGGATAAAATCACTAACGAGGAAGTTCTAAACAGAATAGGGGAAGAGCAAACACTATCGAGAACGTTGACCAAGAGAAGGAATAAATTAATAGGCCATGTTTTGAGACATGAGGGTCTTGTAAAATTAGAATTAGAGGGAGTAAGAACAGAAGAGGGAGACAGAGCATGGAATTCGCTAATCAGCTTAGGGGGGGGGATGTTGTATGTGGTAGTTATAGGTTTCGAAAAAGCTTGCGCAAGATAGATTAGAATGGAGGGTTGCATCAGAGCAGTTTTAGGACTGAATATCACAACAACAATCAGGACGAATTGTGAAGATAGAAAAGGAGAGATGTTTATTTACTGTTGCGATTAATTAATTAAGCTCCACGGTCGGGCGACAGTTGGAGAGTATATAAGGAGGGAGGTTTGTTAATTAGCTATTATTTAGTATTGAGAAAAATATAATTTGAAGGAAAATATAATAATAATATTGCTACGACCAAAAATGTTTCATCAGGTAAAAAAAGGTATTATAGTAGTTATTTGAGGAAAAGCCGATAATGTTGTTAGTTTGTTTCAGCGCCCACCAGACGAACATCTACCTCCCTATCTCCAACTCTCTCCTGTTCTCGGATCACCTGCAATCAACAGTAAATCCAGAAGCTAGAATCGTTCAGTTTCGCATTGACGACCCACCCTCAGTCGGGTTCGTATGTTAGGGATGCTTAGAGTTCTGAACGGTAATTAATTTCTCGGCTAATTACAAAGCACTCGCATTTCAAAGGATGCAGTTCCAGTCCCTCAACCGCCGACTCTTGTTGCAAAACTGCGTGAAACCAATTACGCGAGGGAAATACAATTAGGGCTTCGTAAAGTCTATCAGTTCTGAAAGTGCGGAAGGCACTGAGTACCTTTGAATTAACTGAATTTGACAGTTTGGGTCAGTTTGATAGTTATCAGTTTTTTAATACATAAACATTCAACTTTTAATCGTTCCCAGTAGGGAAAATTTTTCCTGGGAAAATAATTGAACCGTTTAAAGACACAGAAAAATTGAACATTTCGATGGATGTTACATCTTAGTTTTTGATCGATGTTAGCCATCTTACAAATTACCAAATAAACTACTTGCAGAGTTTTTAATTAAAACTTGAATCTAAATTAAGAATTATTTATAAATAAAATTATAAAACTTGTTAAGTTTTATTTTATTGAAATATATTTCTGATAAACGAAAGAATTTAACTTTTCACATTTTATAATTCATTTAATATCTAATTTCATTCTTGATATATATATATATATATATATATATATATATATATACATATATTGTAACATGAAAAGTTACACGCAACAATGCGGGCCAGCTTGCGAGTTGCAATTGTCGCAACTCGGGCCAACAATGGAGTCTGGCGAGACTCGAGCAGTCGTCATGGGGTAGTGAAAGGAGAAGGATGTGTCGGCAGTTGCGGACGGAGAAAGACCACGCCCTGTAGTAATAATTTTTCTCATGTTCTGAAATGGATTAAAGCTATTAAAATCCACTTTTTTGGTATTTTTATTAAAAAAGCATTTAAATCCTCGAATACGAAGGTACGCCGGATCTTCTACAATATATATATATATATATATATATTAAATTAACCTATAGTCAGAACAAATTTAATAAAAAGTTTATGAACGTCACATTTAACACATTTTCGTTTAGAGGTTTGGAAACTCATCTAGTGAATTTTAAAAAATCAATAAATTTAGGGGATTTTTTTTTCGGTCTCTTTGCTTGGGCGACATGCACGTCATATTTTTCATCTCACTAAATTTCTTAATTTTTTTTTTAATTTCGCCAGATTAGATTCCAAATTTAGGAGCGAAACGTGGTGCAATAGTTAATGTTAATAAAGTTTATAATACTTTTTTTTCGTACTTATAGACTGATTTACTGTTTGTTTATCTGAAACAGTGAGAAATAAAAATTATTTTATTTCATTTTCAGTTTAATTATTGTTTTTAAAATTTTACATCTTAGTTTTTTTCAACCCTCTAATTTTGCCAAATGGATTATAATGTCTCTTAATATTTGGGTTGATATATTTATAATGTTTATATTTTTTCCTTTCACAGGAACAACTCCTCTATTCTGGGAGAATATAACGTGCTTATCGACGTTATTTTGACAGAGTTATTCTTAATTCCGTGGCAGTGGAGCCGTTTCCCTGCAAAACGGGTCAGAAAGGCGGCGTCTCAGAGCCCATTACCGTGGGGTTTCCGCTCCCCCTCCCCTTTCCCCAGCCACCTATAGGCTTTATGCGTCGCCTGGGTGTAAAATAACGCGACGTGAGTATAAAAGTGTTGGTAACGGGACAGTTTCTTGGCGTGTGAAATACGATGTGCTTCGGAGGCGGCCAGCCCAGTCCCTGGGGAAGAAGAGGGTGGCTCTGTCTGTCTGTCTGTCTGTCTTATCCACCCACCTTGTCCCCTCTTCAAGCAGTATTATTTATACCACCGCGAGCGTAACTTCAAACTCACTCAATTTTCAAAGAGAAGGAATATCGCGCAACTTGTAACAACTTCCTTTTTTTATGGGTCTTATGAAGTGATAACGCGCAGTTTCTCCCGTTACTTCCTTCGTTCATTCCGACCGACTCCACATTTTACGTACGTTTTAGGAGATGGAAGCAATTTCGCTCCGACGTGTAAACTGACTCGTTACTCGGGATGCAAGACGCACTAATATTTTCCTTTTTGGTGTCCGTACTGAACATAAATTATATTATACTAATATGGAAATAGGGGAAGTCGTGGCAAAACGGGACAATTTCTTGTAAAATTGTGGAAAAAGAAAACTGACTTCATAAAAGTATAAAACATTATTTCGGTCTATTATGTACTTAATCTAATATCAACATAACTTAAAACAATAAATTAATATTTTTGATGAAATTTTAAACAGAAAATTACAAATTTCCCGTTCTGCCCCTCACCGCCGGGGCAGAGAGGTGTAAAATGTTTTGTATTAAATTTAATTTAAGAAAAATCTTAACACCTTCTGTGTTTTCTTTCTTATATTTATTTAGCGTACAGTTGATCGCTTAAGTCATTTTTCCTTTCGCAAAACGATTTTTTTGGGGGTAACAGGCTACATGAGGGTGATCCTGATACAGGCAACTCCCCTTTAATAGCATAGGAAGGGAATTGAAAAGGGGGAATGCGAAAGGTAGAGCAATTTTTTTTTTTGGTTAACAGGCTACATGAGGGTGATCCTGATACAGGCAACTCCCCTTTAATAGCATAGGAAGGGAATTGAAAAGGGGGGATGCGAAAGGTAGAGCAATTTTTTTTGGTTAACAGGCTACATGAGGGTGATCCTGATACAGGCAACTCCCCTTTAATAGCATAGGAAGGGAATTGAAAAGGGGGGGATGCGGAAGGTAGAGCAAGGTAGCCAAGGGTTAACTAGGGCCCCGGGCTATGGTTTAAGGATCCTACCCGGTGTTTCACCTAAAGAGATTCAGGGAAAACCCTAGAAAACCTGCATCAGGTAGGTCGGGCATTGGGTACTATTCTCACGCCCTTCCGAATGACGGGAGACGAGTCTGCTGTGGGGACGCAGCATTCCCTTCTCCGTGTCTCCACCAGTTTCAGGAGGCAGTTGGCCGACTGATCCAATGGGATCAGCGGACAGCTCTTGCCATATGCCCAAGGTCTTTGACCCCGGTACATATACCTCCTAAAATAGGTGAAGGTGTCTCGGCACATGAGAACTTTGATAAAAAGTACCCAGAGAGAGTGCGAGGCATTCCCGACATGATCAGGTGAGCCCCGCAGTCACTCTGGGCTGAAGCGCCTGCGAGAAAACTCCCGCAGCGCCCTTGTTCCTCCAGCTCAACGATTTTTTTGCAACTGCACAGTCTTTTCTAACATTTTCCCCCATATTCCGTTCTTTTCCTTTTCTGCATTACAGAGAATAAGGTAATTTTATATATAAAAAAGGTTTTTTGACCATGAGGAAACGTAGTCACGGATACAATTCACATTGTGGGTATTATTTTTAGCATTAGTATAACGTATGTTGAATCTAACTCAGCATTTCGCAAGTAGAACAAGTGTTTTTTTCTCCATAAAAATTGGGATACAGAAATCTTCAGTTTAGCTAGGTGATGGATATTAGTATAGCAATTGTACATACTTGGTAGAATGAAACAATTTTTTTTTTCAGCTGAAGGCTGTAGAAATATATGTAGTGAAGAGGGAAAATGTAATGAAAAGGCAATGCACGCGAGGAAGCCATGTGGTATAGAGAATGGCGGAGACTGAGCGTACGTAAAAAAAATCTCTTCTTTTCTGTATTGCAAGCTTTTGCTCTTGTGAGCTCTCTTCTTGTCACCGTAAAAATAGGGTGTATAGCGAGAGGAGGGAGGGGGATGGTAATGACCAAAGGCCTTTGTGCTAGACATGAAAGCACCCTTTTCCTCACTTAGGGCTACTACTTAAAATATACTTAACGCCACCATTACTGAAGGGCAGGCTAATTGCAGCTGAATTCCGACCTCCCCTTGGGCGTCAGCTTACAAAGAGACGCTCGCACACACACGCGACGGATTCTTTTGCTAACATGCACACACCCCCTACGACTACCCCTTTTTCCCTCTCCCGAGGGTTCTTCACATTCCACGATCAAGTACGAAACGCGATACGAAACATCCTCTAGCTTCTAATTGACGGGGGGGTTAGTTAGAAAGACGACGCCCCTGCGCAACAATTAGGTGCACACTGCCGACGCGAAGGGTGGGGGCGGAATAAAATACGGGTATATGTGGATAGATCATCGATTCACTTCCTGGCCGGATATTTCCATAGCAACGGATTGGGGAAGCTGTGTACTCGTATACCAAGCCGCAGGTGAAATCTGAAACCTTCATTTATCAGTGTTACGGAAACAATCATGACGTTCACAACGGAATACGGGTATTGGAGACGACCTAAAATAATTCAGCAGCGACGGTTAAAGCGATATTCATCAGATATAGAAATGTCAGCAAAGCCAAAAAGGAAAAAAAATCACTCAGTGGAATGAAATCATCGCTTGTACGCAATTAAATATTTTTATGGGATATATATCGATTTAATGGTAGACATTATGAGTGATATGTAGCTATATAATCAAAATAACACGATTTAATTCCGTTTTGTAGTTTTGATTCCCCATATTGAAACTGTTACTCAGTCCCACTATGGGTGCTGCAATGAAAAGTTAATCTCCTGAAAGTGTTAATATTTAAAATATTGGTCCAGGTTACGCTAGCAAGGACCAAGGGAATTAAATATTTAACAAACACATACCAAAAAAATAAATTATATATATTGTGGTGATTCATGACCCTTACAGTCGGGTAAAGCAAAAATAATTTAGTTTTTGTTATTTACGTATACAGGACGGAAGACGAGAATGGCTTGGTGGGGCCGAGTAGGCGGGAAAACGTCACCGTCTGCAACATTGTTGATGGCCTGGAGTAGATTAGATTGGACAGTTGTTGCAGAGAGGCTGCCGGAGAGAGACGCTAGGGAGAGACGAAGCAGTGGCAGAACAAGGCGACATGTATAAAATTTAGTTTCGAGAAAGGAGATTCATTTGGTGGGAGTACAGAAAATAAAAAGACAACATTTGATCTGAAGGAGAGGCGCTAGAGAATCTTAATATGAAGAAGACGTGACCCAGCAAAGGAACAACCAGCATACGAACAAAAACGAAGAACGACGTCATCAGGCGTTAACATCTGGTAACGGCAATTTACCTCGGCTTTTCCACACAAACCATTCTCGTCTGATTCGCGATTTTAATTTTCAACTATATCGTTCGTCACCCGCGTTCCCGGGAGAAGCTATTTAAGAAGCTGCGTAGATTATTATTTTTGCTTTTACCGACTGAGCTAATGATTAAATTGATATTCGTAAAATTTATATGTTTTCCACTATAACTTAATTTGAGTTATATTTCTATTCAAATTAAATACATTATTATTATTATTGTTCGTTTGATTGTATCAACAATATTTTGATGGTGTAACCAACGACCACCACAATATATATATATATATATATATATATATATATATATATAAATCTTTTTGAGTTACAAAGCTTTTTAGTAATCTTGGTACCATTGGATGATACAAAAAATTGGTTATTTTCACTTGCATCCTCCCTAACGCCCTACCTTGCCCTGGGGACAAACCCCATTGGTTCAGTATAGTTGTTACCGTAGTCCCCAAAAGTATAGCTACTAAACGGCAAAAGTAACCTGAATCGAGAGTCATAGTTTAATCTCGCCACCTACCCGCAGGTCGACTAATTATTCCAGAGGAACTTGATTTGCCGCTGTTACAAGGTAAGAACTGTAGAAGTCCGCCAACCAGAAAGTGCCCAGGGTTAAAATAGGTGAGACGAGGCTTGCGGACTCCATCGACTCTCGGACTGCGAACGGTCCAGCGTAATCCACACCCGCTGGGATTACTGTCTCAATGACTCAGTTCAGATCATTAATTCTGCCGATTGATTTTTCAGCCTTTACCACCGTTTCAGCAAAGTTGTGCTCTTCAGAGGGGGTCTCACATCTGTGTTCATGAATTTCTCCCCGGCGGATCGTAATCCCCAAACAAATTGGGTAATTTCCGAATTACGTGGCGCGCTGTTTGTTTTAGTTTGCTCTAGCAGCTGCCGAAATAACCCCATGAAATTTTTTTAGATTTATTTTGGGACTCAAATACAGCGAATTTAAATTAATTTGATTTAAAAACGAAAATAGTGTCACAATTTTCAACCAAGAATTCTTTTTCCCCTTAGAGTGTCCAATCGGGGATCTATATGGCGTTCTATATGGCGTGAATCCAGCTAGTAATACAGGAAATATAGCAAGAGCCCCATCAGCCAGTGTATTAGCCATGACGCAGTCAAGGCTGGCTTCCTGAGGGGGAAATTGCCACGGAATATCGGCTCGGATGCAAATTAACCCTCGCGGACTCTCTAATTTACACCTGTCACTATCGATCTCTAACTGCAAATTCCACACTACTCTCAACTGCTTCGACTGTGGTGGTCCCCAGTAATTTTCCGGTTCAAAACATTGCCAGAGAATCCAGGAAGAACAATGCACTTATCAAGCCGTCGGAAATGAAAGTCACAATGCCTAGGTAAATCTTTGGATACCAAGTACGAATATCGTTGAGATGAATTCTGTGAAAAAATGGCGACTATCAGTACAATATCGTATATACGAAACAGGTATTGTTACTACAACACATGAATCATATTGTACTTAGTTACCAATCAGTACAGCTGATGAAACAATTCCCTAGTGCTTTAAAATGAACTGATTTCTGGGATTTGTGAAACTGCATTATTAGTGAACAAAAAGTAACAACCCAGATATTGGAAGGAAGGAACAGGTTGCCATCACCAGAATAAGAACTGGACACTGCAAATGAAGCCACACTTATCTACTGGATAGATCCATCCCACCTTCAGTCTTGTGATCTGTGTAATTCCGTCTTGAATACCATCAATCAATGCCCCAAATAGCACCAACACAGGCAAAAATACCTACAGGGAAAAAAACTACAAATCTATTTTG
Organism: Eucriotettix oculatus; assembly: GCA_034510155.1. Classification (NCBI taxonomy): domain Eukaryota; kingdom Metazoa; phylum Arthropoda; class Insecta; order Orthoptera; family Tetrigidae; genus Eucriotettix; species Eucriotettix oculatus. Next base: position 55,628,253 of record CM067382.1, read on the forward strand.
GACTCCCATGAATACCAAAAAAACATTATTAAATTTTGTAAGGACAGTAATATTTTTGATTTAATTTAAATGTTTTGTATTCTGTGTTCTCTTTTGTTAAAAGCAAAAATTAAATGTAAAGAAGATAAATAATTAGTTAGGGGTAACGAGCAGAATAATTGATGTTCCAAGTATTTTATTATGTAAATTCATAATAGTAAATAATATGTATATAATTGTATAATAATATGTAAATAGTTGTCACTGTGGTCGCTAATGATCAGGCAGTCGATGCGACCGTTATAAATAAATTTAAAAGAAAAAAGTTACAAACAAACTAAATCGGACGATCTCGTATGTCCGGCGGAATCTGAACGATATCCCTAAGTTAATCACATGAAATGTTTTTCGTCATCAATTAGTAAATATTTAAGGCGTGGAAAGTTTTGGAACGTAAAGAAAAAAAATCAGCACTTCGATGATATTTGTTAATTAAAAATGGTAGTCGGAGGCACAGGAAGAGATTTAAAAATGGAACAACGGAAGTGTAGTTAAGTGCTGCACCACATAAAAATACTTTGGAACAAATATTTCTAGTAAATCTGGAAGCGAGGAGGAAATTAGGCAGAGTTACAACAAGACAGTTACGTTTGATCATATTGAGTAAAAATATAACAAGAAAGGTGAAGAGACAAAACGATAGTGGAGAGTACTGCACTACATGGTTCTGAGGTTTGGGAAATAACAAAGGAAAATGAAGGAAACTTAAGAGCGATGGAGTAGGGTTTCGGGAGGACGCAGCTGTGGTGTGACAAGAACAGAAAGGATAAGAAATGAATACATTTGAGGAAGAAATAAGGGTTATATCAGTAAATATCTTAGATAAATTAGAAGGCAGGATGTTGGATTGGGAAGGACATTTGAGACGACTGCCAGAGGAACGGTGGTCATTAAGAATATTCAACAGGCAACGACCAAAACGAAAGAAAAAGGAAGACCTAAACTCACATATAATGAAGGAGTGATACAAGCCATGCCAAATTTTTAATTTTTCACCCAAATAAATGACCCAAAATCAGAACATAAATAAATTTACTTTATGTTGAATTTAGTTCACCGTGGATATGCGAAGATATTATATTGGAACCATTTATTTAAGCAATATTAAAAATGAAAAATAATTTTATTAAATAAGTATGTGATACATACGAAAAGATTTTTTATTTTAAATAATTCATACGTTTGCCTTATTTTATAAGTACTTCCTCATCTCTCTCTTATTGAGTTAGTAAAATTTTAAGCCCAATTTATTGCCGATTGGAGTAAAAGAATATCTGGTGTGGATAATGACTTTTAAGACGTCTTCCTTAATTTCTCCTACAAGTTCACTATTTCTTTTTCTTTCCGTATAAATATTTGCAGAAGAAAATGAGTCCGTTTCTTCCACTCACCTTTACCCCCTCCCCCTAAAGGTTGCCCCTTTTAAGGGTCTCGGATTAACGACGAGTTACTACTTCTTGATTCATTCCAATTATTTTTAACGAGCGCTCTTTTTTATTAGCGAAGAGAAGGTGGTGGTGGTACGGGATGTGGGTGTATTAGAATCACATGGAAAAAGAACTTGACTTAGATATTTTTTTCAGAAAGTGTTACCACTCAACTCAGAAATGAAGTGCCCGGAATAATTAGTAAGTGCAATGGAAATGTTCGGAAATAAATGGCTTGTATTCAATTTGCTGTAAAAGAAAGTAGGGGAAGACGAACGCGTTACTTGTCTTCTTTCAATTATTAATGGATTAATACTAAACAGTTTTGAAAGGTAATGCTGACCTTGCTAATAGTTGTTAAAATAACTCATTATATTTTTAGAACTAATGTGACCCGTTAGAAAAATAATATAATTTTTTTTAAAAATATATATAAAACGTCTATCGTCGTTCAGGCATCACATAAATATCAGAAGCCAAATTGGAACATTGAGTCAAATATAGTTGATTAACAATTTTCTAATTATAGTTTAACGACGCATTTGTCATATATATATATATATATATATATATATATTATTGAATAAGGATTCCTTTAATAAGTCTAAACCCTATACATCGGCGACTCTGGATAAGCCTCTGAGTTTGCTCAACACGCGGAGAATTTTCCCCAGTTGCCAGAGTATGGGAAACAAGAGATCAGTGGCGAGACTTTATGGGGAAAGACAGCCATCTTTGAATGGCTGCTTCCATTGGTCAGCCAGTTAGCACCTTGGTTCGCCTTCACCATCCGCGGGTTCTGCTAGTTAGCCATTGCTCCAATGACCACTCATAGCAGTTACCTAATTGCTAGTTTCCCTTTCCTCGCTGTTCTTTGTATTACTGTGTCGCCTGCCTTACGCACAATCAACTAGTCCCCTTTATTTTGTTCATTTCTTCTTAACATCCACCAATCGGTACTGTGGTCAAGGTGGCAGTGATCTTATTCCTCTTTCAATTTCTCCAGACATCCCGAATACGTGATCGATCGCTTGTGGTTGTTCATTCCCTCGACCCTCTTCGTCAATATGAGATCTTAAACGGGAAGATATTAATAAATAATAAATTTAAATCTATATTTTCGATTTTAATTACTATGTAGAAAGAAAACGTTACACAATATGAATAGTAAATTTATAAATCAATTTACAGTGTCAACCCCATGTTTTTAATTCAAACCTAATTAATTTTATCCTAATTTCAGAGCATTCAGTTATTAGATGTTGTTTTGTTGTGGTTATCAGTCCTTAGATTGGTCGGATCAACCTATCTTAGGCAAGCCTTATCATTTCTTCATAACTACCTCATCCTCCCTATTTTGCTCAGCGTATTCCATCCTTGGCCTCCCTCTTTTTTTCTTCATCCCACACACTTCCCTCTAATGCTAATTTTACAAGACCCTCATGTCTCAAATCGTGGCCTATTATTCTATCCCTTCTATTGGCCAACGTCCTTCATATTGTTCGCTTTTTCCCTATTCTGCTTAGAACTCGTTAGTGATTCTATACGCCCAACTGATTTTCAGCATTCTCCTATAACACCACATTTAAAAGGCTACGATTCTTTTCCTTTCTGCAATTCCTACCGTCCATGTCTCGCACCCACATAACGCCACACTCCATACGAACATTTTTAGCACCTGCATTACCCGCAAGTATATTCCTCTGTTTTACGAAAGCCCTCCTTGCCTGTGTTATCCTACGTTTTAGGTTTACCTTACTTCTACCATCCCTAGTTATTATACTGCCCAAGTAGCAGAATCCTTTAACTTGTTTCAAAATATCCTTTCCCTTGTTACATGTAGTGTGTCTAAATTCTGAAAATTTATGTTGAAGTTCATGTGTAATTTTTATTATTGCAAAGTCTACAAATATTTTTAATTTAACTAATTTTAATAGAGAAAGTTGGATGTGCTTTGCTCGAACGTCATGTTTTTCATGCAAAGAAAGTATTTCCACCGTCGAGTTTATTCTTTCTTTTCAAGACGCACGCCCTAATGTCTAATTATGCGAAAATCGAGATAACGAAACGTTTACAGTTATCTAGAAATTGCATTCTGCAGCAGCGACTTGTGTAATTTACGTTTATGTTCTTTAATGAAGTTTACTAAGTTCACGTTTGTAGCAATTTGCGTGACGTCATGTAAGGCGAACTTACAGTAGATAATAGAAACATTTCAGTCCTGTATTACGTGACAAGGCAAGTCTTATTATACCTCTTCATGTAAAAATTTTTTTTAATGGATGATAACTCTGTTTCTGCTCCACTTACCTCCAGTACTTCAGTAAGCTTCATATATTATTTTTATCTTTTAAAGAAAACTGAAGTTCCGTGACAAAAGGTATTTCCTTCTTACGATATTACGAGGAGGTAATAAATTTCTATCACAGCGGGCATTAAACAAAAGAAAACCTACTTTTCTTAAAGGGAAAGTAAGAATTTTCTCTGCAGAGAGTCATTAATCTGTCTTATACAAACAAAGGTACAATCACAGGAAACCAACATTTCGTTTATACATTTCTAGAATAAAATTTGAAATTTAGTTTGATAGATTCTACTTATTGGCCTCCTAACTTCCCTCTGGTTTGATCAACTTACAATTTTACCTCTTTCCTTCTCATTTCAACCTTTTTTGATTATTTATACATTAACAAAAATACCGCCAATTTTCACTAACAATCATAAAAGAACTCAGAATACAGAATTATATACAAACTGTAAGGTAAATCGCTTTTATATAAAACTATGGTTTGCCGACTATATTATAGTATTGGGGGAGTTAGAAGAAGACTTGGAAACCATAATGAATGGCATGAAAGTGGTTCTGCAGAAATAGTTCAATAAAAGGATTAATAGAGGGAAAACGAAGATAATGGAGTGTAGTATTGGAAACAGTGGTGTAACAAAGGGTGTTAGATTGGGAATAAATATTTTGAAGGAAGTTAAGGAATTCTGCTTTTTGAGAAGCATAATAACAAGGGATGGTAGATGTAAGGTAGACATTAAGAGTAGGAAGCCTTTTGCAAAAAAAAAGAGGAATTTACTTGCGGGATAATATAACTGAAAATATTAGGAAAACATTGCTAAAAATTTTCTTATGGACTGTGGCCGAGAAAGGAGGAAATTTAAGAAAATTTAAAGTTTACTGAGGAGCTACTTGGTAGTCTTATTCGACGAGAGGAGTATTTATAAATGAACTGAAATTAAAAGAAGAAAAATTTTTTTTGTATTTGGTTGTGAAAGTGATCTACGGAAGGCTGAGGAAGGGAAGAAATTATATTACATTCTGAGTTACGTATTTGCCACTTAAACATTTGCTTATATCTCCCCACAAAATACTACCCTGGGAAAAAGATTTCATCTCAGTCAATTAAAAAAAATGTTTTAATGTTACCCGATTAAATAAACTAATAAATACCAAACAAATTTTGTCTAATCATAAAGAAACCTTTAAAATACAAAACAAACATTACACTATCAAATATTCAAAATTATTTTAATTTAATAAATTTAATTAGAGAATTAAGTTTCACGAACGCTCACTGTAACGGTACAACGTTTACATTTATTTTTGGAGGTCTTATTTAAGTTTATTTTACATGTTAACACAGACGCCTTTATTTATAGCCACAAATGACATTTAATTACTAAATATACGTTCAATTTTATCGCACAATGTTGATCCCGGTTATTGAAGGAAAAGTATATTTAATAATCATAAAGGCGAGGACAGATTCTTGTTAGAAATAATAATTCCAAGGAAGGTATAAAAGCGAGTGTTTGTAGACCTGGTGCGAAGTCGCGAAAGAGGAGGCAAGGTGCTGGAAAGCAGCAGAAAATGGAGGGAACGAAAGGGTCGATCGATTCCACAGGTGAACCCTTTATTTAGCGGCTATCGGCAATAAAACCGCCAAGTTGTCAAGTTAGTGGAACAAATTTGGCGGCAGGCCACACACAGTCCGTGGGATTGGTCTGCACGCCGACCGACCCTTCCTCCGAATTAGAGATTTGTGTCCCTCGGGAGTGTCCAGGAAGAAGAAGGGAAGAGGAACGAAGTCCAGAGTAAACCTCGACGACAAATTCTCCGGACTTTTCTTTTCTACGCCGTTGCGCGAGATGAACGACCGGAACTCGTTGAAAGTCTTCTTCAGACGAAGAGCTATTGTTAAATCTGTGACAAGCTTCTTTAAGACACGAAACATACGGACTGTTTGCACAAATATGCTTTTTATTACGGCAATTTATTCATCAAAAATGTTTCAAAAATCCTGTATCATTTAGCCTTTAACTCACATCCAATTTTTTAAAACTTCCAACCTACACTACCGTCGATAAAGCCAGCGATTTTTTTTAAAAAAAATGTAGGTGCCTATTTAATACGAATTCAGAGAAAGTTGGACAAATATTTTTTTATCTTAACACTTCTTTATATCGTCCTTCATTAAATGAAGGAACGTGTCTGCCAAATTAATCAGAAATAAATTTTAATAAAAATATAGAATTCTAACACATTCATAAAATACCTTCACTTTCTTTAAAACCTCTTCAAGTGCAAGTATAATTTGTTATAAATAATAAATATGAACTTTAATTTTCCGAGTGTACGCATTACCCACACGTCGCAGCATGACATAAAGAATACTTGTACATTTAAAACCTGATGATGGTCTTGTTTTTTATTCATGAACTCGTTCTAATTATTCTTTTTTATTGAAATATATTTCGCTTAAATTGTCATCAGAGACTTAGAAAATTCATGCCTTGGAAAGATTAACTTCAAGCCTTTGGCTTATTATAGGTATGTTGATAATATTTTTTTGTATAATTCCTGTGATACACTGTATAATTTATTCAGTGTGTTTAATAACTATTGGTCTAATATTCAATTTACGTTTAAATTAGAAAAGGATTACAGTCCTAATTTTCTCTAACTGTCGGCCAATGCTTCTAAACTGTTTTCTGCTAAGCCTGTGAGAATTACGATGTAATGAAGATAGAATGTATAATGCAATTTCTTGATATTCGTGTTTAATTATTAGACGTACTAATCCTTCCTTTATACGGTACGGCCATGTTTTGTGGTCCGGAAAAAAAGACGTAGCAGTACCGAGTGAAAGTGGAGTTTCAGCGTTTCTGCGTCTGAATGATGACTGCAATTAAGATAACTGACAATGAGTCGAGTTACGCTTTGTGGCGTTCAGACAAAAGTCCGTTCCCCTAAGACTTCGCCCTTTGATTTAATAAGGACAATTTCATTTCTCCGACGACTGGGACGTCGTTGAATTCGCAATGAGGACGATGAAGAGAAGAAAGGGAAAAAGGGTGCGGAGGAGTTTGGGAAGGGGTTAGAGGTGCAGTCAGACAAGATACAAGGGAGAAAGAGAATAATAAGGCTCGGTCGTTCTTCTGATCGTGTCACCACAAAAGTTATCTGCGTAATTAAGAGGGAATTACGAGATTATCTATCAAGCTAAAAAACTAAAATTAATACTCTGCCAGACATGCATGCAACATTTTAGTACAAATACCTTGATTTAGAAACGTTCCTGATTTCATTCACCTTCTGGGATTTTTTTAAGGTAAAACAGAACTTAATTATCCATCCTAGTAATTCTAGAGTATTAATTACAAATTCAGCTCAACAACTTTTTACTTCCTGTTGTGTCTTATTCAATTAACTTTGAATACGTTTCAGTCATAAAGACGAGATGGAATGATTTAAACACAGAATAAAGCCGGATTACAAAGGTGGTTCAGTTCTCAACAAATACGAAATTCTACATTTAAACAATTATCAATTTCCTGAGTGATATCCTTTGTGCATTTGTAAATGATTTTCAGTATCTCCGAGTAGATTATAGAAACGGCGATTTCATAAGCTACTGTATCCAACCCCGTGATTTGAATTGGGATTCCAGGGCTCCGTGTGTCTCGGCCCTGCTTCATCGCTCTCCCTTTCCCCGCCACTATTTAGCCGCATAACTTGTCTGTGCGGATTCCCCCCGAGACTATTATGTGCTCCTAAAAGCGGCCAAGCGGTGATGACTTAATACCATGGCGAGATATGCAAGTAAGGAACCTTCCACGTCCGCGATTTTCCACACGCGAAAGTAAAACCTCTTCACTCCCTCTTATTTTTGCATCAACGTCGTACGTAATAGCTACGTTATGAGTTCCCCAGGCTGTTATTACACCGCCCCTCCTCAGACAACTGAATTATATTATATTCCACAGGTACACAACGCGGAAACGCTTACAGCCATTACAGTATTTCACTGGAAAAATAAGGTTCTGTGCGCCATCTACAGGAATCGTATTATAACTCATTGACCTACATTTTCCCTTTTTATCTAGTCACAAATTATAACCTTCCTATAATTCCTTACTGATATGATAGAAAAATTTAAGATAGTGAATAAAATATAAATATTACTATTGTTGTTGTAGTATTCAGTCCTAAGACTGGTCTGATGCAACCCTCCATGCTAACCTATCATACGCAAGCCTTTTCATTTTTGCATAACTACCACATCCTACATCCTCCATAATCTGCTTAGCGCATCTTCTGTTATTACCCCACACATTTCCCTCCAATGCCCTCATGTCTTAAAAACGTGGCCTATTACTCTATCCCTTCTCTTGGTCAACGTTCTCCATATTGTTCGCACTTCCCCCTATTTTGTTTAGAACTTCCTCGTTAGTGATTTTATCCACTCATCTGATTTTCAGCATTCTCCTATAGAACCACATTTCAAATGCTTCTATTCTTTTCCTTTCCGCAGCTCCTATCATCCACGTTTGGAACCCATACGAAAGATTTCCTGTTAATCATACCTATATTATCCGTAAGTAAATTCCTCTTTTTTTCCAAAGCCTTCCTTCCCTGTGCTATATTAACTCTTTATGTCGACTATACTTCTAAATATTATAATTTCGAAGTAGCAGAATTCCTCCTAAATATCCCTTTCCAATCTAACACGGATTGTTATTCCAATATTTTTCATACCATCACCTTGGTATTCCGTCTATTAATCTTCATGTTGTATTCCTCCTCCAGGATCGCGTTCCATTGTGGATCTCTTCTGACTCCCCCTAATACTACAATATCAGCAACTTGCAGTATGATTTCCTTTCCTAACAATAATTTCTCCCTCAGTTAGCTGGCATCTCATTATCCGTTCTTAAACCAACTATTCCTTTACTCATCTTCATCTGTTCCCCCTCCTACCCTAAACTCTAGTAATAATCACCGTAAAACACCAGTCAATCAAATATTATAAACTGCAATACGTCCACAACTCTGTGTTTCTCTCGCTTTTAAATTGATAGTCAATGGATTTTCAATTTATACAAGCACTCATTTATTCTGCGAATAAATATGTATATAACATGTCAGAAAAACTGTAATATCTTCGGATAAAAGTTTGTAATAATAAGAAATAAATAAATAATTACATTTCTGAAATTTGCCACTCCTTGTTTCATTTATAATATTCCTAACATTTTAAAGAATGACTTACAATTTTCTATATCGACTAGTATTCAAATCATTCGTTTTTCATAATTTCTAAGCTTCGAGTTTAATAACCCGCAAGGGTTTTAACGTAATACGTGACGGAGTGTAAATAAATGTGATAAACTATTTTTTTAGTTATAATGCCATGGTAATTATTTGACTGTTGTTAGGTAGTTACACATCTCTTTGTTGCGCAGTCATAAACTTTTCGAGGATAAATGTGTTGTTAAAGTTCGTTGCCCTAGAAGAGATCCTTGCGGAAGCACACGAGTGACGCTGAACCTCGGATGGCAGCATAAATCTGAGGAGCGTCTCTCGCCAGGGGAAGTTTACTTGTTAAGAAGAGTACCAGCGGAGACTTAAAGTTTGAGCACAACAGCGGCACACACACACAGCTGGAGAGAGAGGCAATTCCATTAAGTTTTAATACAAGGAACTGGGGCAAGGAGGCTTGTTATACAGCGGTCGATAGTTCCGGCTGAGGCGGTGTCTGTCTTGATTCTCAGGAGTGACAGGTCACGTAAGATCCAGGCTCATGTCACCCTCCCGCGGAGAACTAACCTCCCACTTCGCCATTAATTACCAATCCAGCACGTCATCATTAGCGCTAGTCCGAAGTGACAGGCTGAAACAAAGACAGGCACGAACTCACCTGGCCCATTGTTACCCCGGACAACAATGGCCAAGGCGGTCAGCAAGGCAGAATAATCTGGCTCATTAGCACAGGGGCTCGTGTGTCTGTAAAGGCAAAGGGGATGCAGGTAATTTGTCTGACAAATGTTACCCCTCATTCTGTAATACGAAGAACGGGACAGTTATATTTCTACGCAGTCTGGCAGCAGTCTTTCTCAAAACATTGCCCAACGGGCTACAAATACTATTATTTATAAAAAAGAGGGGGGGCAAGACTATTTGGAAAAATTATTCGCAACATAATGTGATTTACAAAATTAATTGCAGTGCGCCCAACTGCCAAAAATGTTACATAGGTCAAACGAAGCGTGCGTTGCGAACTAGACTTAAGGAACATAAGAACAGCTACGAAATGCACACCACACATAGGCTGCAGGAGAAACACGATTTTGACTGGTAAAAGGTTGAAATTGAACAAAATTTATACAAAAGGAACTTATCTGAAATGATACACATTAGAACCACTAAAAAAAACGCTCAATTCGCAAAATGATGCCAGTAATTCAAGTTATACTTTTATCACGAAATTTTCTTAATTTTTTATTCTCATATATATCATTTTTATTGTATTATTTTAGTTTAACTGGGTTAATTTACTACTGTGTTATCTATAATTCCTTTCCCACTTGTTACTTAAATATTTGAGATCTGACGCTTCCCGTTACTCTTTGTCACTCCATTGCCACTGGCCAACATTCAGTCTGGCGATAATTACGTGTGGGAAAGGAGTTGAAGTGTTACTTGTTGCCTCGGATCTCTGCCATATTGTTGGACTTCTGATGAAATTTTTGTGATAAGGTTTTGTTTCTAAACATGTTTTTTAAACAAATCTGTTTCAATTTCACCGCCCTATGGTTAATTTTCTGTACATTTTCCTCTACTGGGAGGAAAAATCCTGAAAAGGGCATAAAAACATGCCGAAACGTAGTTACATGTAAATTTTCTGTAAAAAGTCATCAATTGTTTAACTATTAAGATGAACTACAGGTCGTAACTATTATTTTTGAATTGATTGCAAAATTCGCTACAATTTATATTGCTGAAAATTTTTACATTCAGAATTTCGGAATTTATATTCTTACCCTTTTCGACTCTCCACATATTATTCATATTAGAAAACTGTTCTTTCTACTACTGAGGAAGTCCCAGATAAATTAAAATATACATGGGGGAAGTCGTGGCGGAACGGGATAGCGGGATACAACGGGATACCCTATTTCTTTTACTGGATAGAGCTGGAGGTTAGAGAATAGGGGTGGGGCATTTTAACTGGTCAAGGAAGAAGTCCTGGCAGCCGACTTGACCAAGTTCTGACTTCACCTTGTGGATTAACTCTTGTCATGACGTCTTACATCTGTGAATTTAAAATTTTCACACCATTTCGACAGAGGCTAATTCACAAAACTTCTCGCTTTTAACTATTTAATGATATATATTAGTAAATGGAGGTGTCTTTATCTGCATGTAAGTTACGTATAAGGTTTAAATCAGCTTGATTTAAGGTTCGGGAAGAAACCTGAAACTGAAACTAGCGTGCGGAGCGGAACAGGATACTATTGTATACAGCAAAATGTAAAGTGTTCCTCAAGAATAAAAGGAAAAACAGGCAGGGTCAACGTATAAGAATAAGTTGCAGGATGCTGTACCCTAAAAGAATAGATTAAGAAAGAAAAGGAACGGAAAAAATAGAAACTGTTAGAAAAAGTTGCAGCTGCAAAAAAAAATCGTTTTGCGAAAAGAACGATTGATAATGCTACGAATTGTACGCTAAATAGGAATAAGAAATAAAACAAAAAGGTTGTTAAGATTTTTCATAAATTAAAGTTAATTTTATTGCACTAATTGTAAATACCCCGGGTGGTGAGGCATAACAGTAAATTTGTAGGTTCCTTTTTAAAAACTCATCAAAAATCTAAATTCTTTGCTTTCAATTATATTGATATAGATTAAGCATGTAATGCTTCATACCTTTATGAAGTCATTTTTCTTTGTCCATAATTTTACCAAAATTGTTCATCAGTAAGTGTCCCGTTGCGTTCCGACTTCCCCTACAATATTTTAGTATGTAATAAATTTAAGTTCTGTCGATTATATGGATTAATTATATTTGTTGCTTTCATATTTAAAATTCGTCTTTCATACGGGAGCTCAACCACTAAAGAAGGCTGTCCTTTCGACATTATGTGATAACGTAAATTTTAGCAGGAATGGCATTGCGATTTCGTAACTCGCACACAATATAATAAAAAGGCCCTATTTTCAGGCGGTACTGGAATATTATTGCTTTGTATATTTCGGCAGCATTTTCCCCTCTCGTTTTCCTTCCGTAACGGTAAAACAGCAGCTCCACTACATCCACCGTCTTTGTTTCTCGTGTCGTTGTGGAATACGCGATATCCTTTATTTAACGTCACCTTGCGTGTGTGTAGCGACGGTAATTCCCCGTGAGCAATTCACAGCCGTGTTTACATTTTTACGGCAGTTCCACCGCCGCCTCAGCTTCTCCTTTTTCACGCCCCCTCACTCCGCGGCGGCAAGTAGCGAAGGAAATTCATATCTGCTCGGTGTCTGGATCCCAGCTGATCCTTTGTTCCGAGGCTAACAGACAGGTGTCTGTCTGTCTTATCGGATCTGCCACCTGTTACCTCGAGGCGTGTATCGCTTCCTGGAACCAACGTTTCACAGCAACTAATCTTCCCCTCGAAGAAGATGGAACGAATCCAAGACGCTAGAAGACCCTTTCAAGATATCGATATCACCGCTGATGGTTTTACGTGTGGTACGTTAAATTCTCTGTAATTAATTATGGATGCAACCGACATTTAACATAGGACTCTCAATTAATTTTGAGTTCAGGACTACCAGAGCATGAGACATGAAACTTTTACTATAATTGTAAGATCAAAAGATTTGTTTAAAGACATAGAATGAAATCCAAAATGACCACAAACATAGCAATGTAACTTTTCTTACACAGTTTACCGATAAAGCGGCGCTACCATCGGTTCGACACTGCATTAACTGGGCGTATATTGTCATCAGTTCTGTTCCCAGCCACCCCGTACTTCCCGACATTCTGAAGGTGACCAATCATGCAAATAAAATACATTAGTTCCATCAAAACTTTAGCTCTTTACAAGTCATGGTGTAACTTCTATGAATCTTAGGGGAGGGGGGAAATGAGGTAACAATGGCATATTTTACATTTTTTTAACCTGACTGTGATGGATTCAAAAGTCAAATCCATAATTTCGCTACTATGATCTAGCGAACAACAGCGTGTCCTATTCGAACGTGTTTTATTTTTCCACACCCAGCACTTATCCTTTGGGAATTATTCAAGTGCAGATAAGGTAAATGTGTAGTTGCGAGCCTGAACAAACATCGCTTTCACCCCGTAGTGGAGCTCGCTCCCACCCTTCCCTACACATAACACGCTTTCCTCGCGGAATTTACACACAGTTTGTTGAAGCACATCTTGCAGTAAATACGACAAAACATTGTTGCATCAGATAAAACAATAATTAGGTTTGCTGCGTATTCCCGTTTGTTGCGCGGGGGGAGAGGGGAGGGGGGGACGGTTGGGATATTTTAGACTTTACAAAAGCCAACCCAACCCCTCCGTCCTCACGCTGCTGCCTCGTGATGCTCACTGGGGAATGTGCGACTCATTTATTTCGTAATGTTGTTTGTCGGAATTGTTACGCTTTCCGTATTCCAGCCGGCCAGCCAGCCAGCGAGCCTACGTGTTCTACTCAGACACTCCGGTAACTTCCGCGTCGTTTAGCAATAACTACGTCGGCAGGCAAATTCACCCAAGATCAACAATTTCCGAATGAAACATGGGAGAGTAAGTGGTCTGTGGAGTTAAAAAATCAAAACTTCCATGGTTCTTTTTTGTTATTATTATTATTTTATTATTACTTACTTAGCTGCTATTGGGCATTGCCCTGTGGCTGCTATATACAAAAAAAACACAAATACAATTACAAAAAGAAAATACAAATCACACTAAGGAATAATTTTGAAGTGTAGGTTTTGATCTGAAAAAGAAAAGAGAAAGAAAAGAAAGAAAGAAATTATAGCCACGCTTCGCAAGTACCAAAATTTACAGTCATCGTTAAACTACAAATTTTATCAGTGGTGTATTTTTAACATAAATTATGAGAATTTGAGACATTACGCAGTGAAATCAATATTTTGAAAAGTGTATCATAATTACTGACGTAATGTACTGGGGATGGAGGGCCTGTGGGAGTTTACTCTCGCAGACATTTCTCCCCTGAGTGACTGCGGGACTCGTCTATGTCGGGAATGCCTTGTACTCTTTTTTTAATTATAAATTGCCGAGACACCTTCAACTATTTTGGGAGGTTTATGTACTGGGGTCGAAGACCTTGGGCATAAGTTCCACTGGATCAGTCGGCTGACTGCCTCCTAAAACTGGTGAAGACACGGAGAAGGGAATGCTGCGCCCTCACAGCAAACTCGTCTCCCGCCATTCGGAAGGGCGTGAGAATAGTACACAATGTACGACCTATTAATTTCCAGGGGTTTCCCTGCATCTCTTTCGGTGAAACATCGGGTAGGATCCGTAAATTATAGTTTTTATTGAAACTACTGTAAAAACACTTAATTCATACCAATGGTAATTTAAAATTAATTAAAATTTTACAATCAATACTTCAAATTTTTATGGATTTGTTTAATAAATTTAAAGCTTTAATATAAAAAATTAAATAAATTCTTTAATACGACTATTTATAAAAATTATATTCATAGTTAATTCATGATTGGGAATGTTGACAATTTATCTTACGATTTTAAATATTAGATTGGTTGTCACTGTAATTTTCGTTATGAAATCTTGTTTTTCTATTAGATAAATTTATAAAACTAGAAAATGTTTAAAAATTTTAGTTGAAACATTTTCTTTACATCACTTTTGACCTAAAGTTCTGTTTTTCTTTTGTATTTATTTGATTTTTTAACTTAGTTTTTTTCTTGTCCCTACCCGGGATTCGAATTGGGGGACTATTTTACCTCTGGAATATTTTACCCAAAAGGCTGCCGTCATATTATTATGCATTTAGCGTTGTATATCTGTGGAAAATTAAAGATTTCATCCGTTTATTTTATTATAAGTAAAATGAATCATATCACTCAGTTTTATAAAGATATTTTAAACTCTATAATCATAGAAACAACATAAAGGTCGTGAAGGTCCGATAATGAACTGAAAATAAAATATTTTAAAATGTCTGTAAAATGGTCATTTAAGGAAAGTCTGAATGCTGTATCTTGCAAATGTTAACGTCGTTATTTTAGGTACATTTTGCTAAGAAAGCATTAGGTTTCCAGCACTGAAATTTTCACATACTTTTTTAACCTTGTAGTATGTGTTACAAAACAGAACAAATTATTTATTGTAAATTGTAATTAATAATTTATAAATGAAAATTTTAGAAGCTTCTTATCCATAGCTAATGATTAATAACGTATTCTACTTCTACACGCATAATATAAAGCTATATATTAGCTGTGAAAATTTCAGTGCTTTCGACTAACCTTAATGAATATAATATTAGGAATTGTTATGATACTCTTCTCATATTTTCATCCATTACTGAAAAGGATTGCAATATATGGCAAGCAAGAATAATTTCAACTTTAATACGTTAGCACTTAAAGGGGGGGCAAGTTGTTTTCCCCTTGAAGAAATTTAAAGCAGTTATTGCCTTCTTACGAAAATTGTATCACTTATTCTCTCGTTGTTTATGGTAGAAAGGCTGACTGAGGTCGTTTATAACCAAGTTGAAAATATGTAATATTACCCTCTCTCTGTATTTCAGTAAAGGAGGGAGAGCCGTTTAATTTATCAAAGCTTAGAAGTTGTTTCATTAAATTAAATTTTGCCTTTTGTAGTGCCTCTCGAGGGCTGATCTCCGAGAATTTAATAAGGTTATAACTATAATACTCAAAGGAAGAAACAAAATAGTCATTAAGTGATCACTTTCTACAGATTATATTTTCTGAATTAATTGAAGTGATATTACAAAGGTATTTAAAGCAATATGAAAGCCGCGGGGGGAATCGTCTTAAGTGAACTATCATTTAAAGGACAAAACTTTTTAAAAAGAACTCATCAACATTGGAAAATGATAAACTGAAAATGTTTTTGTGAAAAAAAAAAAACAAAAAGGTCGTATTACAGCACACAAATATTTCTCCTCTGTACATGATTTATTATTTGTAATTATAACTTTCTCTCCTAATGGCTCCCGCGAATTTTTATTTTTCCTTTATAATGGTCGGTTTTTCCCTCCCCGTCAAGTAGGCCTACGTTTGTATCTGCTCGCTCTCCAGTGTTCCGCGTAGAGTTCGGACGTAGAGGCGTAACTTGAAATATTGAATGTAGCGTACAGGGGGGGAGGCAAACAGAATATTCAACAATACATTTGCATACAGAGTGCGTTACTTAGAATAGTGCAGGTCATAACGACCGTCCAAATATTCCCTCTCCTGCACTGTTCTGCTTTCTCTACAACGCCCATCAGCGCCACAGCCGTGATGTTAAGAAAGTGAATAGACAACGTATAAAATTTAATTCTACACTCACAATTGTCCTGGGCGGCCATTTAAGTTTTTAAAATACTATACAATTGTAGTAACGTCCGTTCCAATTTAGTCATTTCCAATTCTCAAATACCTCTTACGTCGGTTACTGAACCGGAACAACCTTGGGGAACTACTAGAACATTTTTTGAGATTTCATTTATTTTTAACCTCAGTCCTGGTGACGGTCGTCGGCGTTGGGGATCATTATTAACGAGATAAAGAATCTCCCTACTAATAGGCGAAATTAAGTAATACGATAAAAACCACACATAGTGTCTCCAAATTTTGTTACTTTCGGCAGGTGATTCAAAATGGTCATAATATCTAAAAACAAATTTTATAGAATTTTTTTTTTGCACAGAAGCAAATAGGTATGTTAGACTAACGATAAGGGATCGTAGCAAATGTGAAGGTTCATAGTATTGGTTTAACGTCCATTGCAGCTATGTATAACTGGAACGAATTGCGAGGAAGTGCTCAAACCAATCAGTAGCCATGCAGATGTCAGTCAAGTTTCGTTCCCAGTCTGAATGTGAAAAACAACAAATTATCCATGACGCCGCCGACAGGGGACGCCGCTCGAATCATATCGCCACAATTGCGGTTAAAATGAATAAATTTGACCTTTCCATATTTTACTTAGTATTCCTTGGATATTTTATTACCTTCAGATTTTTTTTTCGGTTGAGTAACCAAAACAAATACTTAAGAGATTACTTTTTAACGTTGAAATTAAAAAAAGAGTAATAGTTATGTTCATCTGACTTGCTTGAAAATTATGGTGATCGTGCCATTTTTAAATATTCTAGTAATTTAATCTTAGTCAGAAATATTAAAGATAAAATTAACATTTCAGGCAACCATAATGGTATACACCAAATTAACTGTTCGTACAGCAAAGCTAGTTGCATGGGCCAAACAAAACTCTCATTAAAAGGACGTATCATTGAACACAAAATTAAATTGAGCGTTCAAAAATAGTCAGTCGAGTCAAAACATTTAAGTTATCATAAATTTGATTGGTGAAATTTAAAAATTTTAGATGAAAAACCTAATTGTTACTTTTAGCTTTGTGAGTGAAATGATACACATCACATTCAATAATTCGGCCAGTGTGATAACAATTATTTAAATGAAACTTATTTCCTTATCATCACGAACGTTTTTATCATTTATTGTATTAAATTTTTCTATTGTTAAATTATAGACAACAACAATATTCTTAACAGTCGCACGGTCATAACGGTCAGTTCAAAAATATATTTGTGCGTTTAGCACATTTAAAAATTTATCCGTTTATATCTCATCAATAAATTGTAAGTAATTTTCCATAAATTTCCGTATAATTGCATTATATATATCCCCTTAGTAAAATTCCTTTGCATTTTTAGATTTATAATAATTAAGAAGGTTCCAATGAAAAATACTCGTCGTTGGCGTATTGCAATTAATATTTTCAAATTATGTTCTTATTAGATTTGACTTATTTATATACAATTATTTAGCAAACAGTCTCTTGTTATATTTCAATTTATTTCGTTAAAATTTGTCAGCTTTTATTTTTAATCTGGAATGAAAACTGTCAAGTTTTAATAGACTAAAGATACTGTTTTTGAGAGTTTAATAAATAATTTTGTATAAATACATCAATATTACAGTTCGTTAAGGATTTATAATTTATATTTATGTTTTGATTAATTATAAAATTATTAAATTTTATAACATTTAAATTATTAAATTATTTTCTGCCCAAAATTATTCCCTCCATACAACTAGTATTCAATAAACGCCTCCCTCAAGCTTTACAATGATAAAGGACAATGCACACACACAGTTACTAAGAGCGAATTTATCTTTTTATATTTTACATATTAAATTCAGAATAATGTCATTATTTAAAGAGTTATGGAGGTCTGAACGTAGATACTGAGTTTCTCTTCCTTGCGCCACCAACAAACCCTTTAGCTTAATTGAGTAATTTCAGCGAGTTATTTTTTATTTATGTTTTGTTTTAAATTAAATAAAAGCGGGTAAACTTCGGAAAACTAAACGAATTCTAGTCAGAATTTCTTTTGTTGTAACGCATCGCAATAAATTTTAGAAATGTGTGTTCTGGTTCTTTGTGGTTGTAGCCATCTGTGTGAATATCGATAGTGAATAAAGGTGCAGAAGTACGTTTCTTAGCAAACTATATGGAATAATGCCAGGGGAACTGTAACTGTCCAGGTATGAGAGGTGTCCGATTATTAGAAGTGTCCGTTCCGGGAAGTTCGACTGTATTGTTTCTTGAAATATTTCAGATATACGCGTGTCGGTGGTAGAAATAAATCGGTCATGCTTAAAGGTTAAGGTTAGAATTTTAATTATTTCCATAGCCGTCGTGCTCTTTGCTCGCATTCCGGGTCCCCACACTCTGCTCTACGCATCTGTCTATCCTCCCCCAACAGTAGCGAATAAACCCGCATTCCCACGCCCGCCCAAGTAAATAACACAGTGCAGTAGACGCCGCTGAATGCACGCCGGAAAAGCATTTTCTCGTCAATCAGGCCGACTACAAAGCGATGGATACGCGCCAGCCAGCCAGGCGATGGAAATCTTTCGCGGAAAATGGGCCGCGTACAAGATACCACAATCGCTTTAGCACCGAGTGAGCAGGCGGAGTGGGTGGGGAGGAAAAAAAGGAAGAAGGCAGAGCAAGCAAAGTGTTTCTCCAGGAAGAATGCGCGGCGACGACGCACCCGAGAGAAAGTGAAGGCATAAGCCAAAGCTCCGGCATGTTACCCATCTTTTTTTTTTTGAAAAAAAAAATTCATTTACGCGTCGTAGAGAAAAGCTTTTCTCCGCCAGCGAACACAATTTAAGAGTCACATCGTAGCTTTGAAAAAAAAAATTTCTTTCTTCGTTTAGAGAAATTCGTATCATTGATGTTGAATAGTAAAGAGTCGTCACTAATAAGTCCTCGTTAGTTTCACATATTAATATGGGTCAAGTTTTTTAAAAAAGTTTATCATTTGTTTCACACCACATTATATTAAACTAAATTATTTCAATGTATTTTTTTACGATGTTGTCAATAATGAACCATTACATTTATTTAGTGTTACTTGTGAAAATTGTAAAGAAACTATATAAACCATAACTTTAAAGTGGCCCTCTTTGGCGCCTTTTCAAACTACACAGTAAGCCGACAAATGATTATCAACAGACGTCAATATCCAGGTCTACCTAGCAATAAACATTACAGTAGCATTGACAGGGATGAAAAGTTCTCAGTCATCAAATAATAATATTGAAATTATTGATATCTGGTAATTCTTTTCTATCAAATGACGAGATTTTTTTGGGTTGATAAAAATGAAAAGAAAATCACTTATACAACCCTGAGCATTATTATGAATTGAGTTTAGAGACCAAATGTCGGAGCCGGATTTTGATTTCAAGAAAACCACTAGAACATTCAACGAGAAGGAGAGTAAAATATACCGTGGGCGAATGTCTCTTGGCTGCAAATTGAATGGATGAGAGATCCTTGAAAAGATTGTTCGGGATCTTTCACCTGAAAGAGGAACACCAAAAATATATGGAAATATTACATTACTTCCATTATACACCACTACTAGACCAGTAACGGAAGGAAAAACACGTCCCTCCAGTTTTACAGGAACATTTTAAGATACTAATAATGATAAAATTCTAAAATAATTAAAGAAAGGATTACTTTTTAAAGTTGAGCCCCAAAGTCAATATTCTGATAAATAATCTATAACTCAGGTATATTTTAACCTGTAATGCTAATCGTTCTACGACCTATAAGTATCTATGTAAATTAATTTTGAGTATGCTTCAAAGCACTTAAATCGAACAATTAAATGTTTCCTCTTGCACCTCTTTTGAAGGTAATAACTTCAAAAGTACTCGTGGACCACGGTCGAATGTCTACTTGTACTGCTTACTGTAACTGCCTAAACGTAAAGAACAACCCGTTCTTTCGTGACGGGCTCAGTAAAACAAACTTTTCGGAACTCCTAGAGTCATATTGCATGGGCACAAAGTGGCTCGCCTAGGTTGAAGGACCTCCCGTTACCGACTTATGCATCAATCAAATGTCCAATTTAGTAAATGCTCAATCATCCAGGCTCGAACCGAATCTCACCGATCTCGGCCTTCCCTCCGCCCCCCGACTTCAAGGTGTAATAAAGAAACGCCAGGGGGGTATTATTATAACTATAGCAGCAGGTGCCTATCAGATTTGGCGGTCTTGCCATTATCTTGATGGCGTCAAAGTTTAAGTACTCTCATAAATAAAGTATTTGCGTGCATTTTGCGATACAGGATTGGCCTCCTCACGCGTTCTCGCATGCGCCCCCTTTAAGTCCCAACCCTGCGGTCACTCAATCACAATACTGTTGTACAAGTAATAATCAGGGACAATTTAATTTAATGGCGGACCTTCGCAATGGGGTGACGAGAGAGCGAGGAAAGTCGTGGTGTGTGTGTAAGGAGGATGGTGGGGAGAAACTCCGGTCTCCGCAATGCAGTCTTGCTTTACCCTTATCCAATTAAATTATTGCAATAATAAATAATACTCACGTTACGTATTACTTTAGGAATAAAAATGATTAAATTGTGAGTTTAATCTCGAGACTAAAACTTCCTTTGGACACATAGAATTTATTTTATTTCTTCTATTCTTAGAATTTTCGAAAATATATAGGGGAAGTCGGGGCGGAACGAGATACTTGGTGTTAAACAATTTTTTTTAAGATTATGGAAAAATAAAAATGGCTTCATAAATGTGTAAAACATCAATTCATTCTATTCTTTAGTTAATGCAACATCAATATAACTTAAAACAACGTATTTAAATTTTTGGTGAATTTTTAAAATGAATCATACAAATTCCCCGTTCTGCCTCACCCCTCCCCCCCCATGGCAGAACTGGTTAGGATGTTTTGTATATACAATTAGACAATAAAATTAAATTTTAGAAAAAACATAACAGCTTCTGTGTTTCATTTCTTATATTTATTTAGTGTTGGTGATCGCTTTATCAATTATTCCTTTCACCAAACGAATTTTTTTTTGCACAACTGCACAGTCTTCGTTAACATTTTCCCCCATTTTCTTTCTTAATCTTTTCTTTTGGGTACAGAAACCCGTAATTCATTCTCATAAGTTGAGTCTGCCAGATTTTCCGTCTTTTCTTGTGGAAGGAATCACATTTTTCCTTACAACAATAGTATCCGCACGCAAGTTTCAGTTAATTTTTTCACCGAGCCTTAATACAAGTAGATTTAAACCATATACATAAATTATATGCAGTTAAAGACACCTAGTTTATACCATTAAAGAGTTAAAAGTCAGGAGTTTTGTATCTTACCTTCTGTTGAAATTCTGGATAAATTATTAAGTTGCAGATGTAAGACACCAAGGCAAGCGTTCATTCACAAAGTCGAGTCAGAACTTTCCAGGACTTCTTCCTTGACCAGTTCCAATGTTCGACCTCTCTTTACTAACCTCCAGCACTATGCAGTAAACAAAATACAGTATCCCATCCTACCCTCTCCCCCCCCCCTTCCGTGCTATTTCGTTTCCCCTCGACTTTCCCGACAACAGTTTTTTAAAATTATGTTCATAGTATAACACCAGATTGAAAGCGTCACTTTTTAGAGAAACAAATCAGTGAATGTCAGTTTTTAAAATAAGCTTCCTCTCATTACATTACCAAAATTGTGGAATCATATTTTCAATTCTACTAAGAACTTGCCTCTACAAATTTATATTTGCTACGAAAACTCTAAATTGAGTGTGACCTTAATAATTGCTCTTCTTTTCCCATACATCCAGTAGTGATCAAATTAATACAATGAAAAATTCCATAAAATTATTTTCATATAATACATTGTCTTGGCTGCCTTCCGCATCTCCCCTTTTCAGTTTCATTCCTATCCTATTGAAGAGGAGTTACCAGTCTCTGGATCACCCCCATGTAGCCCGTTACTCACTAAAAAAATTATAAACGGAAAAGCACAACATATTTTGACACAATCCTGGGCTATTTATTTCCTCATTATATTTCTCGCTTTATTTCACATTTTATAGTTGAGATTATTTTTGAATAAA
Organism: Eucriotettix oculatus; assembly: GCA_034510155.1. Taxonomy (NCBI): domain Eukaryota; kingdom Metazoa; phylum Arthropoda; class Insecta; order Orthoptera; family Tetrigidae; genus Eucriotettix; species Eucriotettix oculatus. The sequence goes on from CM067382.1 coordinate 55,650,708, forward strand.
ATAATTATTTTTCAATTAATAAAGAAAATGTAAGTAATGTTCCCCATATTTTTTTACAATTTTTTTTTTAGATTTATAGAAATATTTTCTTGTCCCTCAAGTGATTCCAACGAATGGAGCGATACGTTGGGCTGTTTTCATCACGTCCTAAAAAAGTTTAATTTAATTAAAGTTTGCTCTGTTAATGTGTTGTGGTAATTGATTTCAACATGATATTTTTAACTCATTTATTTTGTACTTATTAACCTGTCCAAGATCTTGTAAATGAGGGGGGATATTAATGAATTTAATAATTGAGTTTAAATATATATTTATTACTTGTAAACACAATAATTTTTAATATGGGTAGTGCATAGATATATTAAGTTCAAAATAATTATTTAAAAAATGGGATTTTATTAAAGATCTCAGGGTATTAATGGTTTGGGTGATCACGTGTAGCAGATCTGTTCGTTGACGAACCTGAGTTGTTTCATAGGCGTCTCGCTGTAATTTCCGTGTTGTGGAACTTATAACGGCCGGTAGACAATCGTACGAAGTCGTGCTGGCAAAGTAAGGAAACTCCGCTTTTTCCTCTTTCTTCCCTGCTTCCTGGACTGATCAAAGCATGGTCTCCGCTGCCACCTCACCAATCTCCTCTCGCCGTAACTTCTCTGCTGCCAATCTCCTTTCGCCACCACCTTCAAAAATCTCCTCCACCACTCTCCTTCAATATCCTCTCACCATCACTTTGCAAAATCTGTCCAATCTCTCCACCACTCTCCTTCAATCTCCTCTCTCCATCCACTGCAAAAATCTCTCCAATCGTATCCCTTGTTTCATTTGGGGAACACACGCCACCCGGTCACCAAATTCCCAGGCAGATTAAGACATTCCGAAACGGCGACGGGATGTCCGAGCTTTATGGTCCAGGTATCAGTCGCAGTCCCTTTGTTGTTTTTCCGAGCCGCCGAGACGACGCGCGGAAAAACCCCTTCTTCCTGACAAGCGACTTTGTCATTCCGGAATATTTGGTATATAAGTTCCCGTAAATTATAATAAAAATTTGGACGCGGGTTCTACTACGATACAATCTCTTCTTGTCTATTATCGTCTCTGGACATATTTATTTCGTTCAAGATTTGTCGTCAACTGATGGTTTCTATATTTCCTGATATTTCACCTATTACGCTTTTAGTGTTGAATTATAGTTTCGTATTAATTTATTCATCTTAATCTGAACATTTGTATTCATTTGCTCCATTTACCTTGATTTACATAAGATCAATATCAACCCAAATATACTTGATGTGTGTACATGTGCGCCATGGAAAGGAAGTATTATCTTTTTCTCTTTCCGTCTAGCAAACCCACTGACCGTATTTCCAGACCGACTTATTGAACCTCACCGGAGTTCCGCCGAACGTCAGATCTTGGATTCATTCTAGATACTCTGATTGTCGCAGTTTCTTCTTTTTTTCGGCCGCGGAAGTGGGCCAGCCAGAGCAGAGAAACGCGGTGTGGTTCCTTCCTTGGGATAAACGCCGTCGGCATTCCATTTAAGCCCTTTGATCTCGTAGCCGTGTTCGTCCGTGAAATGTTCCGAACCTCATTTAATTCTCCCGTAAACTTGTGTAATTGAAAACCGAGCCCCGAAGGCGTCTCACAGAAGAACATTAAAACGAAGAATATTATTCACGTCCCGTCCAGATCTTGGCTGGAATTGATAAGTAGGTAAGGAACGTTCCACTAAGTCAATTTTTTTTCTCCCCTGCCGTGATCTTTCCTCCGAGATGAGCAAAAATTATTATTAACCTTTCTCTGAAGCAAGAGAAAATGTTACCTCTCGAGATTCAATTTTTTTTTCCCTAAATTGATTACACATTTTAATTGAATTGGCTCTATCGCAACTTTGAGTTGCACATTTCGTAGAATTCTCCGGCAGTAAATCTACGATTCATGGAGATATTTAAAATGCGGCTATAAAGTACGTTTTGATGAGCTATAACGGTTAGTTCCTGATGTTTTTAAGACCGTCATATATTACACTGACGCCATTACTTACGATGAGGTCTCCTATGTCTAACAAATTAGAAATTCTCATCTTTCAATCTACGCTCTAAATATATTTTATATAATTTTCAGAATAGAGGCGAATTCATTTATATTATACTATTGTAGTATAACTACAAAGGAAACAAACCTTTGCCCAAGACGGAGGAAGAAAGATATTACCATAGGAATGGAGGCGTGTCATCTATGGACATCTGGTGAAACTCAAAAAAACGAAGTTTTCTGATTTTTAATTGATAATATAAGGAGAGAGACAACTGATAAATATAATACATTCATAAAAATTGATTTTGCAGCATTTAACGACGCATTCTGGGTAAATATCACTTCATCACGAGTGAAATCTTTTGATTCCTAAATTTTGTCAACTGTGTTGGAGAATTTAAAGTTGGTTAATATATTTGACGAAAATTTGTGTTAAACTATATTCATTTAGTAGTATGGTAGTTATTTGGTTGCAAGTTAAACCACTTATTAACCCTGAGAAAAAGATTAGGTATTTTATTTTGGAAATGTGACGTATTATGACGTAATCGGCGTTTTTGTTTTATAATCACATCCAGCCGATGACGTCATAATTCCGTCACGTATCCGAAATAAAATTTCTTTCTCTCAGGGTGAAGACGTGGTTTTACTTGCAACCAAATAAATTACTACACTTACCCAATGAATAACGTTTACATGAGTTTTTGCAAATATATTAAACAAGTTTGAACACAATCGGTAGAGATCGAGTTTCAAATTTGCCTTCGTACCGTGAAATATGTAATGTTTAAAAGCGAAAATATAGGATCGTACGTATTTAAACGTTTTATTATTCCTTCTTTTACATTCCTCACATGTGTTCCTGGTGTTTGTGTTGCAAGATATAATTGATAAAATGTGAGAATAATAAAATGTACACAAATAGCTGCAATCGTTGCACTCGGTTATATATTCCGGATTTCCCTGAATTGTAACTGTCACGTCACAGTTTTTCGCCAGCTGAAACACGCATATATATATTTTTTTATTTTATACGGAAATAATATTTCTTCCGTGTTTTTTTACCAGGACATTCACCCCCACCCCTGATGCCCTCATGATTACCAAGCTCTGTTGCAATTTCTCCATACAAATAAATTCTTTCATACACACGCAAACACATATAGGCATTCAAAAAAATATACATTCAACCTGTTCAACTGCATAAATTATTCTCAGATATAACTAAAAGAATCGCAATTCACATCACGAAGTATTCCTATATTTCCAATAATTATTTTAAAGACGAAAAATTAAAATTAATTAAAAAACTGAACACACACGAACGTCGCTTGCTCATACATTTTTACCTGTTAATGTTTTGAATTTTTTTTGGATGACTATATTTCTCTTATAATCAGTGACTGATAAATACTTATTAAATTAATATGGCTTTTGGAAGTGCATGTTGATTTATTTGTTAATTGTCATAAATTTGCAGCCTCAAGCGTACGCTCATTTTACAGCAGTATCATATTAAATTACTTACATGTATTATTGCAATAAATTATAACCGAGGACTTATGACATGAATAAAACAAACTTAAGTGAATAAAAAATTTATCGACAAAATTAGATATACTAAAATACTGAATAATAAATTCTGAGGGCAACCTGTGATTTCAAATTTGGATGACAGAAATTTCAATTATTAAAATCCTTTCAGTAAATAGTTAGTTTAATTTATGATTTGAATTAATTAAATTCAGTAAATTTATATATAATTAATTATATGTTATGAATCACTAATTTTATGGCTGCACGTGAGGTATATAGAAAGAGTAAGTAGTTTTAAAAAGAAGCAAAATAAAAAATTTAGTACTTATAATGGAACGTTTTAATTCTTTTTTCCCCCTGAATTCCGAATACCAGCGTCTGTAAAAAAAAAGTCGTTCGCTACTTCTACATAATGTCGCTACTTTTTACACAATAAGTGTGTTGTACAACGCGAAAGTTACCCCAAATCCGATAAATTATGACTGGCTAGTTTATAACGCTAAGAGGAGATGCAACTGGTATAAAAACATTTTAAGCCGCAATGAGCTTGTTAATCTGACAACAGTAGGGATTTTACAGAACAACGCCTTTCATGTTTCCCTGTACGGCTAACGAACTATATAAAATGAGTGAAACGTTACAGAGATTGGTAAACAGATAACTGCAATTGCAAATATAAATGTCACAAGGCATGTTAAAATTCGAGTATTAACAATTGTGAATTAAACAACAACGACAACACGATTTATATTTTTAATTACCATTAGAGAGGTGTTGCTGTTGTTGTGGCGGTGGTATTCAGTCCTTAAACTGGCCTGATACAAGCTTTTTCATTCACACAACTACCACGCACAACAGCCTCCCTAATATCCTTAGCGTATTCCATCCTCGGCCTCCCTCTTCCGTGGTTCTTACCAAACACACATCCCTCTAATGCTTAATTTACAACACCTTCATGTCTCAAAACGTGGCCTATTAATCTATCCCTCCTCTTGGTCAACGTTCTCCATATTGTTCCCAATTCCCCCATTCTATTAAATAGGCAAAATATATTTATTTTTATAAGATAAATATAATTACAAGTCACATTACATGTCAAATTTATGATCAAATAAAACTAACGAAGTATCAAATTGATGATGCTGATTATTTTGTGTATAATGTATTAAGAATAATGAAAATCTGTTGTATTTAATAAACAAGGAACGAGCGTATTTACGAGGAGAGTAAATTAATTAACAATTTTCGGTTTATCCTCTATCGCCCAATCAAGGGATTAGGTTAAAATGATTAAGCGGAGGGGCCAGGATAATGATGTCGAAAATTTCGATTTAGTGACGTTATACTCTAAATAAAAAAAAATGTGTTTAAGAGAATTATACGGAAATAATTATGACAGTATTTTCGAGATATTATTATTCTTCCGTTTTGTTTGCCTCATCTCATTTTCAAAACAACCCCCGGGGAAAATGCTTATTTGTAGCAAATAATTACGTATTAACAGTAATATGAAACAAAATACTGGTGTTTTAATTATTAATTTAAAGTTCTTCATAGTTGATTAATAAGTGGAATGAAATATAAACAGACTAGATATTAATAAAGTTATTAAATAAACTTTAATAGAAGATGAATAAACAGAAACTGGGATTTTAATCACTATAATAAAAAATATTGATATTTTAAGTAAATAAGTCCATTACCTAAATTTACGAAAAATAAATTAAGACGATTTTATGAGTTTCTAACTGACTATAATGACTTTCTAATAAGAACAGTTCTGGAGTTAAGTGATCAAATTTTACCACATCTTCTCACTTCTTCCTCAAGAAAACCCCTACTCCAGCTGGTTGAATAACAATAAGTGACAACGTCGGAAGAATTTCAATGGGTGCAGTAGATTGAATCGATTTCCGTTTGAAAAACATTATAATCAACTCTAATATTGTCGTCAAACATTTCAAATGATTCTTTAAAAAAACATTCGGAAATGACAAGCATATAAGTACTTCTGAGATTTTATAAAATTGTAAATATGCTAAGAAATTTATTCGTGGATTTTATATCTTTTTTTATTTGTTTATTTCAAATTCATTATACGATAAAATCTTTTCAACTGCTCCAAAAACTTTTGTTGGCTGTTTGGAAAACTTCGAAATTTGAAAAACTAAAATGAAGGAGCTGGATGGAAAAACCTCGGTCAGACCGGGAATCAGTTTTCCAGACGTCATCTTTGGTTCAGTTTTATAATAGTATCGGGGTTTGATTGAAGATGTTTCTTCCGTTCTTGAATTTAAGCAAAATGCCTCTATGCTAACTTTATTATTTTCCTTGACAGTAGTTCTGATCAGTCAATATTTTTCTCTGGAATTATTTAAATGGAAATGGTGCTTAAATATTTTAATGTTTGAAGGTTTGTTCTTCTCTTCAGGTATATTATTTTAACTCTCACAAGTTTTTCATACAACGAAAATTTCATTCTTATAAGTCAGAATATTTGTACTCTCGGCGCTTTTCGAGCTGGAAACAAAGCGGCGTTGGAAAGAGATAGGGGACTGGAGTGTATTAATTTATCAGCGCTGCGGGAAAGGGACGGTGTTGGCAGTGAGAAGAGGGAATGTGTGTATATTCACGCAGGAGACACGCCCCTTGACAGGGACTGACGAGAGTGATGCAACCACGCGGAAATCTATTAGCGAGTGCAGGAGGGAGGCAGGCAGGCAGAACCACTGGTACGGACCGAAAGAAGAAAGCGCAATTCTGGCGAGAGTTAATTTGAGGCAGCTCGCTCAAATTGCATGCGAATTAAACTGTCCCATTCTGCCAGTCGCTCTCTCTATCTTTTCCACCCAGCTCGCTATTCAGGTTCGTCAGAAAAGAGAAGAATGGAGTCGACGACGACGACGACGACGATGACATGTATGTTGGTCCAGGACGGCAGACAGGCAGAAAGACAACAACAACAACATGATGATAATGTGGTAACAGGCCGGAAACACAATGCAATTATTTTTTTATGCGTTACGCCTCTCAGCGTGCTTGTGTGGAGCTGCGTGATGAATACAGGCTGACTGACAGACGTACAGCAGTGGAGGGGAAAATCCTGCATAAGAGATGTAAATTAAAAATGTCCTCAATTTTCCCTCAGGAAAATATAAATATTCTAGATAATACACAAAACATATAAATGCTAATATTTATGCAAACCAATTTCACAAGATAGTTCCATTTTCTCGGTTAAAGGTGTCTACTAACCACTATGGCTTTCCATCCAGAATTCTTATAGCAGAAATTAATTTATAAAATTTCAGATCTAGCATATTTCTTTGTGGAGCATCATTTGATATAATTTAACCAGTCAATTAGAATGACTATGTCAAGTCTGTTTCCTTCGTTTAAATGATCAAATTATTTTTATCAGGGTACTAGCCCAATGTATCCAAACACAAAGAGCTATGGAATTTGGCTTTACAAAAATCAAAGACAGTCAGCTTGAAAGAAATTGAAGAAGTTTGCTGACAGAGTAATAAAAAACCTAGACAGTTTTTTTGTCTGTGACGGCACATGATGTTTTCGCCAAAACATCGGTGGAATGGGATGAATGGCTCCTACTTCGTCCCCGCAACCCGAAGGAAATCAAAAGCTGGAGTGGGGAAATTTATTAAAAAACGTACGACATTAACAAGCAGGTGTGTCACGTTTCTTGTGGTGACCAGACACATTTCATTGGCCATAGCGTGGGTGGTAATATTTTGGAGGAACTGGAGAAACGCTAGACGTGAATGCTCAAGCGCCTTCCCCATGGAGGTTGAGAAGTAGAAAGTCACCGCGAAATCAGTGATGTATCTGACAGAAAGAGAGGAACGGGAACCCAGCAGGGGGATCCTAGTGGGCAAGTTAGTTGGAGTTGGCTGGAAGGAACAGTCTTCGGAGATGCGCTTAGGGGCGAGTATGCTGAGATAGATATCTCAGTAACATTACTGGCTTTAAAAGGTGATATCCTGCTGGAAATAGAAAATTTTGAATTCCTAAATTTTATGGCTGAAGTCTCAAATGGAGACGAAACGTCGTATTTATATAAATAAATAGTAATAAAATTATGCTGACTGATTGGCCGTCTGTTTATTTGTTGTAAACTTAAAATCAGAAAACTAAGTTTGAATAATTTCATTAAATATTGAGCACTGACATATTTCTAGGCCGGAGGAAATTGATTCATTTTTAAATAAAATGATAATTTTGTAATTGTACTTTGATAAGCAATAGTGATCTTTATTTTTGTATTAAACAATTTAGAAGGGTAACAATATTTCGTTTTTTTTATTAAAAAATAGGCATCGTAATATTAATTGTAGAAGGGAGGTGTTACAACGTTTGGTTAAAAGAACGGGATTCAAAATTATATGGCTTATAAATATACTTAATAATTTTTGTTTTATCAAACCACAAATATTTTGTGTTAATAGGTGTACCTTGAATTTCTTCTTGTTGGTGCAATTTCTCCCTTTGAATAAATTTATGAATCGACGGTACAAGGAACGTATTACTGTTAACTCTTGGTACGAGACAATAAAAGCTATAAAGTCTTCGCTAAATATTGTTTGAAGTAGGAGTACCAGAGAAGTTCGTCTTCGGCTGCTTTCATGTGTGTGATGTAAGAATTCATAACCTGTCCCTTTTTTTGGGGGTTAACAGGCTACATGAGGGTGATCCTGAAACAGGCAACTCCCCTTTAATAGCATAGGAAAGGAATTGAAAAGGGGGAATGCGGAAGGTAGAGCAAGGTAGCCAAGGGTTAACTAGGGCCTCCGGGCTATGGTTTAAGGATCCTACCTGGTGTTTCACCTAAAGAGATGCAGGGAAAACCCTAGAAAACCTGTATCAGGTAGGTCGGGCATTGGGTACTATTCTCACGCCCTTCCTAATGACGGGAGACGAGTCTGCTGTGGGGTCGCAGCATTCCCTTCTCCGTGTCTCCACCAGTTTCAGGAGGCAGTTGGCCGACTGATCCAATGGGATCAGCGGACAGCTCTTGCCATATGCCCAAGGTCTTTGACCCCGGTACATATACCTCCTAAAATAGGTGAAGGTGTCTCGGCGTATGAGAACTTTGATAAAAAGCACCCAGAGAGAGTGCGAGGCATCCCCGACATGATCAGGTGAGCCCCGCAGTCTCTCTGGGCTGAAACGTCTGCGAGAAAACTCCCGCAGCGCCCTTCAACCTGTCCCTTCAGGTATCGTACAATTTGTAGAATCTGAATGGGACGGTGTCTGCGAGCAAAGATGTTATCATAATTCATCAGCCAATGTAAACACAGTGATAGTAATCTACACTCTACGCAGCTAATATCTTTGGTTGTGCTAATGCGACGATGACGTCATCTTGTTGCTGCTCATCTGCTTACTGCAGGGGTAATACTTAATACACGGTGTGGTGCCTGCCAGCAACAAAACACCCATAAATATTTTATGCTCCCCAGGCGGCATTATCGCGTAATTTGCTTTTGTTTAAGCCCTGCGAATAATCCGTTGTTACACAAGAAAGCGAGCGGTGTGGTGTCCTAGGGATTACCTTACGTGGAGTGAGGGAGAGGGTGCGCGTCGCGTTATTTACTCGCAAGGCTTATTTATGAAAGGGGTTGGGGTGTTCCAGGATAATCATTTTACCCACACCCTCTACTCTCTTCCCAGCCAGCCACCGTCCGAAAGCCCATTTACCGATATTGCCCCCAAGGATCCACACTCGGCCATCTTTGAAACTGTATAAAACCTCGGAGGGAGAGAAGGTTTATATTTCACACTATTTAAAAATAACAGCATTACTCCGGATTATTCGTACTCTCACTTCTCTTTGGGTGACTGTTGCACAGTGCTTTTTCTCGTTAATAAATTATTTCCTCTTTTTAAAAAAAGCAAGACTCCGCGAATTCAGATAATTTAGGACATCAACTTGCAGTAAATTCTCTTGAAGTTATAAATATCTATGTAAATCCCCTATCCATACAATTCTGGAGCGTTTGATAGTTGCTGAGAATATAAGGTTACCGAAAATACTTTACAATGCCCTACAAGGAAAATGAAAGACTTGAGCATTTATGAAGAGTTTCAACAAGCCCGAAAAGAAATCGACTGGAACAATAAAGTAAACATGCTTGTGCTAAGTCTGGGACATCCTAATATTATATTCACGGGCGCATAAAAAATCGGGAGTGCGTCGCTAGCACAGTGATTTTACAGGAGATGGAAATGGCGAAGAGATGGACCCGGATGGCAGAATTAAACGCGATTCAGATTGCCACAGAGCAGTGTAGGAAGGTTCCAAATCATCTTCACTGACGTCAGGGAGGCGATTAATTTATTAACCGCACGATAATGACAAAGCTAATAAGGAACCATTTTCCCCACTCTACCGACGTTTTTGGATGAAAACACCATCCTCCTCACTAGACGATGTCGCCAAATCTCACGATACTTGGGTGGAGGGGGGGGGCGGTGAAACCTAATCTCGCCGTCGTATCGAGGTTTTATTACCCGTGTGTGTAGCCTGCTACTTCCCTTGCACCGCTTGCCTTTGATTCCGTACCGCCGAATTCTGCTAGTAGTAGTGTTTCATCGTGACAAATTGTTAAACATCTGCCTGAGGAAATCTCAAAAGCAGGATCGAAACGTCACATATTTTGATAAATGCAAATAAATATACTTACAATGAAGGTTGTTTCAATTTATTTAGTTACTTATCTGATAAAATAATGCTTTATAAGGAAATTTACTTCTCAAATATGTAATGGTTTGCAGCGCCACTAATTTTTATCTCAAATTTAATAATTTTATATCAATCAAGTGCGAGTATTAAAATAACGAAACCAGACATGTACTGTTGTTTTGAAGCTCTCCCAGCGGGTTGCTGCTTCGCACTCATTTTTCTTGCCGCTAACCCAGTTTCCTTCTCCACTGCAAATACGTGATAAATCGTTTGTCTCTTTCGTTTGGCAGAGACATTCCACCCTGCATCCCGGGTCAACAGGAAGACAGGCCTCTATTAATCTATACAGGGGCTCATTTGTCCGGCCTCGAGCCGAGTGGCTTTTACGCGAAACAATGGTCATTTGTCAGACAGCCTGAGTGAAAGAACTAAATCTTGCGTATACAACGAGCGAATAAAGATAAATCATCTTGCGCAAAGTGGGGGGATCGTCGACGTTGTCAAAGGCCTCGACATTTTCACGCACTATTTCCTTCTGGTTCAATTTATCTTCTTTCTCAATAGGAGAAGTCGTAAGCTTACGGTCCGTGTTTGACACCGACTCTACACAACTTTGAGGATTTAACCGCCTGTGATGAGAGAAGTAATAGTCTCTGTACTTTATAGATTCATAACGTTTAAACTCATATTTTGCAATACGTTTAACACTTTATAAAATATGACACTCATCACATCAAAGTATCGTTATTAGTATTTTTCAGAAACCGACTAATAATTTAATAAAGATTTCTTCTTGTTGTGATATTCAGTCCCTATCTTGCGCAAGTTTTTTAATTTTCACATAACTACCACATCCGACATACTCCTTAATTTTCTAAGCGTATTCCATGCTTTTCCTCCCTCTTCTGCTCTTATCCCCCACGCTTCCCTCTAATTCTAATTTTAAAAGACCCTCATGTCTCAAAACGAGGCCTATTAATCTATCCCTTCTCTTGGTCAACGTTTTCCATATTGTTCGCTCTTCTCCTATTCTCTTCAGAACTTCCTGAGTGATTTTATCCACCCACCTGATTTTTAGCATTCTCCTATAGCACCACATTTCAACGGCTTCTATTCTTTTCCTTTCTGCAACCCCCATCGTCCACGTTTCGCATCCATATAACGCCACGCTCCATACGAACATTTTTAGCAATCATTTATTAATATTCACACTTATGTTGCCCGTAAGTAAATTTCTCTTTCTCGCGAAAGCCTTCTTTGCCTCTGCTATCCTACACTTTATGTCTACTATACTTCTACCATCCCTAGTTATTATGCTGCCCAAGTAGCAGAATTCCTTAACTTCCTTCGAAATATCCCTTCCCAATCTAACACCCTTTGTTATTCCACTATTTTTCCACACCACACTCGATTACCTTGATTTTTCCTCTATTCATCCTCATTTTGAACTCATTCTCCAGGACCACGTTCATGCCAATTTTTATGGTTTCCAAATCTTCTTCTGACTCCCCTAATACTACAATATCGTCGGCAAAGCAATGGGATTTTATTTATTCTCCTTGCAATTTGTAAGATAAAAGATTTAACAGAGCTAATTCAAAATGTTGAAACTATAGATGTAGTTGTTGCATATCTATTCTGGTTATGTCGACAAGGAGAGATCCTCAAAGGAAAGCAAACTATCCGGGGTAATAAAATCTTTTGCATCACTTTTCTGAAAATAGGAACCTTCGAAAAGGATCCGACTTTCACTGACACTACAAGAAAATTACTATCACACGTTTATCAGTCCGTTAAGGAAATAAAATAATAACCAACACAATGAAACACAACAATTATCTAACAATAAATAGAATAGAAAAAGATATATCACTATTCCAAAATCTTAGACTCCATCCTAAGTTCTTCATCTTACATTGACCACCATACTTTAAATTAGGACCATAGTTTTTAACAACTCGTTAAATAGTTAAAACAACGACCACGACTAAAACACGTAAAGAGAAGAGAAAAGGAAATACAAGTAAAAATCCGCATAATTACAAGGGTGTGCTTTTGTAATAATTATAATAATAATTTAAATTTTCAGCTTGATTTATTGATTCCATTAATTCTGTACTGAGGAAATATAAGAAGTAGAAAATGTAGTAATTAATATATAATTATAAAAACATTAACGTATACTTATTTACACATAAAATTACATACAATCGTAAGTGTTTACATAGTAAAAATTATAAAGTTTCCTTGATATATATATTTTAATTCACGATAAATGTAAAATAACACCGTAATTTAATACTGATAGTTTAGCATCCTACATACAAAACTCTTAAATCATTTTCTAATTCGGTTTTCAATTTATTGTGATATTAGAAGGAATATAGCATTGATAAAAATTAATAATTATAGAAATTTGATAAATGATTTCGTTAGGATTATAGTAATTCCAATAGTGGTAAATTAAAGCACAACGTAGATTATTTTAAGGTGGAAGTTGTTAGAAACCTGACGAGGGAGAGTACCGTTCAAAAGTGGGTGAAGGTAACCTTTGCGAACGAAAGGAAATATTGCTAATTTACGGCGCAGGAATGAGAACCTAGGGTAGAATAACACAGCTGGAATACGATCACGGAAAGCAATCAAAGGCACCCGGAGCAATTGCAATGTCCGCGTGTCTCATGAATAATCTAACGGAACACCCCCCGCTGGAGAACACCGGCTAAGACGGAAATACGATCTGCTTTCCTCTGAGTCTCCATACACGACGACGAAACACGGGCCTACATAAATTTTCAATCACAGATTCATTACTGTATAGAATTTATCTAGTGAACTTAGGCCCTTCCTTTATTAATCCTTAATACCTGACCATAAAACTTTTTTGAAATAATGGTCGATGGACTTAGGCCCTTCCTTTATTAATCCTTAATACCTGACCATAAAACTTTTTTGAAATAATGGTCGATGGAGCTAATTTTACCCAAATTGAAGGAAAGAGTTTCCTGTACCATTTTGTAGTATGATATTATTTTTTTTTGTTTTGGAAATTTCTAAATACATATCTAAAAAAGATCAGAACTTCTCAAAATATTCCTCTTGTCCCTACCATGAACTAGCTTCTGATGCAAAGAAGTCTGTCGTGTTGCTTCAGTCAGTTTCCCCACAAGTTGACCACCTATTTGTTGCTGAACTTTATTTTGACTCCGGTTCTAAACGGATGGTCCAAGTTTCATCATACGTTAAAAATCTTGTTTAGAAAAGTATCCCCTTCCTTTTCATATCGTTGTTTCAAGTCTGCACACATTTGAGTCATGTTTCCTTTCGGGACCCCAACTTTTCACCTGTTTTGATGTACTTGAGCTTGTTACTGACACTGCAAATTTTTGCTACATAGTCACGAAAAATTTCGTCTGTGAGGATTTCAAGTGAAGGAGTTGAGACTTCATATGTGCTGCCGGGACGTTGCGAATGAGCCACTGAGGTTCGACAGTTTTTCAATTCGCTTCTCATCTATTTTTTTCTCTGTTTTTACTCGGACAGTGGAATACCCGAATATACCTAATAATGATGTGCACTAAATATCTTACACATTTATGAGGGAAAAATTAAGGAGGCCCAACAGGATTTCAAGTCTTAGCAGGCTGGAGTATTTTACCACATCTTGCGGAGATGAATAACTCAATAAAAGCATAACATAGAGTCTTATAGTGTATGTGTAAAAGTGACTTGTAGAAGGCGAAGGATAAAAAGAAACTGATTTACTTTCAGGACTCTATATAACATAGAAGTACGGAAACTTGGTCACACGTATTTGTCACAATATTAATTTTGCTTTTATCTCTCCATGACATATTACATTGGGAAAAGGATTACATGCCAATATAATTTAAAATCTGTAAATTAAGTTTGTATTTATGACTATCCGGGGACCTGGCGTTTCCCGGGTATTTATTTATTCACAATGTAAAACAGCAATTCGCATTACACCGGTTTCGACACCAAACTCGAAAGTTTAATTTTTTTATACTAGTAATTACTAAATTTTAAAATTTGCCTGACTCGAGAAATAAAACCAATTTACCATTTTATGGTTACATCGTATCGACGACCCAAAGTAGTTAACTTTTTCTCAACCTGCTGCAACAATAGATAGTAAGGAACGTGTAATAGGGCTTATAACTCGCAGTTGGTTTTTCACACCGCGGCAATTCCGAGAAATCTTTCCGCAGAATTAATATTTTCATTTATATGTATATTATATTAATATCTTCTGAAATAGGCCAAGGCTGCTGCTTACACTTCTCTAGTTAGACCTATCATAGAATACTTTTGAAGTTATTAGCTTCAAAAGAGGCGCAAGAGGAAACACTTAATCGTTCGATTTTTGAACTACTAAGTGCTTTGAAGCATACTCAAAATTAATTCACATAGATACTTATAGGTCATAGAACGATTAGCATTACAGGTTAAAATATACCTGAGATATAGATTATTTATCAGAATATTGATTTGGGGGCTCAACTTCAAAAAGTAATCATTTCTTTAATTATTTTAGACTTTTATCATTATGAGTATCTTAAAATGTTCTGGATAAAATTCAGAAACGGGCTGGGGTTTTGTGTGGGGGCGAAACTAAATGGGAACCACTCGGTGATAGGAGGAAAAGGACTAGACTTAGGGCACTGTACAAAGCTTACACGGACGAACCGGCCTGGTCAGAAATAAGGGAGCGGCTGACTATATCAAATTTATTCTCTAAAAATGACCATAATTACATATATTATGGTCCAGAAAGGGACCAGAAAACGGATGTGGGCTAATATTCCTTCGTTAACAGAGCGATAAGGGACTGGAATGCTTAGCCTGCAAGGGTACTGGAGGCTTTCCCTAAGAATATAAATATTTTCAAAAATAAGTTACAAACCGTGAAAAGTTAGGAACTTATTTTGTAAAAAAAGGGAAGGGAAACATTTTATAATTGTAATTTTAATTTTTCTTTTTCTGTAATTTATCTTTGTACTTAATTTACTAAATATGTTCTAATTTTATTATACTGCCACCGGGCAAATGCCCACCTGTAGTGATGTGAAATACAATACAAATATATCGAAATTAAATATGCACGAATGTTTATATTAAGTCTCCTTTTTTTAAAACCCTCAAATTTTAATTGAAATCCGTTGAGCCGTTTCGGATAATATTCGAGACAAACATACGGACAGACAGTCAGACTAAGAGACAGACTCTTCAATTTTATTTATGAAATAATTTAGCCTAATCAATATAAAGGCCGGTCTCCTGTGGTGTAGTGGCTAGCGTCGCTGCCTCACAAACCTTAGGCCCCGGGTTCGAATCCTGGCATGGGCTTGGATGTTTGTGTTGTCATGGTCGAAAAGACCGGGATTAAGGCTGTTGGAGGATCGATACACTGACCACGTGTCACTCCAAATTTGAAATATGTCATTAAAAGATGACAGTCCGCAGTCGACTCGGTAGGCCCAGGCCCTCAATGGGCTGTAGAGCCATGGAGAAATAAATAAATAATCAATATAAAGAAACCCTAAATTTGTAGCTAATCATTACAATATGGAGCAGAGGTAGAGAGGAAATATTTTTAGGTCTGTATATTGCTGGAAAACTTGGAAGGGACAAATTTTCTCGTCTACCAGGCCACCATGCGTAAAGGGCAGCCATTTCTCCACGCAGCATAAATTGTGCGACTGAGCTTAGTCACAGAAACACAGCATATCTCGCACGTCGCATAAATCGGACGGATAGACTTACAGGCAGACGAGGCTCTTTGCCAAGGGAGAAGAGAGGACACGAAGAAGCTGCATAATGGCCACGAAATGAAACCGTTCTGGCTTTGCTGGACCGGGCGGGGAGTTGGGAACTTTACGAGCGTCCGATATTAACGCTCGGCAAGGAACTTTGTTTACGGCTGCTAATTTTCCGCGAGGCGTTTGTTATATTATCACAGACTTCTCTCTCTCTCTCCCTCTCTCTCCCTCTCCCTATTCTTTTTATCCCCCTGGACGCTTCCGACGACGACGAACGTCGGTGGTTGCCCCCAAAATCGTAGCCTTCAGAAACTACAAGTACTAGCCACCAACCTTGCCAACCCCCATCCCCTTTTCGCCTCCTCGAGATTTAATACAAGCTTCGCCGGGGTCCGTGGGGACTGTGTGCCAATGTTGGTCTAACGTAATTTAATGCCACCGACCGAAAGTTAATACCAGCCTGATGTTTGTACTCTGTTCCCGTTCATATTATGACTGGAGGGGGGAAAAAAATCAAAAATACACGACAGGAATCTCTAAAGCTAAAGAATGGGGTCTCAACCCTCTCACCCTCATTTCTAAGAAACGCTTCCAGGTTCCCATTTCAATAATGTAAGACAAAAAAAAAATATATTGAAACGCTGCCTCGAAAATTTTTCTACTCCCAGTTCCTTTCTCTTCCAGCCGCTACAATCCCCAGGTAATTTTCCCCTTCTTTAATATAACAGTGTTCGTCTGTAATGTTGCGGGGGCCTGATTGATGAATTCCAGAGAAGGAATTGAGAATGAAAACAAAGCGCTGCTTGTTCAATTTTAAATACATCATTTTCCCTGCAGGTGTTTGAATTCTTTATATCCCTTTCCTGGTTGTTCCTTTCAAGCAACACGTAATTGTTTCAGAACTAGACTTTATCTTGTAACTTCCTTCAATGTTGCGAACATGTCTACCTTTATAGTGAGCTGAGCCCTTAAAATACGTTACCAAACTCTTTTCCTACTAATCACACCAATCTTCCCGGTTTTGAATTTTTTATTTAAAATTCTGAGGTAATATCATTATCAGTTTTCTCTCCATTTTACTCTGAAAATGGAAAATCCGAAGAAGCTGAATAATAATAATATAATCACGTTACCATCCCAAATTATTCGCTTCCGTTCTTTTCAATCCATAATTGACTCGTTATTGATTACTATTGTGGTGTTTTTGTTATATTATCTATTCTATATAATCCAAAAATATTAATGTATCATCAAATGAAATGAAATTACATTTATTTACATATTATAATGAGGCAAAATTAAGAAGGTCCAATTTAATTTTTAGGCTATGAGGACTTGCCACAATGTAGTATTTTGCAATATCTTGCGGGATCAGATTCGGTAAGGAGGGGTGTTTATGGGGGCGGAAAACCTTGGCATAATTCATTTTCATGGAAAATTCGAGCCACCGTTTAGTAAAATTTATATTTTATCTGTAGTTTTTTTTCTTCTGAAACATCCCAGTTTTAGGACATCTAAACAAAACAATTTATAGAAATGTAAGGAAAGATTTTCTTACGCAAAATTTTCCGATCGAGACGAATATTTCCTAGTGATTGTCCCTCTCAGGCAGAAAGGAAGTGGTTTTCTCTGCGTCTTTGGACGTCCCGTCTGCTCATGATCATCGAATTTCTTCACAGGACACCTGCACCCAATACGAATAAATTCTAAATAATTTACACGTTGCCATAGTTAAAGTTCCACTTTTAACTAAATTAAAATATATATATATATATGTACTGACTTGTTTCCTAGGACCATGTCCTCTGGTTGAATTATTTTTTTTTTCTAAGTAAGTTATCCCGCCATAAATTTCGACCACAGTGATCAATCACCCTGCGTCAGGCGGCGGCATTGTTTCCCTCTAAACATATCTGGCGAATTGTTAAGCTCATATTAAAGCGATATCCAGGCCTCGAATAAACACAGCTCCCTCACTCGCTAGTGCCGAATTCCTCGCAGTTTTCGGCTATTAATAAACTTCTGAAGTTTCCACGACGTCGACTTCCATCTTCAACAGTCTTTGATCTTCCAAAGTTAACGCTGCGCTCTTGCATAAAAGACTTGCGGTTTTGCACTATGAATTCAGAAATGCCTCAAATGCCACTAAAACTGTATTACAGGGTTAATTACTTAGACAAGATTTTAAATAATAAAAAATTATTTTAACCAATGGTTATGGATTAAAACTTTTGTGGCTGACTTACCTATTGCTCATTTTGATTTCTTACATCGTACACGTAACACATTTACGTTCTTTCGTAGACACTCTTGCATATAAAAATGAGTAACATTCAAGTCTCTGAATGCAGAAAAAATTCATAACTTTCCTTCATTCAAAAAAATCTAAAACCGTTATTCATTAATGTAATGGTAAAAAGTAATCGAGCATTATCTGATGATTTCCCTGAAATTATCAAGGTCAATTTACGAAGGAAATAATATTCTACGAGAATCTTTCTGGGAGAAGGAGAAAGAAAAGAATCATCTTATAACAGACTTTCTGTAGATGTAAAATTGTACCTTTGTCCCACGTTAATATTCCACAATACCTTATCAAGTTTTAAACTTGCCCGTGATTGTTGAGTTGCTTAATTTCATTAATAAATAATTATTTCCAGAAATGTTTTGAGGGAAAAAGAAATGAGGATGACAATTTATGACCCGAATTATTTCTATGAAACCGGATAGTTGGGAAAGTACAAAACCTGGTCAAAAGCAAAGATCTTACGGAATATCGCCACTTCATTCATATATATATATATATATATATATATATATATATATATATATAGTCTGTAACGTTTAAAATAGCTCAACGCCAAATGCAATATTAAGTTGTTTTACAATTCCATTATGGCTTATTTATACAATTAGTCCTCGAATTAGGAAACAGGAAACATCACTACATGACAGTTTTCAAAAATAATTCTTACATGCTACAATTAATAATAGTTATAATTGTATGTGTACATAACTAAAAGTCGAGACACAAATTATCCTCTGCAAAATTATTTTTCAATAAAATTAGAAATTTATTTGTTAATAATTAATTAATTAATTTATAATTAAACAATACATAATAGATTCATAAAGAACCATCCTAAAAATATATATAACTATTGGCTCCAAAAATTTTTAATAATATACATAAATAATTATATTATAAAAATATAAATCAATATAAATAATATTGAGGAGCTAAAACAAAATTTAAACATCAACAAATAACTATATAAAAATAAAATAATTAAAAATATAAATTTTATATGCATATTATCATCAAAACATCTATTTAAGACCTTCCACACATAAAAATAAACAATATTAAATAAATTAAAATACTACAATATAATAAATATTCAACCGAAATGATATTTTTATTTGTATATATTATTTTATGATCAATTACCAATAAATTGGGGGGGGGATGATTGCATTATTAATATCAATTGCCAACTTAATAATCATACCATTTTATAAAAAATCC
Organism: Eucriotettix oculatus; assembly: GCA_034510155.1. Taxonomy (NCBI): domain Eukaryota; kingdom Metazoa; phylum Arthropoda; class Insecta; order Orthoptera; family Tetrigidae; genus Eucriotettix; species Eucriotettix oculatus. The sequence continues at coordinate 55,670,296 of CM067382.1, forward strand.
CGATTCCAAGGTATCCAATTTTACCCATTAAGTCAATTCATGTTTTGAATCGTAATTACCTCAATCATCATATTAACATGAATCGGTAAACAACCTGTAGAAGACCCTTATATTATCTTAGGACAAATCTTGACCTTAGTGTACTTTAGATATTTTATGTTAAACTCATGATTGGCACTTTTATGAAATAAATTAATTAAATAATTAATAAGGTAAAAGCATATGTTTTGAAAACATAAATTAGAAGTTAAAATCTTCTATTATATTAATTAACAATAATAATAATTAATTAACTTAAACAAATTAGTCCTCGAATTAGGATACAGGACACATCATTACATAACAGTTTTCAAAAATAATTCTTACATGCTACAATTAATAATAGTTATAATTGTATGTGTACATAACTGAAAGTCGAGACACAAATTATCCTCTGCAACATAGGAAAAAATATAATATAGTAATAATAAAAATACTTTAAGTTTACTAAAGGTGTAATATAATATTAAAAGTGTGTATACAAATGAAACCCGCAGTAGATAAAATAATATATACAATTAAATATTATAAATCAGTATATATGAGAATAAATCGTACCCTGAAGCTAACACACGCACAGTATAAAATAAGTCGGACAAGTCACATCACAGATTACAACGACGTGGAATCTCTCAGGTAAAAAATAAACATTGAATATTTATTTAATTTTTATTCAGTTTCATAGTGACCCATCGTCTCGCTTTTACAAATTGTCAAATTTGATTCTACGTTTAATGGTTAAACAGAATCCTAAAACTAAATAGAGAATACATCCGACTACCTGAAAGTAATTCTGACATTTTGGCGTTATTAAGCGTTGTAGAAGTGTCCTTTTCCATCGAAGCCTTGAAATCCCCTCTCTCCACCCGCCTGCAGGACCAAAAGGGAATTATTTCAGCAGCGGACACAGGCGAGACTTCAAAGGAAATAAACTCCCTGGCCACCCGAAACTTCCGCACTCTCTGTGATGTCATACCAGCGGTGCCAAAATTCTTTTAAGTTTTTTTTTTCTCGTTGAGAAAAATCGTGGATGGAGAGAGAGAGAGAGAGAGAGAGAGAGAGAGAGAGAACAGTGTTGGGCTGGATCCGTAATTGAAGCTAATTAGAAGCCTTTTATAAATCTCCGCTGAAAATTATTAAGTTCCACGAAACAAACACCCAACCCCCGTCCTGTTTCACGCACGCCCTCAGCCTTTTGTTTTTTTTTTAGATAAATGGCAACGTTCGTTGTTTGGCTTCTAAAACTCGTGGGGCGGTTTCAGGAAGGCGGGTAAACGTTTTGTTTTGACCGGAGGTAAAAAAATCGTTTCCAGAGACAAATGCATTTTGATGCAAGGGAGATTTTTTTTTTCGTCACCCAGGTTGACACACGCACACAAATCCCTCGTCGCGCTCTCTCACCCCCCAACCCCACCCTGTATGATTTTTTCCAGAGCCGTCACCGTGTAATAATGCCTTTGAACTGTTGACGGCTAAGCAGGGTGAAAACAATGTTCATTGTGTTTGCCAAGTGAGTAAGGGATGATGTTGTGAAAGAGGGGGTGGGGTGGACATTTTTCCCCTCCGTAAATATCGAGTTGCAAGCGTTTACTGTTAGCGGTGGCAGCTTTCGTGGAATGATCAAAGAATTTTATATGGACGGGGTGCCGATGAAAAGGGGTGGTGGTGTACGTTGTTGATACAGCCTGATGCATTAACAAACATATTACAAAAATTTCTTGCGTGACAACGGTGAGCAACGAAAATAAAATTCTTACTTCTTGAAGAGCTTTCTCGTCCGTCAAAGGTCATTCTGAGAGAAAATTGGAAAAAATTTTAGTATGGAGGAGCACAGAATTCGGTACGTCATACTTTGGTTATAAATATACTACAAACTTTTGGTACTTTCTGAAAGCTATTCGACTAATGGAGCATAATTTCATAAATTTAAAAATATTTATTTACTGTTATTGTTCGCAATTAATATTAAAAGTTTGTCAACCGAATGAATCAGAGATATTAAAGATTGACAACACTATCGATATCCTGACGAGTGTGCAGTAAATCAATTTCAATCGTTCTAAAACAAACCTACTAACATTAGATAATTAACAATTTATATAGTTAATGTTACCAAACATTTGAAAGTAATTCTATCGTTACATTAAATTAAATGAAGACACGAAATTTTCTGTAAGAAAAAAAATTGTAAAAATGTCTGGCCCCCGTAAAGGGACCGACCAGAATTAAATTTAATTAGTAGTCTTATTTGACTGACGTTTGATGACACTATAAATAAGTTAACAAATGGACCGCTTAATACAATTAGAAAAAAAAATGGCTCAGTCCCTAAATGGAAGACTTTATCACGAGAACAATAGTTGAAAAATCTAAATCATTATGAGACCTCAATGTTAAGCATGGTCTAACATTTATTTCATTATTTTGTATATTATGGCAGTAAAATATAAAGCCATTATATTTTATAAAATAGTTAACCATTTCAATACTTAAATTAATCTTTCATTAATAAACAAACAAAAGATTGGAAATCTCGGAATTTTTGAAATATTATACGACAACGTTTCGTCGAAATTTTTTGGGAACCTTCATGTAAAACGGTAAATAATCTATTTTTCCTCCGTTAACTACAAGCAACGAAGTTAAGTATCTAATTTTATTTAAAGTTATTTAGTTTCGAATTAATATGCAAACTTACGGTTTTAGAATGAATGCAAAATACATATTTTTGAATTGAAAATTTTTCTCCCTGAATTTGGTTGAATGTTGGTCGTTGTAACGTTTCTGATGTGTTGAATAACATAAAAAAAATGAGACTTAAGATAATAATTTCAAGAAATTTTTAAATTTTAAAAGAATGATTTTTAATTTAGATGATAAGGACGAGTAACCCTAGGTTTCAGTTAATCACACCATTAAATGAACCAAAAGTATATATTAATTCTGATTGAAAATTTTTTATTCAATTTTGAGAGAGAGCTTTCGGTATATGCCATATTCATCTACAAATTTAAAAACAAAATTTAATTGAAACTTTACAAAATTATGTAAATTATTTACAATATGAGAACAAATTTGGTTTTAACAAGTTTACAATCTTAAATCTACTGTCTTACCTCAGTTTTCAAATTAAATTTATATATATATTTAAAAATATTGTCACGTTTCTGAGGGATCATGAGATTCAAAAACACACACGTAGAGGTTTATTCAACGGCGAAGTGATGTACAAAGGTCGTATTGCGTAAGACTGACTCCGATTTGGAATCCAGTCCTATTTATACGTACATGGAATATTCCAGAAGCAGAACATTCTCCAAACAGAAAATACTAGAGAGAAAAACAAACAATGTAAATAAGGTAAACAAATAAAAATCGTTGACTCATTCCAACTAATGTGAATCTTAAATATGAATAATCCGACATTCTACCTTTTGTTATAATTTTTATCGTTATGTGATTGGAATTTTTATATTATTCCATACGGTATTGTACAATATTTTAGAAATTTGTGCAAATTTCAGATTCCTTGGAAAAGTTTCCTTTAGTACAGTAGAAACCTGCCGATTTCATCGTCGGAAATACTGACTTCGTCTCTGGCGATTGTTTGGCAGTCAGTGTCTCTGATTTGCGATGCGGAGGCAGAGAAGCCGGGACGGGGTTAATATGACGAATGAAGTCTCATCTCTCACAATTAGCTGCATGGGGCCGCACAATTAATCTCCGAGTACGGAGGAGCCGGCGGAGGAATTGAGTGATACGACCCTGCTGGGGAAGGATTCCCTTCTGTATTAATTTATTACGTCGCCGCGTCGCACGAAGAAGCAGGATAACGTGTCACTTCCGCTTTCCTTCAACGAGTCGGCGCCTTCCTACTTCAGCTCAAAAGATCCAGCAAGTCATTCAGTTGACAATGCTATGATAATACGTAGTGAAAATGTGATTCATTAAAACAAAAATAAATTAATTATAAAAATTGGCATTCAAACGGTCGTTAACTGTATCATATTAAATTAAATTATGTGATGGATTTTCTTTTGTAAAAAAAATAATTAACATGAATCGTACTGTAGGGCAGCATAGTAGAATATGACTGATGGATACAATTCATCCGCGGCATGGTATAAAAATTCTAAATCATAAACACAGTATACGGAACAGTAGAGACTTTCTGCAAACATTTTATGGGCCACCACCCACCGTTTGCAGAGATTCCATGAGTGTTGAACCAAAATTCGTAAATTATTATTGTAACTTTTCCAGAAATTCCAAACGTAATTACTTAAATTGTTTCAGATAAATAAATGTGTAATTAAATACCAGTAGAGAATGAAATTTAGAACTTTCTAAATTATGAATCATTACAGTTGACTGACAACACAACTTTACAATCTATAACACTTAAATACGACAGCAAAAATGTAAATGAAACTTCCTCTGTTAAATTCTTAGGTCTCTTAGTAAATAATAAATTAAATTGGACTGATCAGATTAATCAATTACTTAAGAAACTCAGCTCAGCTACATGTGATGCTGTCAGAGCAATGTCCACCTTCAGTGATTTAAAAAACAAGAAAATTAGTATACTTTGCATATTTTCATTCTATTTTATCATATGGTATTATATTTTGGGGCAACTCAGCAGCAGGCATAGATAAGATTTTTATTAGTCAAAAACGTGTTATTAGAGCAATATGTGAGGCAGGTTTCCTCACACGAACTTCTTGCAGAACTCTGTTCAAAAAGTTAGGCATTTTCACTTTAACGTGCCAATACATTTATTCATTGATGTTATTTGTAATCACAAATAGGCACTTATTTTTGAATAATACTGATATTCATCCCTTCAATACAAGGAACAAAAATAATCTGTATAAAAAATGTAAAACATTGTCAATTGCACAGAAAGGTGTGCATTATTCAGGGATAATCCATCTTCAACACGTGACTGCAGTCAGCACAGAATTAAACAGTTGTCCGATAATCAAGGTAAATTTAACACTGAATTACGCTCATTTTTGCTTAGCCACTCCTTCTATTCAATAAAGGAATTTATAGAAGAATCGGAGAAGAGTAATTTATAATAGTTTATAATACAAAAATTTGTTATAAGTATATTTATCTTTTATACAATAAAATAATGTAATAAATGTACACCCTGACCCATTCCACATCCTTGAAGCTTAGCTTCTTTACAGGATCTACGGAATATGATTATTATTATTATCATCTGCACCTGACACACAAGACTCTCAGAATCCATAATAAAGCTTGAAACCGGATAACTCGATTATCCCGTTTTTTGTTTTTTCCAAAAGTACCCTAATATAACCTTATTCGACTCCATCGAAGTTATTTAACACGGTGAAGATACTTTACGATATCCAATCTCTTTGAACTGTACCGTAGTTGTCGACTACCGCGAAACTGCCGCTACGTCTACCATCTTAAGTGATTATGGCTCCCTTAGCGACCATTTGGCTTCCGTAGAACTGTGTTTCAGTTATTGAGAATTGCTTTACGACATTACGAGGCGTCGGGAGAATTACAAGTCGTAACATTTTCACACCTAACTGTACTTGGCAAATTTTCGTGGTCCAATGACGCCTACAATAATATGTGTGATAATTTATGAATTAAAATTACTGTCAGTGCTATCAAATCGCTGAAGAAAATTTAAGCCATTAACTTTGTGCATTACATATTCTCTATAATTAATTTGAAGATGCTGTATAAGCTACCTTTTTTGAAGACATTTTTATAATCGAATTGTGAAATGTCAGTTGGCGTCATAGTAATTCTCTGGATAGGAAAAATTTTGTGTTCTTTGGTTTAGGGTTTTTTGGGTGTAGAAGGTGATCTTTGGCATGTTTCACGAAAATGTATTGAATTCGTAATTAAAATAAGGGTTTTAATTATTCAAGATTTAGTTCACTAAAATAAATTAAAGTAACACAAAATTGGTATGCAAACCCCACGTAGACCCTGAATGAACTCGTGCAGATCTTGAGCAGATATGAGTATTATTCTTGCCGGAGATTTTAAAAACAAACTACAGGGTATTAAGATCAATTGCACTGGCTTTAAAACATCTTAAGTGGTGCAATTTTTTTAATTTGTAAAAGTTGAAATGCCTCTCAATTTGTAATTTACTATGCTGCATTTTTTTTTAAATTCCTTAAAGTTCTGAAGACCGTTATTAGTGAACCATAAATCAATTTAAACACTATGTGAATAAGCATTTCTATATAATTAAAGACTCTTCAAACACTTAGCATTTATCTCCGCCAATAATAATTAACTATATAAAGTTGAAAGATTTTAAACCTTTTCCTGGAAAGCTGTGTGGATAAGTACACACTCTCTAATAACTACGAACATAATCTACATTTTAAAACTCATATAATTATTCAATTGTATCGCGTCTTCAAATCATTAATTATGATAATTAAATGATTTCAGCATAGCTTATCCAACTATTGAACACTATTTACATTAGTCAAATAGATATAACTGCCTGATAGTTATTATCCACTATAGTTAGTATTATACTTAAAATTCATTTGCCTAAGGAAATTTTTTTTCTAAAACTCGTTAAATGTATATAAGATCTTAGTATATGCGATTAATATGTACATAAAATCATGGCATTAAATAAAAAATCTGGCAGTTCGTAATAATAAGTAAACAATACAACCAACTTGGCAGGAAACAAATTTCTGTATTATTTATTTATAAAAATTTTGCTATATTGAGTAAGATTTTTCAAAAATCTTTGAATGAAGCAAAGACGTAAGTCGCATATTTCGTGCGTCAATAATTTGGTTCATACGGGCTTCTAAAATCAAACGTTCCAGAATCTGGTCTATCTCGAGTTTACTTCATAGTTTGAAGAAACAGTGGTTTCCCTACTGGATTATATTCTGGCGTCCATTCAACGGCAGCAGGCTCCAAGGGCGAAATCAATTACGCTGATTGCATCAAGTCGCTACCGTGAGCACGGAAACCTCGGCAAGCACGCAAGCTTTTCCAAACCCCAACTCCCCTGGGCGGCCATCTTGGTCGGCAGTCCTCTTCAAGCACTGTCATTATTACTACTCACTTTTCCTCTTCAATCTGAGAGACGTGTGACTAAATAAACCGGTAACGTCCTCTCAGACAGATCAGAAACACTGCAGTGTGATTAGAAGAAAAAGTCATTTGACGTGAGGAAGGAAGGGTTGTTGCCACCTAGCGAAGGGCAATACACATGGCCGGAAATTGAAGGACATCTGTAAAGTTACAAAAACGATCAACCCGCATCTGTTAATGTCGCTGTCATTTTCAATCCCGTAACTGGTGGAATAATCGCAATATCTCAAAGTGAAGAGTGGTGCTCAACAACATTCACAATGGCGGCGGCGGCCTCTTTCCATGAACAGAAACACCAAAGTAAAACAAACGGTCCCAAAAGCAAATATCCATGAAACAGGAAAATACACACTCAGATTGTTCGACAGCGCTGTTTGTTGACTTGACCCAAACTCGATTAATTGTGGAGGGTTATCTAATAATGACAAATGTTAACGTTTGAAACATAATTCAACTAACAAAAAAAATGTATCTACTATTTACGCCTCAGAGATATGGATCCACAGTCGATGATTGTTGCTTTTTAAATTCGCACTTTAATTCATACTATAGTATCCTAGGATAATCTAACTGCAGAAGATACTGAATTAAATCTAGATATTTAGCCAATTATACTCCAAACTGTATATTCATCTTCTTCTTCTACTTTGGCTCTACAGCTCATTGAGGGCCTTAGCCTACCGGGTCGACTACGGACTTTTACCTTGCATGACACATTTCGAATTTGGAATGATACGTGGTCAGCGTATAGATTCTCCAGCATTCGTAATCAAAGTCTCCGTGAACATGACGACGCAAACATCGAAGCCCATGCCATGATTCTAACCCGGGACCCGTGGGTTGCGAGACAGCGACGCTAGCCACTAGACCACAGGAGGTCGGCCCGTATGTTCACCAACGCGTTGTAAACGTAAAACACCGGGCCTAGGTGTAATAAAGGGGAGTTCCAGCGTTCCGTTGCACCAGCTTACAACAGGTTCAAGCCCCTGAGGCTTTCCTAGCGAAGGCGGTTAGTTTTTGGACCGTGATGGTTGCTCTTATGCCGACTTGCCGTTAATGGTCGTTTTCAGTTATTACAACACTGACGGGATGGTCACAAAAATCCGGCCAGTAATTGGACATGTCATCGTTTTAAGTATATTTCACCTGAAAATACCTTAATTTCTCTGAAAATCTGGCAATAGAAGTCCAGAACACTATTATCGACGGATGTTAATCACAGAGAATCAGAAGAGTTTCTTAATGCGATGTTCGTTGAGATAAGAATAATGGATTTCTTTGAACAAATACATTTTAAGTCTTGTCATAATAAACTGCAGCACCTATTTCCAAAGATGGGAAATTAGTACTTATTAAGAGTACTTAAGTAAGCGCGTTGATGAACGCTGAGCAGCAGAGTTGGGTAGCAAGTGTTTATTTGTACTTTGCAAGCCTGTGAGCAATTCGCGCGTAATTAATACTGCAGCAGCGCGTTAGCGGCGGCTACAAGTCACAGCGGACCCCTGTTGCAATTATTCATAGGCTTCGTTGTTTACAGTACAAATTCTCGAATTACGAGCAAAGTAGCGAGCAGGGGTCGAGTGCTGATGGTTTGCAAGGTGCAGCCAGCACCGGCGACAATCTCATGGCTCAGCGAGCTGGCAAATTAGACGAGCCACAGACCAGTTGTTAACTTCTGTGCGTCGTCGTCGTTGCGAAAAGCGACGCTAGTCGCGACGGTCTAAACGGGCACGTCATCATACAACAAACAAACATGGTGCAGACGCGGACTGTAATTCACAAAGAGTTCTAAAGGAATAACTACGTTAGCTGGACAGAGAAGAAGTGATAATGACTGTGCTTGGTAGTGAAACTCAATGATTAGCAAATCAATTAATTAACCTCACCCCCACATACTCCACACTTCTCTAATGTTCCATTTTATTTTAAAACTTTCTTTGTTCTGTATTTTATTTAAAGTACTATCTGGGCGCCTAGTGTTATAAGGTTAATTATTTGAATTATCCCAAACATCTTCGTCAACATGTGATTTAAAGAGCATTGAAAGTGTCATTAATTTTTTATATTCACCTTGTCACATCTACCCCAACATGATGAATCACAGTCCTTTAATCCAGACAATAAATCTCCTGGTAGATTAAATAATCACGACACATTGAAAGAAACATTCCGGTGCATTGAAAGAGTGAAAATATCCCCAATAAATCAAATTAACTTTCTACATAGGTATACAAAACAATAAAATATTTGTAAAAAATAATATATACATTATTTTATGATATGAACATACATAGGGGATGTTGGGGCGAAACTGGACATTTTTTGTATAACAATTTTTTTATAGCTATGAAAAAAGAAAAATGACTTAATAAAAGTATAAAACATTAGCTTATTCTATAACTTACTTAAGTTAATATCAATATAAGTTAAAACAACGAATTTAGATTTTTCATGAATTTTTAAAAATAAATTTACAAATTTCCAATTAGTGCAATAAAATATCATTTCAAAAAATCTTAACACATTTCATGTTTTATTTATTATACTTATTTAGCGTACGATTGATCACTTTATCAATTTTCGCAAACAGATTTTATTTTTCAACCGCATAGTTTTTGCTAACATTTTTATATTTACCCCGTTCATTTTCTTTCTTAATATATTCTTTGCGGGAACAGAGTTCTGTAACTAATTCTTATAAGGAGTGTCTGTCAGTTTATCCTTTTATCTTGAGGAACATATAAAATTTTGCCTTCTACAGTAGTATCTCGTTCTGCCCCGCACGCTACTTTTAGTTTAAGGTTTTCCACCGACCCTTAAGACAAGCAAATTTAAACCTCATATGTAAATTATATACAGCTAAAGACAGTTTACGAATATATAACATTAAAGATTTAAAAACGAGGAGTTTTGTAATTACTTTCTGCCAAAGTGCTCCAAAAATTATAAGTTCACAGTTGTAAGACGCCAAAGCAAGAGTTCGTTCGAAATTTGCAGTCTGAACTTGATCAATTCGGCTGTCAGGACTTCTTCCTTGTCCAGTAACAATATTCCAACCCTATTTACTAACTTCCTGAACTATACAGTAGAAAAAAGGTATCACTTTCTACCCCGATATCTAATTCCGGAGCGCCTTTCACTATACAAAAGTTCTTAATTTTTTTGAATTATTATGGTAGAGATCTACTAAAAGCTTCTGTTTTAACAGGGCAAATGATAAAGTAATTAACATAACATTAATTTTTTATGTGACTCTAAGAAAGGGTTTTATCATTCCATTCAATTTATATACAAAATTCAGTCATTTGATGTGACTGAAGGAACAAATTATCCCCAGTATTTTAATAGAGTTCAAATTTTCCGGGATTCTGAGGGAGGAAATAATGCTCCTGTACGTTAAGGAAGTAAAAAAATCCTTTCATTTATCAACGTAATGCAATCCGTCAATTCACCACTAGATAAAATATTAATTATGTGCTGTCGTTAATTTTTTAAAATTTATTTAGTCAGAATTTATAGATTGTCAATAAAATTTATTCAATTGTAACTATTGGAAACCTTTTCGAATATAACTACTATTAAATACACATCCAAAACAATTCAGTAATTAAATTATTTCTTCAGTCATACTAAGTATAAATGCAGAGTGCAAACATAACATAGTGATGAAAAACTTCCACGTTTCGTCAATCTTTGTTTTTGCCAACAAATCTACTAAATTATTATAAGTGAATTTTTTTTCCTGTGCGATTTTATCACTCTTTGATATTTCAGACAGTTCGTAGGCAGGCAAGAATCGACTTAAATATCAGCTATGGTTGCGTGAAATGTCATATTAAAAGGTTGACCTAAATGAAACATAAATATACAAACTTTCGTAAAAATAAATATTTAATATTTCTTTTTATACTGACGTGTTCCTGGTGAATGAAAGTAGCCAGATTGCAGGGAATTGAAACTAACGGATTTCGCCGAATTATGTCTGACTCAATTCTAGTTTACGACGTCACATACATAGGCAAGGCATGCTCTTAAGTTAACTAACTTTTTAAAAATTGTGACCAGGTATTACAATCTGTATGAAACAATTTGCAAACATATATACATACACTCACACAAATGTAAATCCTCTTTTAGTACATAGAGTTATTTTATTTAATTGTATTACTCCGTTAAGAATTATAATTTATTTGAACTAATCATTATAATCCCTTTATTAAATTAAATTATAGGAATGAAAATTAAAAAAACATTAGGAGAATGCCTGAGAAACATTATTGTATAAATTCGATTCAGGAGCTGAATAATTCAATGGTTGTGAAGCAAGACTGAGAGAAATTTCGTGTGTGCTAGAGATCGAAGCAATCTTTGGGTTAATAGTCGTGACCCTCGTACGTGTATGTGTGTGCGAGAGAAGGGGGTAATTAATGGTTCCCCTTGCGTACACACGTCAGCGACACTCTCAGCAGTAAATCACTCTGTCGATTCTAGACCTCCTTCACTAAGGGCATCCAGGTACGACGCCATTTATCCATCAATATGGAAGGCCTAATTGGTCAGCTCCGTACACGTCCCGTGAGCTAATGAACTAATGAATCCTTGTCAATTACAATTCAAACTACAATGGCTGATACTATATATATCATTATATTCAACTGATTTGTCGGTATTGCCCGGGATTTTATTTATCCCCATATTATATAAAATCAAAAACTAATTAATTCGACAGTAATCAATTGGTCATTTAGTATATTTTGCAACTAAAACATTCTCAACGTTTATTAATACGGACTGAGCACGTGGCTTAACGGGCATCGGGAATTACAGTGTTCATCTAACGACACCGAAAAGTATGAATTTGACACTAATGTGAACCACTGCGTTGAAGTCAATTAGCGTTTAGCATAATCGCCAAATGTAACGGTAGTTTGAATGATTCATAATATTCACCATCCCTTGCACCAAAAAAAGGGAAAGATTAATAATTATAACTCTTATCAAAACGTGACTAGAGGATGTGTCCGGGTCTCAGAAAAAATTTCCGTCAAAACGGCAATGAGACACCGAACCGTTATGTTAATCAAATTGAGAGTTCCCATCAATTCATGGTCGGAGGAAGGAACTCAACAGCTATAAATAAATAGTACAATAATTGAAGAGACTCGTAAAGTGTACGCGGAAAAGGAATTTGTTATTAGAAAATAATTTTAAAATGTGACTGTAAAACTCGACAACGCCTTGAAGTAATTTAATTATTAGTGATCGTTAATAAAGTTTTTTTGTTCTTTGAAAACTTTTTCGTTTCATTTTGTCGGCAAACAACATGGCCCAGGAGGATACATCCAACGGGAATAAATGTATCTAAAGGTTAGTTACATTATATACATATGCACACACACACACACAGAGAGAGAGAGAGAGAGAGAGAGAGAGAGAGAGAGAGAGATTCATATGACATGTTTAATTTTAGAAATAGAAAATAAAAATATTAAATACATCAATTGTAACCAAATTAAGAATAAATTATAGTGCATTATAACATTTTTTTTCTTAAATTTATCTTTTTATAATTATTATTTTAAAACGGTAAATCATTACCGTGGTGAAATTTTGAAAAAATTAAAACGATAGAATATATATCTCGCTCATAATTATGATTAAAAAAAATTATTAGAGGGTATATATTCCTTTAATGGTCACGAAGACAGCTCAGAAATTATGCCTTTAAGTATCACAGATGTACTTATTTTTTTACAGTATGATAACTAATTATTGCTACATTGCGGTTGATATTTAGAATGGAATACATCAAAGTACCGGAAAACAGAAATGTTATTCACAGAGTATTCATACCTATTTGAGTTGTAGAGAAACTTTTTGTTCAATCTTTCCACCCCTCAGTGCATGGAAATTGTATTTATTTTCTCGTTTTATTGTTACTACACGCCATTTGTATCCATCTTTCTTCGTCACGGCTTTTGCGTTTGCTGGCTGAAATGGGAGGAAAGTAAAGCGAGGCTTCAAGTTTCCGCTGACAGGATGTATTCATCAGCAAGTCAACGTGGAAAAAGAACCAGAGGACAATATAAATGAAGTCGCGGTCCCTCCCCGCCCTCTACTACTCCTACCCATCTAGTCAGCGGTCATATTAGCTGAATTGTTTTCTCTCCGGTTTTTTTTTTTTGGTCCCGTTCCGTTTTCACATAACACATGCTCAAACGCGCAGGGAAATTACTTACGCTCCCGGACCAATAACGTTTTCATTAAAATTTGGTCTAATGTTTTACCTTTCAATTCTCAGCATAACGTTAAAGGTGTTCTTGTGACAGAGTGACACGCCATAGACATAATATCAGACTGAAGAAACAAATTAATACGACGATTTTTATACGGAAATTATTGTCATAGGAAAATTAAGTCACCCCAATTTTTTTCCTCCTACTATAAGCTCAATATAACCGTTTGAAATAAATTTTTAAAAATCGTTAGAAACTACTACTTGCCGTGTTTGAATCATTGCATCTCAATTTATTGATAACAAATTCTTTGTAGAATAAATTCACTTGCTATAACCAAATTAAAATTATAGGAATATATCTTCCAAGAAAATTGTAAGAAAGGATTCATATAAGTGTAAACGACTTATTTTTGCTAAAATGAATAAATAAATTATATAAGTTGTAATTATTTGGTTTTGTTGGTGTGGCTACGTGCCAGGACGACAATGATTTTGAGTTGACAATGCGTCAAGTACAGTGATCAGTCATTGGGGACTGATCCCAAGTCTGCGACTCCAAAGTAATCGTTTCACAGTATGGAATACACCTCTCTGTTGCCATAATAAACTGTTCCTTAAATTTTGAACGTAAATTATAAATAAAACTGGCCTCTTCTAATATTCAGGTAACGGCTTGTCAACAATTCCCCTTTCTCATTCCAAAGTAAATATTATGAATCTGTTCTTAAGTCCCTCATTCCTTCTGTATCGTCTAAATTGAACAATACAGATCTGTAATAATTCAATCTACCAATCCAGCACGAAGACGACCCACTTAGAATTTTATAATAAGTCAAAGATTTCAAATTACTCTTAACTGCACAGTAAATATATAATTTCTTTGAAGCCCAAACTTCCGTTGGGAAGGGTAGGAAAATTATACCACCAGAAAGTTGAAATTACGCTATTTGGTAAGTATTTTTAAAGAGAAAAGATTGGTTATGATCAGTTTGTCCCACAGTCTATTATAATGCAACCTGTTGGGATCGTTATAGGTAACTCAATTTAACTGCATTAAAAATAAAGTGCAGGGAAACTGTATTCAATTACTTTAGTAATATTAAAACACCGTTGTAATTTTCAAACCTGTTATTTTTCTGAATATGCAAGTGTTAAAAATCTCCCGTCATCACTCGAGGTCATTTCCTCGTGAACCATTCACAGTCCAGATGAAGGTTTTCGTGGACGGACGCCCGAAGGAGCATTGTGAGGATATTTCACTGTAAAACCTTGACCAGTCCTCCTCCCCAACCAAATCCCCCCTCCTCCATAATTTAATAATGTTCTCTCCCATCATCCCTCTCCCCAACCCAATACACATCACTTCGCCAACGGCGTGATTTTAACCTCCGATAGCTTCATGTGAGCCGAAAAATCGATATTGCGTTCCGTCTACAAAAAAAAAACTCTTGCCTTAAAAAAGCTCGTCCATTACAAAATACCATAATGTACATAAATAAAACACCATGGTAACTCTAGAAAAAATAAGCATATAAAATAAAATCTTTTATACTGTGGAAAGGTGTCCAAAATTAAGTATTCAAACTTGCAAATTACATTTCGTCTATCCGTCGCTCTTCTACAAATATGAATCTTTTGAATTTCTGCTTACAAAGGCTGGATATATTGACAAATAAATCGACTGATAAGACAACTAAAAATAAACACAAGTTAAATCATAAATTAACTAAATAAATACTCTCATGATCAACTATTGACTAAATAAAGAAGCTTTTGCCATCCCTAATTTGTGAACTATTTTGTACTTACATGAAATCGTGCTCACAGAGTTACCAAATAAATTTCAGGAATCTTCAAGACGTTCTGCCTTGTTCTGAATGTCGTTTCATCACCTGACAAAAGCCACAAAGCACCAGAAACGTTGTGTGGCTTTTACTTTATTACTAATTTATTGTCTGTACTAAACACTATTGTTAAAAAGTTATTAAGACAAATCTGCGCCCCCCCAAAAAAAAATAAAAATGAATTTCGAGTCCCAGATGTAACAAAGAAATATGATTCATTCAATGAACCAAACATTTCGACAATTATTAAATTATAAAGACTGGAGTGCATCGGACATGTGCAACGTATACCAAAGGAAAAGATGCTATTCAAAATAATGTACAATAAAACTGGAGGTGAAAGACTGGCAGGATAATCAAGGAACAGATGGAAAGATGCAGTGGAGAATGGTATGAGACCGAGGATGGATCCGAGGAATTGGAGGAGAATAGAACTGGAGGCCAAGGCTCGATATCGGGCTGTGGAACCATAGAAAAAGGAGGATAATTTTAGCCTCTTATTTTTGTAATTTTTATAATTTCAAAGTACCCGGTATACGAGAGAAATACAGGGTTTATGACGTGTATATATTATAAAAAGTTGTCACGAGTTTGCCTGAGATTTAAGTCCTCAGGGAGCCGTAAGCAAGAAAAGTAAGGATCCTTTGTAGCTTCTCGATGTTGCACAATCGGGCCTTGACTCTTCAATCGATGCTGGTTCGGAACGTAGAAAGGAAAAAGAGATGTCAGTATAATCGTGAAGCGTAGTACAGATGCAAGAAAGATTATGAAGGTTCGGTAGTGTGGGGGGTAGGTACGCCTGAGTCTGATCAGGTAGGAATCGGAAGCTCGGGTGCTTTACCAGTTAAGACAAATATACGTAGTTTTAGATATGTGTATAGTTACAGTCAATATTACACACTATAAGAAGTAGGAAACGAAAGGAAGGTTGTTAGGGAAGAATCTAAAAGGCATGTGAACGATAGCCTGCGGTCAAGCTGTACATAATCGACTTCACGCAACTCGAGGAGTGGGAGGCTTCTAAAGATGTGTTGTTGATGTCATTGCCCTAGTATGGAAGACCGCTGATATGACGATTCGTTCGTCAGCACTTCAGCGACACTCTCGGGTTTGTGATTGTCTTGAGGAATGCTTCCATCCACCAAGGCAATTACCGACCGTATATTGAGATACTGCTTCCACGGCTGTTGTTATGCAGTTTCGCAGTTCGACTATTATTTATGGAATATCAGAGGAATATCCGGTGACTGGAGAACCGTGATGTAAGGCTGGACCAGTACAGCCGATTCATCGTCGAGGAAATTTGTCTGGAAACGTGAAACTCCTGTTACATCTTTCTAACAGTACACTGTTCAATCACATCGGGTTAAAATCTGAGTAGTCATGAATTTTGGAAATTGGATAATTCTTATGAAATACACTGTGCATCATAATTGGGAAACGAGAGAATACAGGCTATAGTAGTGAAGTGTGTACAAAATAATGCTAATTTCTCTTCATCAAACTCGGAAACTACCTTTAACTTTAAAGATTTGCCCATAAAGACGGATTTGCATTTATATTGAATGCCGTTTTTCAATAACGGTGACAGCAACGATCAAACTTCGTTAACTTTAAGGAGGGATTAATAATAAACAAACTTTAAATTTGCTCTTTCCTACTTCTTCGCAAGAGGGGAAATAAAAACGTTTAGATTAAAATCGTAATAGAGATATGTCGTGCAACTCATTAACATCATTGTCAATTGAACTGTAATTGTCAGTTACAGAGTCCCAATTGATATTATTATAAATAATCGAAAAGTTGAGCCAATTAATTAATTTATTAATTAATACTGGGATCTAAACTAAAACTCATTTTATAGATTCCAAACTTTTCCATAGTAAGTGACGAACGTTGTATTTCTCCGTGAAACGATTTAATAAACCGGGTCAAATTTATGTGAGCTTTACGGCGGTTATTTTACCGAATTGCAAAGTGTTTATTCACAGAATCCGTTTAAACTTGCTTTGCAGGTGTTGGTTTGAGTGAGGGATCGATGACGAAGAGGGCCAATTACAGAACGCTGCTTGTGTTTGTGTAACGAGTTTCCCTGAAACACTGGTCGCCGTCGCCGTCTGAGCCCTATTGTCTTACCGGAAATGAAGCACCATTGTTCTCGCCGTGTCCGGAACCCTTACCACGAAATACACATGCACTTCCCTGACCATCACCGCAATACGAGATATGTGCCCTAAGAGATCTATTACCTTCAGAATTTGGAATCCTTACAAACAAATGCAGAATCCAATACAAGTCCAAATTTTTCTTTTTTAGACAGAATTTACTCTACGGTTTTTCCTTAATTTTTATTGTTTATCAAAATAATCAAAAGAATACTATATTATATATATTACGCCCCATTATTGCTCTGTCTTATAAAAAGACCATTCCATCAACAAGACGAAATAATTTTGCTAATCACTGTTACGTGCACGTTCCAGCCCAAATTCATCAACTCTCTTATAACTCGTCCTCCTTCAACAAATGTAAGAAAATGTTTGTTACTTATTTCCTATGAAGACTTATTTTATTTTCCTATTCAATCTGTGATTTGTGCCCTTTTTATTTTATTTGAGTCATGAGTGCAAATTCCCTCCTGTAACTATGTAGCGGAAGTCGGGGTAGAACGGGACACTTATTGTTTAAAAATTTCAGTAAAATTATGGAAAAACTAAAACATGATTTCACCTAAGTATGAAACATTAGTATATTTTGTTACCGACTAAATCTAATATTAACATAACTGAAAACAAGCAAGAAGTCCTGGCAGCCAACTTGACCGAGTTTGGACTCCATCTTGTTTTGGCGTCTTACATCTGTGAATTTATAATTTATGTAACACCTCGACAGAAGGTAATCTACAAAACTCATCGCTTTTAACTCTTTAATGGTATATTTTCCTAACCTTGATGTCTTTAGCTGCTTGTGTGCGGGGGCGGAACAGGATACTACTGTAAAAGGAAAAGGGTAATGTGATACTCAAAAAAAAAAGGAAAAACTATCAGAATCACCTAATACGAATGACTTACAGGATGCCGTACCCAAAAGGAATAGAGTAACAAAGAAAAGGAACGGAGAAAAAGGAAAGACGCAAGCAAAGACTGTGCAGGTGCAAAAGAAACTCTCTGCGAAAGGAAAAATGTGTGCGGGGGCGGAACGGGATACTACTGTAAAAGGAAAAGGGTAATGTGATACTCAAAAAAAAGGAAAAACTATCAGAATCACCTAATACGAATGACTTACAGGATGCCGTACCCAAAAGGAATAGAGTAACAAAGAAAAGGAACGGAGAAAAAGGAAAGACGCAAGCAAAGACTGTGCAGGTGCAAAAGAAACTCTCTGCGAAAGGAAAAATTGATAAATCGAATAACCGTGTGCAATACAAGAAAGAAAACACAAAAGGTGTTAAGAGTTTTATCTTAAATTTAATTTATTGTAATTACAAAACATCCTACCCCGCGAAGGGAGGGGCGAGGCAGAAAAGTAAACTTGTAAGTTTCTTTTTAAAAATTCATCAAA
Source organism: Eucriotettix oculatus (assembly GCA_034510155.1). NCBI lineage: Eukaryota > Metazoa > Arthropoda > Insecta > Orthoptera > Tetrigidae > Eucriotettix > Eucriotettix oculatus. The sequence continues at coordinate 55,689,109 of CM067382.1, forward strand.
AATCTAAATACGTTGGTTTTCAATTAAATTGATATTATGTTACGTAAATAATAGAATAAAGTAATGTTTTATACTTTTATGAAGTTATTTTTCTTTTTCCAAAATTTTACAAAAATTGGTGAACAAAAAGTGTCTTTCCCGCCCCGACTATTCGTAGCAATAAATTTATTGTGTTCCATTGATCCTTTTCAGGATAATAGTTTATCAACTTTTATAACTGCCACTGAAAGTTACCCCATGATTCCAGTTAGATGCGCTGCTGAAATTTAAATCCTAAAAACAGACAGATAAAGTTAAATTTTCGTATATTGTGTTGAAATACACTGGTTTTAATTGAAGACCACTCACTGCTGGAAGCCGGATTACGTATGGACGCAGCCCGTCTTGGAGCAGCACGAAACTCGCTCACATATTCGCCCAGAGCCGCCCCCTCCCCACACCATCAGAAAACACTTCAAGCACCGCTTGTGTGAGGCGGTAATGCCAACCGACGTTACCGCCGAGCGCGTTATATTAAGTTGGCTAAGCCTCGGCAACACGAAAACCTTATAAATGCTCTCGCCAACAGCCGGGTTCCCTTCTCTCGTAATGAACAAACAGTAAATAAAGTTGCTTGCCCTGCCGCAATATAGGCAGCCACGCCACCTTACAGCGGAATTCGGAGGTGAAATTAGAAGGCGGCGGCCTCCTGCGATTTACATCTGCCGTTTTCGAAACGGCTTAGCCATTCTCTCTTCCAATTTAGTGGGTTTCTTTTTTACGAGAAAATTTTCGTCATACTCGGTCGGCGCTTGTGTTGCTCGTTGCCAACTGTAACAAGAAACTTCGTTTCGTTTCCTTACCTCTCGGTTTTTTTTACTGTATACACTGCCCCATAATTCGCTAACTTTACAGCTCCCGACTGTCGGAGTGCGACTTAAAAACAAATCACATATTTTATTTTCTAACACAAATTCGCCCACATTGCGTGATTTCAACTTCATCTACCTTATCAACTCAACGATCACATTCTATTGCAAATATATACGCGTGGATTGTCGTAGTTTATAAAACTAATGTCAAATTCAACTATAAGCAAAGATACTCGAAAATCTCGAGCCTGTTCTCAAGTTATTTGATGTCACCTTGATCTTATAAATAAATTTGGCTGTTTCTATATTTCCCATACGAATTTAAACGTGAGGAATAATTTCTACGAAACGTTGCACACATTATAATTAGGATCCGGGAACAGATACTGTGTGGGTAAAACATCCCTACGATCTAGGAGAGAAGAATTGCTTCAATTGACTGTAAGTCGTCATACGAAATAAAATTTCCACACAGGGGGGCACGAAAAGTTAAAAGTTCAAAATATTGAAGCTCTAGATGACGAAAAATCACGTGATCACCAATTAAATACTTTCCCGGCCTATTATAAATAAAGACCCGGGCATTTTTGGCCACACAGTATAAATAAAATGCCGTAGTTTGAAGAAAATCACGTGATCACCAATTAAATACTTTCCCGGCCTATTATAAATAAAGACCCGGGCATTTTTGGCTACACAGTATAAATAAAATGCCGTAGTTTGAAGAAAATCACGTGATCACCAATTAAATACTTTCCCGGCCTATTATAAATAAAGACCCGGGCATTTTTGGCCACACAGTATAAATAAAATGCCGTAGTTTGAAGAAAATTTATATAATAAATAATTTATAGAATCCAGAACTTTTATGATCAAAATGTCGACTTTTAACTTTATAAATGTGATCTGGAGTCTATAGATTTCCCGAATAAAAAAATAATATCATCGCGATGTTAAGTATAATGGCGGTACGACTCACCAGATATTCTGCATTTAAAACATTTGTTGTGGTGGAGTGTTGGATAGTTAGAGAGGTGTTGCTGATGTTAAAGGTTGCAGTGTGGTGCAGTGCCGTTTCCGTCGTTTCTGAACACGCAACGCAGAACAATGGCGCATGTAATTAATATTTGCTAGCTGGCACATGCGGAGGCGAACTTGCCGGGAATTTCTCATTCGCCAGGCTACGGATCTCGTTTCGTCTATTCTGCAGCGAACAATGCTCCGCTGCCTTTGCCGTCGTCTCACGGTCTTAAAGTACAAAGACGACAGCGCCTCGCCTCGCCTCGCCACGCCTCACGTCGTACGCGCACGCATATCCACACACACACACATATTCGCGAACGCCAGTGTTCAAAGTCAACGCCGCGAACCGCCGCGTTCTCGTGAATCTCTTCATTGGGAAGTTGAAAGCTGGCAATAAATATTTTTATTTCCTAAGAGCGTTAATTTTTGTTGAAAACTTGGATGAATACTATAACCCTCAATTTATTACATCAGTTTCTTTCATATTGTGGTGATTCATGACCCTTACAGTCGGGTAAAGCAAAAATAATTTAGTTTTTGTTATTTACGTATACAGGACGGAAGACGAGAATGGCTTGGTGGGGCCGAGTAGGCGGGAAACGTCACCGTCTGCAACATTGTTGATGGCCTGGAGTAGATTGTAGATTGGACAGTTGGTGCAGGGAGGCTGCCTGAGAGAGACGCTAGGGAGAGACGAAGCAGTGGCAGAACAAGGCGACATGTATAAAATTTAGTTTCTGCACGTTTCGAGAAAGGAGATTCATTTGGTGGGAGTACAGAAAATAAAAAGACAACATTTGATCATGAAGGAGAGGCGCTAGAGAATCTTAATATGAAGAAGACGTGACCCAGCAAAGGAACAACCGGCATACGAACAAAAACGAAGAACGACGTCATCAGGCGTTAACATCTGGTTACGGCATTTTCCCGGCTTTTCCACACAAAACATTCTCGTCTGATTCGCGATTTTAATTTTCAACTATATCGTTCGTCACCCGCGTTTCCCGGGAGCAGCCATTTAAGAAGCTGCGTAGATTATTATTTTTGCTTTTACCGACTGAGCCAATGATTAAATTGATATTCGTAAATTTATATTTTTTTCCACTATAACTTAATTTGAGTTATATTTCTATTCAAATTAAATACATTATTATTATTATTGTTCGTTTGATTGTACAACAATATTTTTGATGGTGTAACCAACGTACACCACAATATACTCTGTGCGTCCCGAATGCTGGCAGAACTGAATCACAATAATAAAAAGGGTCATTCCATGGCGAATGGTACAGAAAACAATCTAAATGGTTGCTTGAGAATCTGAGAAAAAACTTCAAATTTTTTAGTGCATTCCATTATGCTTTTGTAATTAAAAATAGCATATCTAAATTTTGATTCTGACTGGTTAGAGAATCGCGATCATTTTTGCCGCTGAATGCTTGTTTTTTTATCGTCTGCAGTTTTCCATGATTTTCTTAATAACTCTCAAAAAAGGCAGCCTCGCTTTCAATTTATTGATCACATCCAGAACAACGTATTTTTTATGAATTAGGTTGTGCAGAATGTAGGTGAGATTGGCTTGTGTTTGCAGGAGTGGAGGGATGTTGAATCGGTCCTCGGGAAGTCAACTCGGACGAGCTCAGTGGTAGACAACCAACCCGGAAAACTAGTATCCTGAAATCGAGTCCTGGGTGCGGTCAACATTTCTCCATTCTTGTCTTCCTTATAAATTAGCTATACGCTCTTAATTTGTACTTCAATTGAAACAATTTCTACTTCATTTTATTGAACTATATTTAGCTGGGGGTTGATAAAAACGGAATCGAAAACCCCCAAAACATATTCTCTTGAAGAATAACTTAGATCTTTCTTTTAATATCATAAATATTCATAACTTTTTTGAATATCTTTAATTGTGCTTTCTTTCTTCTTTTATATATTACGTTCTTCCATCTCAGAAAACACCGACCGACCTTCGATACTCCACTCACCTAGGCGAATCGTTTCCCTTCGAAAGATTCTCCATTCAGTATTTACGCAAATCATTATCATGAAAATTCTGGAGGTTTCAATGTTTTACATTTTAGATCCGTTAAATATCGTATGTATGTGAATTACGAAGAATTATATAAATAACCGCCTGATAATGTAATGTAAAATATTTATACGAGATCAACGTAATCGATCTACGCTTTTCCCGTAATTACAAATATTACACAATAGAAGAAGGTTATTAGTAAGTAATATGCGACATGCACGAATTGTGAACAGTATACAGTTGACAGATTACTGTTGAAGTAGTTCCATTTACACAGTAAAAGTCACCATTCAGAATGGTCGAGCGTGAACATATTCCATATTAAGCTTCCAGCTGATAACTTTCTTACTAATATTTATCCTGAATTATTTTCGCGCTGTTCGTAACATAAAGAGGGGGCAGCATATGTTAATTTAATATTAAATGAGTTTTTAATTCTCTGTTGTTCTTTACTACACAATTAATGTGTAATTTTATGCTAATTGTATGAGCGTTTATGCTCATGAAAACAAATTAGTTGTAAAATTTCAGTTTGATGTAATTTTTTTTTCAAAACTCACGCTTACTTCATGAATTAATTAAGTTTGGAACGAGTAAATTGCTATCCGCCTTTGGAGCCGTATACGGTGCAGTAGAGTTATGTACGAAGGGTTCTTTACCACCAAGGGGTTAACAATTCTATATCGTATAAAAATTATTTCATTAACTATGTCAGTGCCCGATGCTATTAGGAATATTTATTTCTATTATCCCGTTATGAATTTAATTAAACAATATTGGTCAACATGTGCTTACACCGGTATTATTCCTTATTTGCATGGTGGATGTCATAATAAAACTCGGCGACTACCAATAGACTATGTCAGGCAGGTTTCCTCACGAACTTCTTGCAGAACTCTGTTCAAAAAGTTAGGCATTTTCACTTTAACGTGCCAATACATTTATTCATTGATGTTATTTGTAATCACAAATAGGCACTTATTTTTGAATAATACTGATATTCATCCCTTCAATACAAGGAACAAAAATAATCTGTATAAAAAATGTAAAACATTGTCAATTGCACAGAAAAGTGTGCATTATTCAGGGATATCCATCTTCAACACGTGACTGCAGTCAGCACAGAATTAAACAGTTGTCCGATAATCAAGGTAAATTTAACACTGAATTACGCTCATTTTTGCTTAGCCACTCCTTCTATTCAATAAAGGAATTTATAGAAGAATCGGAGAAGAGTAATTAATTAATTAGTTTATAATACAAAAGTTTGTTATAAGTATATTTATCTTTTATACAATAAAATAATGTAATAAATGTACACCCCACATCCTTGAAGCTTAGCTTCTTTACAGGATCTACGGAATATGATAATTATTATTATTATTACACTAAGCAAGGTCTATTCCGTTTTGGCCGTGATCACCTTGAAGTGTTTGCTTCCGGGTCACATAGGAAACGTGTAAAACTTTGTTCAAAATCGCTCCTGCCTTTTATATAAACGTGCAGTCAATTTTATTATGGAGTGAAAGACTGCCAAAGTAAAAAGGTTCCAACTTTATTAATAATTATTTTCCAAAGACTCGATTAGGGAGATAGAATGACCACATAGTATACTTTTAATCCCATGCTTGAATGCATCTAGACTGATTAATTCTTTGATGTTATTGGGAATTTTGTTAAAAATTGATATTCCGGTATATTCTCCATTTTGTGCAGCCAGCTGAGACTTGCGACGCTTATGTAAATTATTTTTTGTAACAAATGAAAGTATATCCGTGTTTGTACTAAATTTACGAAAAATGTATGTATGATAAGTATTTAATAGAAATAAATGAGTAATTGAATTGTTTAGAGAGACCAAGGACATCTAATTTGCTTAATAATTAAGCATTTTTCGACTAGAAAGACTTGATCATCATGCTTTATTGACATCTTGCTGTGAACAATAGTAAAGTAATTAGTATTGACTACAGCCAGTTTTCAGGGCAAGCGGACTGTTAACCTCTTTATCTCCCGAACGTAGATGTTTTCTTCCTCTATTTCTCCCCCGTGGCTGTCTGCGAGTTGTATTTAATGTCTGAGATACCCCACTTTTCCGCTTAAGGTGAGTTGCTGCTGCAAAGTGGTTGATGTACGTATACGAGGCGGGAGCGGATAAGAGACTCTTTCCAAGGCTGCAGAGGGGTCGGATTAGGTCCAACCTCCACTGCGATACTGGATGAGAAGTGGTTGACCAGATAGCGACTGCCACAAATGCCCACCCCATTTTTTTTCATTTACTTCAAATTTAATTACGAGCTAAAAAAATATATATATATTTGACTCCGTTGGAGTGAAATATATGCTTCGAAATCTTTGTAGCTTAACAATATCATGCACGAAATCTTCCTAAAACAATCGTGTGTTGATTATTAAAATTTCGACGTGCTTAGATTAATTTATTACTTGGCTCTAACAGTTAAGAACTACTAATCATCAGCGTTGAAGTCACATTTTCGAAAATTTACCTTTTGACGCCCCCGACTTTATGAGATCAGAATTTCATCATAAATACTGCATTGATTCATTGCATCGGTCGAGGAATATAGTCTACTGGTTGCTTAAATAAGCATAGCAACATAAAAATAGTCTGAAAGAAGGTACAATACCCAGAGTGAGACTATCTATCTCACGAACAGCGAGAAATTTGTTCACAATATATATTACCATTCAATCCCGTCCCCAGGATTTGGTAATAGTGACAGTCCTTTCTTTCTACCAGTTGCAGGGAATCCACGTACAATTTTTGGTCTAAATTTCTCAACGCGTTTAGATTTGTACGCAACAGATACGGACAATTAAACAGTCTATTACATTTATAAGCGAAAGATATTTGAATCAATTCTTCGGTATTATAACGCTAAAATAATGTGTGTAGATACGTCTACAAAAAAATAAAATTGTGTGCAACTTTTGTATATTTCATTACCTATGATTATATAGCGTTAAATATATTCGGATGCACTTAACCCCAAATAGTTTTAATCAGACGCCAATTTACAAAACTAAAGCTTTTTACTAAATAGAGAATTTATCTGGAAATTTTCGTTGCTCACCTTGAGTTTGTACGAAATATTTGTCCTCGTTTATGATCATTAGTGGTTACATCGGTTATTTACAATGACTTTTGTATCCTGCGCTTCTCCTGTTTATTATTATGAGTACCTCAGATCCCAATAGTTATGTAAGACTGTCAAAATATTTATATTTAATTATGTAGAAATTTTGAAAATTTAATTCCCACTATACAGACTTCTAATTACCTTTCTTGAAAACAAAAAATCATTCGTAACAATGTTCAAATATTCTGAAGAAAAATAGTTTTACGCTTAAAAATTTCAATTACGGAGTTAATTTATGAGTTCTTTATTTTGGTTTAACAGGCTACATGAGGGTGATCCTGAAACAGGCAACTCTCTTTTAATAGCATAGGAAGGGAATTGAAAAGGGGGATGCGGAAAGTAGAAAAATGTTATATATATATAAAGCTATAAGGACAGGAAAGAGATTTCCAGTGATCGGCGGTGTTTCCGAAAATTTAAAGAACTCCGAACCTTACTAAGTGCCTGCCATCTGTGAACCTCAGGTAAGTCACCTACTTTTTATCTCATACCTGTCGTTATTAAATGTTTTAATTAACCTGAAAGAATCATTTCCTGACGCATATATTTATATATTGATTGTATAAAATATTTTTACTATACATAACTTCATTACCAAGCGGAGTTGAATTATTTCAATGTATGAAGTAATTAGCTATTGATACAGGACGTATAACTTCGAAATAGCAATTAGCTAATTGCGTCCTTTGGTAGATAGATATTCCTGAATTCATTCAAGGTTGGCAAAATAGAACTGAGAGTAATAAATAGAAATTTTAATAACGGATTTTTAAATAGCACATTATAAATATATTTTGAAGTAGGCATTGGTTGGTTTGCAAAATAAAAAAAAAATTCTGAAAAACAAACCGAATTATGCAGTAAATATATCTCAAAATTTTGCTTAGAATTATAAAATGTGATTTTGTAAGTACCGAGTGTTTGACATTACCACCACGTTTAACAACATGTAAATAAATTGGTAAGACACTTAGTTCGTTATCTGCAGCAGCAAACTCTTGCATTCTGTAATGAATTAATTTTTTTTTTGATGTTATATTAAAGGGAACTGTGTGGGATGAAGAAAATAAGAGGGAGGCCAAGGATAGAATACGTTAAGCATATTATGGAGGATGTGTTGGTAGTTATGAAGGAATGAAAATGCTTTCGCAAGATAGATTAGCATGGAGGGTTGATCCGACCAATCAAAGGACTGACTAAAACAACACAGCATGTAATAACTCAATGTCCTAAAATTAGGATAAAATTACTTAGGTTTAATTTAAAAACAAATATTTAACATGGTTTTGACAGGATAAATTGAGGGGAAGTGGGTGTGGAAAGACAAGAAGAGGGAGGCCAAGGATGGGGTGGGGCGGTGTAGAAGGAAATAATTTGTTGACAAATCTCGTTGAGAGAGCGGAAGTTAACAGAATTGGAGCGACTGAAACTTTGATACAGATTAAAACAGTAGCCGTTCCGGATTGTCCGTTCGGAATGATCCAAATTTAAAGATTGGATTCACATAGAACTTGATAAGTCCGTGGGACTCCGAAGGGGAGGAAACTGATTTGGGGGATTTAAGACAGACTGTCTGCGGAGCTTAATACGGTGAGATTCGAAGTATCTGTATGTTAATGACTTATAAAAGCAGGGTTAAGTGATTTTATTTAAAGGAAAAGTGGTTTATTTCTACACTATTAATTACAGTCGGAAGTTAAGAGGAAGGTGCATGGTATTATATATTTTGTTGTAAAAAAATTGTATTAATTTATGTGTGTTCTTGTTCTATATTAAAGTATCTGCTAAGGAAAAATTGGCTTTAATGTTTAAGCTATATTTTTTATGTAGTGTTTTCTTTCAGTATCGATATATATATATATATATACATGATTTAGGACGAATGATTATTTATTGATATTCTGCACATAAATTCGTATTTTGACAACATAATTATGAGCCACCGGGCTATTTGCACAATCAGAATGCCAAACTGGATTGTTTACTTTCAGCTTAACTCTAGATAATTGAATATCATTTCACGTTTTACTAGTTTTCATTCAGCCTCCATGTTTACTTTTATTTAAATTTTACTCCCTAAAACCAAGGATATTACGATAGTATTTTAAATATATTTCGCACCCTGCTGTCGTTAACGCAAAACACATTTCATTTACTTGGCACCGTGCCAAGGCAATTAAGATCTTATTATGCTAGACTGTAGCTTAAATGGGGTTCTCATTTTTAATTTTCAAGACTCTGCTCCATACACACTTTTTTTTTCCTCGTTCCTTTTTCAACGAAATGTCCCGACTTTACTCTCGGTACAGCATTTCTGGCTCTCATTTAACATTTCACCAGCTGTTATAAACGGGCTCTGAACATTTAACGACCCTGAAGACTGAGGGGAATGAAGACAGGAGGGGAAGGTATAAGGGTGAGGAATTAAGAGAGACAGCACTTCCATTGTGCGATGTGGAATGGACGTACTCTCACTCCTTCCGACACTGATTATATCTCGTTCCTTTCAAAACCTGCAACTTACTTCTCTGTCAAATACGAGAGGTACATATTGCGCAACGCCACCATGAACAAGTGGTAGAACTTAATTTTAATAACACAGTCCTAGAGCATATACATGTTAGTCGTCATCATACAAAAATATTCTCTTAAAATTATTTACATCTATAATTTATAATAATTTGAAATCTTTTTTTTCTTATTAAGGATCTCTCTCACTATACTAACTGGATGCCCGGTGATGCCCAGGAATTCATTTACGTTAGCCAGCTACAGTATTTCATTCGACAGTAATTTCTTGATAAATGCTTTTGGAACGTCTAAGGGAAATCCTTATAACTCGCAGTATGTTTGTGTAATTTGTTTCAGGATCACCCTCATGTAGCCTGTTAATCCAAAATAAAAATCTATCACAGTCATAAACGAAATTTTACACTATTAAATTAAGCTTACTTCAACATTCGTCCATATTTAATTCAAATTTTTCACATAAAAATATTTTAAAAATATGTTTATTCAGATTTATAAATATATTCTTTTAATTTTTGCCTGCAGATACCTGATGAAGTTCAAAAATCTGGAGAAGACGTATTATTATGCTTCTTACACTATATATGTCCTCACTCTCTCTTAATAAACATTGCACATTCATCTAATAGAAAAATAGGTCAAAATAAGAATTATTCTGTCTCATTTCCTTACCATTTTATACAGCTGAGCTAGAAGCACCAAATTATGTATCCCATGTATGGGACGTTTTTCGATTGCATGTTTAAAATTTATCGACAACGTTGAACAACTATATTTATTCTTTACGACAACGAAATATTGAAAAGTAAACGTACTGCAAGTAGAATAAATAAAAACCTTTCCCTTTGCTGATGATATTGTAGTTTTTTTAGGGAGTCAGAAGAAAACTTGGAAACCATAATAAGTGGCATGAACGGGATCCTGGAGAAAAAATTCAATATGAGGATTAATAGAGTGAAAACCAAGGTAATGAAGTGTAGCTTGGGAAACAGTGGAATAACAAAGGGTGTTAGAATATTTTGACGGAAATTCAGCAACTGGGGCAGCATAATAACTAGAGTAGCATAGCACAGGCAAGGAAGTCTTCCGTGAAAATAGGAATTTACTTACAGTTAACATAATTGTAATTATTGGAAATCATTACTAAAAAATGTTCGTTTTGAGTGTAGCGTTATATGGGTGCGAAACGTGGACGATAGGAGTTGCAGAAAGGAAATGAATAGAAGCCTTTTAAATGTGGTGCTATAGGCGAATGCTTAAAAATCAGATGGATGAATAGAATCACTAACGAGGAAGGTCTAAACAGAATGGGGGAAGAGTGAACAATACGGAGGACGTTGACCAAGAGAAGGGATAGATTAATAGGCCACGTTTTAAGACTTGAGGCCCTTGTAAAATTAGCATTAGAGTGAAGTGTGTGTGGGGTAAGTATAGAAGAGGAAGACAAAGGATGGAATACGCTAAGCGGTTTAGGGAGGATGTGGGATGTGCTAGTTATGCGGAAATGAAAAGGATTGCAGAAGAGGGGCGCATAAGACCAGTCTTAGCACTGAATACCACAACAACAACACAGACATTACCAACCGTATAACGTACGCTAATGATAAAAATTAAAATAACTTAAAATGCATCATTCCCACTCATTGTAAAAGATGTTATTAGTGCTTACAAGGAAAGGTACAACCTTGTACTTAACGCATACAAGAGTCCGACATTCCAGTCACACAATTATTTTTATAATTTATTCTCGTTTTTTGAGGGTTTTTGATGAATTTGAAGTTTAGGGAGTCTCTTAAATTGTTTATTGGGTTGTTATTTGTATGGTTTTCGTGTTTATGGCGACGATAGAAATTTCGAACCCACCTGCGCCGAGACAGGTGAAACGTCAGGGTCTGTCCAGGCTTCCTCCCTCTCGTCCTAGATCCCAGGGGAATCGCAGGGAACTTCCTTCATCCCTGCCGTCTCCCGGGACATGGAGACGTCTCCAGAATCCCGGACAACTGTCCACGGGACGCTAACGAGACTGCTGACAGGAGTGGCGACGACTTCACGGGAATACGTCAGAGAGATAAATAAATACTGGCTATACCGGCTCACTGCAGAATGTTTCTCCCTTCCCCATTAAAAAGACGCCTTGAAGACGAAAAAGGTTACAATAAATACCATCAGCATGGAAAAAGATAAGTCGTGGATTAAACCAGGAAAAATGTGATCTGTTATTCAATTTAACTTTTAATACAGTCAAACTTATACATAACAGAAGTTAGCACGTCATAGGAAGAGCGAAGAAGATGCCAGGTTTCTGGGTATTTCCTTGCATCACTATTAAGCGAATGCTAGGTAGGTAACTATTTAAAACTGTACGTAGTGAGGTAGAGGACACAAGTCAAGTAATTCGACATACGAAACTTACGGTCCAAACGGACAGGAAATGCTCTGAAATTGAACTACAACTTTCAATTACGTCATACTTCTTGTTTTTCCATTACTTCAAGTCTCCTGTTCTTTACTTGCCTCATTGTGCACTTAATGTAAGTGGTAAATTTGTGCAATTAATTTAAAAACTAAACGTTGTAGTTGTACTGTAATTCCGTGTCCAAAAATCTTTCCACTTTCCCTGTGAGCTTCATGATGAACAATTAATATAAACGTATCGATAAAAATGTAAATTAAACAAAACGCCCGTCATTGTTGACTAATTTTTTTTTCCAAGAAAAACCAAGAATCTTTTAAGTAATGTAAATAAAAGAAATACCGTTTTGCATTCTCATTTTTTTTTTGATCTGCAAATCTCACATTCACCATACACAAGCTGATTGTAGTTATCTCGATAAAAATAAATAATAATAATTAATATTCAAGATTAAAATCGCAGTTTTCATATCAAGAAACTGTACAACTTTTAAATACATGAGTTAAATCTTACTCACTGTAAATTAACGTGAAGAGAGAAGATATTAATTATTTTTTAAAAATAAGTAAATAATTGTGTAGTACAGGGTAAATCGAAAAAATATTCTGTGAAAACTAATTAATGTATCGTAATGTGGAGATATGCACAAAGAAAGGCAAACACTTAAAATTGTTTCATTTTCTACCGCTACGAGCTGTTCATTAGATTTTACAGAATAAAGTTATGAAACTGGATCAATTATTTTGACTTACCTTGTTGAAGGTTTATGTAATTAACTCTTATCTTTGATTATTAATAATATGACCATGGAAATCTCTTAGTCCTATTCCTCACAATCTTCGTCTTCTCAACATCACTCAACTTTCCTTAATGAAACGTTGTGCTCAGATACTATAAATCACTTCCCTCATGTTTTTTTCCATACATTCGTCGCACTATTACTCTTTTCCTTTAGTCGTATTAAGCTCTCCAGTGAGTTCCACATAGATTTACTCTACATTTCTCGTCTGATAAACTTCCTGTAGAGTCTGCCTTGCTGTTTAAAAAGAACTAAACCGTTCCTAACTTACCATCCTCTCCAATAGCCATGCAGGTTTAATTTTTTACGAGTGTCTTATTTGTGTTGAAGTGAAGAAACTATTTTATAGTTTTTATTAAAACAATTAATTTTCCCTAAATAAATACATTGAATCCTCAAAATCTTAGTGATCGATACTTAAAAACCCACTCATTCTTTTGACTATTTTAGTAACTTATCTAAAATATTTAATATTATTTTTCTTATCAATTGTAAGCGCAGCTAATTCTTTTGACTATTTTAGTAACTTATCTAAAATATTTAATATTATTTTTCTTATCAATTGTAAGCGCAGCTAATTCTTTTGACTATTTTAGTAACTTATCTAAAATATTTAATATTATTTTTCTTATCAATTGTTAGCGCAGCTAGTTTGGAAAGTTATCTTGTTGGAATCATTAACCTGTGATACGTTCATTGATATTAATTCAGGTTTTATTACTTTCAGAAGCAAAGTCATGTAGCTACAGATAATTTTTTTTCCTGAAACGACTAATGTCCATGAACTCTTTCTTCATTTGAAACATCAGGAAAATTGCAAATGACCTTCACACTCAGGGTTAATTTTGGTGGTTACTAGTTTCGTCATATGCCAATAACCATTACTAGTTTTTATTTAAGATTTCCTTTCAGTAGAAATTCCGTTTAATTCCACCACTGAAGGAAAACATAATTTTGTCAAGAGAACATGAAAAGTTTTTTAAAAATTTTAAAAAACGTATTCCCTACAGAGGGAACTCCTGCCATCTGTTGACATAAGGGTGGAACTGTTCGAAGCTTTAGAAGGCGAGTAGCCCCTGCCATCTCTTAACTAATACTAGATACAGTTACAAACCGACTCGAATTGAAAACTGAGGTACTATGGAATAACAGGAACTTCATTTTCTTGGTTTAATTCATACTTACAAAATAGAATGCAAAGAGTAGTATTAAAAGACTCGTGCACAGGTGAAATACATAAATCAGATTGGGGAATTATTAAAACTGTGGTCCCACAGGGATCAGTATTAGGGCCATTATTATTCCTTATATATATAAATGATCTTCCTAATACCATAGATTCAACTTCTAAAGCTATCCTCTTTGCAGATGATACTAGTGTAATAGTAAAAAGTAACAAAGACACACTAGAAGAGGCAAGTAACAATAATTTAACTAACCTGCTAACATGGTTTAATGCAAACGGACTAACAAATAACTGTGACAAAACACATTTCATGCAATTTCACACACACAACACAACTTTACAATCTATAACACTTAAATACGACAGCAAAAATGTAAATGAAACTTCCTCTGTTAAATTCTTAGGTCTCTTAGTAAATAATAAACTAAATTGGACTGATCAGATTAATCAATTACTTAAGAAACTCAGCTCAGCTACATGTGATGCAATGTCCACCTTCAGTGATTTAAAAACTAGAAAATTAGTATACTTTGCATATTTTCATTCTATTTTATCATATGGTATTATATTTTGGGGCAACTCAGTAGGCATAGATAAGATATTTATTAGTCAAAAACGTGTTATTAGAGCAATATGTCAGGTTTCCTCACGAACTTCTTGCAGAACTCTGTTCAAAAAGTTAGGCATTTTCACTTTAACGTGCCAATACATTTATTCATTGATGTTATTTGTAATCACAAATAGGCACTTATTTTTTAATAATACTGATATTCATCCCTTCAATACAAGGAACAAAAATAATCTGTATAAAAAATGTAAAACATTGTCAATTGCACAGAAAGGTGTGCATTATTCAGGGATATCCATCTTCAACACGTGACTGCAGTCAGCACAGAATTAAACAGTTGTCCGATAATCAAGGTAAATTTAACACTGAATTACGCTCATTTTTGCTTAGCCACTCCTTCTATTCAATAAAGGAATTTATAGAAGAATCGGAGAAGAGTAATTTATAATAGTTTATAATACAAAAATTTGTTATAAGTATATTTATCTTTTATACAATAAAATAATGTAATAAATGTACACCCTGACCCATTCCACATCCTTGAAGCTTAGCTTCTTTACAGGATCTACGGAATATGATTATTATTATTATTAATTTTGGCGGAAATCAGAATTGACACAAATAACAAGAGATGCTTCTAAAAATGAGCAAGAATGTTGACCATTCTAATTAACCTTTTCATTTCTCCTGTCGATTTACAGAGTTTGCTGCTGACAATTTACATCTCTATTATGGTCAGTTTTGTAACATCGCCAACAAACTCTATATCAGAGTACAAATCCGATTACATTAATCCAATCATCAAGGTGGACTGAAAATGACGTAAAAAACTAAAAAAGCACAGACGCAATCAATGAGTTTTCCCTTTCTTTACAGCATTCACTTTAAAACTTGCCATTTATTCAGCCCACTACACACGAGATCTCAAGTTGCAGTTTCTTTGCAACTGCCTCCAACAAATTTCTTGTAATCAAATACGTAACAGAAAACGGTTTATGCGAAACCATTCATAACTGTAATTCAATAATTAGTATTGACAAGTTGGTCAAACAAAAATAAGGATGGATTGAAAGTAAAACAATAAAAAAGCGTCTACAAAATCTCACTAAGTGTAAGAGTTCCTACCTTATAACACAAAAAAATTAGGACTAGAAAGAATATATAATCATTTTTATGTTTCACTTGTGATAATAAAAATTAAATCGATAAATACTTCACACAAGTTTATCCAAATCCTGAATTTAATATTTTTGAGAACTTATTCACAATTATTCAGTAGTGAAGGCGATAGAAAAATAATATCAACAAGAAGGCTTATCCATGACCTCTACAGAAGGCAGTCAGCAGAAATCAGAATTGAAGATCAAGAAAAGAAATCAGAAGTCAAGAAAGGAGTAACAAGAGGATGCAGTCTGTCACCCAAGCTTTTTAATTAATATATAGAACAGGGGATGGAAAAAATTTAAAATAATGTATGGAAAAAGGACATACTGCAAGGAGAAGAAATGAAAACACAAACGTATTCCGATGTTATTGTAATATAAGGGGAGTCAGAAGAAGACGTCGAAACCATTATAAATGGCTTGAACGTGTTCCTGGATAAAAAGTGAAATATGAGGAATAATAAAGGGGAAAACCAAAATAATTGTTAGAATGGGAAGGGACTTTTGACGGAAGTTAAGGAATTCCGCTACCTGGGCATAATATTACTAGAATACAATAGCACAGGCAATAAGAAGGAATTTAATTACGGGTTAAATAAGGAAAAACATTAGGAAATCACTGCTAACAATGTTAGCATACAGTGAGAGAAACGTGAACAGTAAGAGTAGCAGAAAGGAAAAGAACAAAGCCTTTTAAAATGTGGTACGACAGAAGAATGCTTAAATTCATATTGAATCACTAACAAGGACGTTTTAAACATAATAACAGATAAGCGAAAAATATGGTGGAAGCTGACCGAATATAATTGAAAAACGCAACAGACAAGACGCTAAACAAAAAGCATGTAATGGGTGATAGATTCATAATGCGAATTCTAAAATGATCTCCCTTTAAAACGCAAATTTCGAATTAAAATACCAACATATTCGAACATTTTCAAATTACAGAAAGAATTTTCTATTACGCAAAAGACAAGAGGCTAAATAAAAACCGTGTAATGGGAGATAGTTTACAATTGCGAATTCAAAAATAACCTGACTTTGAAAGCAAATTTCGAAAAACAAGGCAAACAAACCCGAATATTTTCAAATTAAAGAAAATATTTAAATTTACGCAAATGAGAAGACTAAGTGAAAACTGTGATGGAGGATACCTTTTTATTGCGAATACAAATTTGACCTGGCGTTTAAAACTAAATTTCGAATAACAATACGCACTCACCCAATTATTTGCAAATAAGAGGGAATCTAAATTTACGCAAATGAATAGAATCATAGAGAAAACTGCGAAAGGGAATACTTTTTATAGCGAACTCTATCTTGACCTGACTTTTAAAACTTAATTTAGAATAATAATACGCATATACTCAAATATCTGCAAATTAAAGACAGATTCTAAATTTACGCAAATTAAATGAATCTAAGTGAAAACTGCGATGTGGGATACTTTTTTAATGCGAATTTAAACATAACCTGTATTTTAAAACTAAATTTCGAATAACAATACGTACACACTCAAATAATTGCAAATTATAGAAAGTACCTAAATTTACGCAAATGAGAAAACCAATGGGGGATAGTTTTTTGTTGAAAATTCTAAAATGAGCTGGCTTTTACTACTAAATTTCCAATAACAATACCTACTCACTCAAATATTTGCAAAGCATAGAATTAAAATTGAATAAACAGACAAGAATCTAAGCGAAAAACTGAGTTGGAGGAATGTTTATTATTGCATTTTCTAAAATAAACAGACTTTTGAAAGTAAATTTCCAATAACAATACCTACACTCTCAAATATTTCCAAATTAAAGGATAAATCCAACTTTATTTCAGACAACAATTAAGTGAAAAACTGAGATAAGTAACAGTTTATTATTGCAAATTCTAAAGGGACCTGATATTGAAATAAATTACGAATAACAATACTTACCACTGGAATATTTGAAATTAAAGAAAGAATCTAAATTTAATTAACAGGCAAGAATCTAAGTGAAAAAATTGGGATCAGGAATAATTTATTATTGCAAATTCTTAAGTGACTTTACTTTTGAAATTAAATTACGAAAACAATAACTACACTCTCGAATATTTGCAAATTAAAGAAAGAATTTGAATTTAATTAACAGGCAAGAATCTAAGTGAAAAAAATGGGAACAGGAATAGGTTATTATTTCAAATTCTAATATGACCTGACTTTTGAAAGTAAATTACGTATAACAATAACTACACACTAAAAAATTTGAAAATTAAAGGAAGGATTTAAATTTAATTAACAGACAAATATCCAAGTGAAAAACTGAGATAGGGTATTGTTTATTGTTTCAAATTCTGATATAAACTGACGATTGAAAGTAAATTTCCAACATCAATACCTACTCACTCAAATATTTGCAAATTGAAGGAAGAATCTAAATTTACGCAGCAGACGAGAAGCTAAATGAAAAACCTGCCATCTTCGATAGGTTTTCAATCCCTTCTTTTAAAGTAACCTCAATTGAAAATATAAATTTGGAATCTCATTTCTTCTCCCTCAAATAATTGCAATCTAGGCGAGTCTGAATTTATACATGAATCTAAATGAAAGACATTAGGCAGGGAATAGTTTTTAAATGCAAATAATGGATAAAGTTATCGAAATGTTAAATTTTATTTACATGGGCAACACATTAAAATATTTTCTAACTAGATGAACAAACATAAATAAACAATAAAACAAGAAGCTTAATGGAAAACGAATAACATTAATAGCTTTTTAATGCTTAATTTAATATTTTTTTTTTGTTAACAGGCTACATGAGGGTGATCCTGAAACAGGCAACTCCCCTTTAATAGCATAGGAAGGGAATTGAAAAGGGGGGATGCGGAAGGTAGCCAAGGGTTAACTAGGGCCCCCGGGCTATGGTTTAAGGATCCTACCCGGTGTTTCACCTAAAGAGATGCAGGGAAAACCCTAGAAAACCTGCATCAGGTAGGTCGGGCATTGGGTACTATTCTCACGCCCTTCCGAATGACGGGAGACGAGTCTGCTGTGGGGACGCAGCATTCCCTTCTCCGTGTCTCCACCAGTTTCAGGAGGCAGTTGGCCGACTGATCCAATGGGATCAGCGGACAGCTCTTGCCATATGCCCAAGGTCTTAGACCCCAGCACATATACCTCCTAAAATAGATGAAGGTGTCTCGGCATGTGAGAACTTTGATAAAAAGTACCCAGAGAGAGTGCGAGGCATTCCCGACATGATCAGGTGAGCCCCGCAGTCACTCTGGGCTGAAGCGCCTGCGAGAAATCTCCCGCAGCGCCCTTAGTATATATTTTTAATTAAAATTACTTCAAGATTAAATAGAAAATAAAATGGAAGAAATGACAGCGAGACGCTCATAGAGCGAGACCCGCCAATGAAGCCTCGGGACGCCTTTACAGCAAAACCCGACAACGCATACAGCGTTAATTTTTTTTGGGGGGGTGACGAGTTGTTCTGGAGGAAAAAAAACCCTTTCTGCTGGTTGCCCAGAGAGGTTACGTAAAATATATATTCCACGCCCTCTAGCGCATAATTAAATACGCCCAGGATAGGCATCCTGCTTGTAATAGTGTATTACTAAACAGGATAGTGGGGGATTTTCACCGCCCTAAAAAAACCTTCAGAACCACCCTTTTTCGCTGCTAAACAGGTCCTCGCAGTACGTTAAGCGCCAACTGGCGGGACGCACTTGAAGAGTCACACGCCAGTGACGGGCCCATGCAGAACGACACGTGCCAAACACGGGAGTCGCAAGACAGTGGCGGGCCCAAGAGAACCGCCCGAAGGCTTTAAGCTCTCGAGAGATCACACGCCATGACGTGCCCAAGCAGTACGACGCGCGCACGAACACGGGACGCTCTCGCTGAGTCACGCGCCATCCGACGGTCTCGAGCTGTACGACACCCGCCAAAACGCAGAAAGTACTACGAGAGTCACACGCCTGACACGAATCCGACAATGCCAGCGGCGGGACGCGCCTTACAGTCTCGTCAGAATTAGCGAGCTCATATAGGGCGAAACCGGCCTAAGTATACACCGAGATACTTGACGACGCAAACGGGTACGCGTCCTGAGACTCGTCAGAATTGACGAGCTGGCTAAACCCGATTTATAAAACAGCGAGATGCTCTTAGAACGATACTCGGCAAAGCAACCACCGGACACCCGATGCCAGTCTCGTCAGAATTGGCGAGGTGGCATACGACGTAACCAGCTTACGTCAGTAACGAGAAGGTCTCGGCAACGCTAGCACCTCGAATCCCGAACTCAAACCCGCCAACGAATGTTGATCGGTACACGCCGTCGCTTACTGCCAAGAAATTCGCCCGGTGCTTTTTGTACACAGAAGTGCTTTAGCGGGGCCACGCGGAGGCAAGCACTCGGACTTGACGGGCAGATTTGCTTTCACTCCTCTGCCCGCCCATGCAACTGCGCCCCCCCTCCCCTCATGAGGTCCCCTTTACCTCGTGCAACCGAACTTAGCCATTGTAGGGCGCTCGGGCCACAGGGAACATTCGACTTACACTGTAGTGACCTCCCTATGACCCCTCTAAGCGGTCTCGCGTAGGAGACATCCATGCCTTAGGTGACACACACCATACCAAAGGTCTCAGCACAACAAGGCGCGCCATTACGCCAGACCGAGGGTGTCCGTTACATTGAAGGTAAAGCCAGGGCCTCCGAAGGGACGCAGTTGCTCCCGCCATCAACACATCCAGCGAAATGGCTTAGAGCCAGATACGCCAAAGGATGAGGAAGATATTTCGTTAAATTATCAGTAATCAACACGACAAACAATGCAACACCTAAAATCTAAATTAAAATTCGTAATATTCTCTAAACCAAGTCTAGAGCAACAGAACGTTTTTGAAACAATATTATTGATGGTATTAATTGAAATAGTCAATTTCACCTAATTGAAATGTCCCCTTAAACCAAACTTGTCTAACAAGACCTGTTAACTATTAATTTAAATTAATTAAACTGAATCGCAGACCAAAATCAAATAACTGGTTCCTCCTTCGGAACTGAAATGTAAATTAACTGTAATTAAAATA
Organism: Eucriotettix oculatus; assembly: GCA_034510155.1. NCBI lineage: Eukaryota > Metazoa > Arthropoda > Insecta > Orthoptera > Tetrigidae > Eucriotettix > Eucriotettix oculatus. The sequence goes on from CM067382.1 coordinate 55,709,920, forward strand.
ATTGAAAATAATTCAAACTTAGATAAAATAATCTTTATGTAAACATTGGTAGGAGAATTCGCTGTAAGTAGACGCGATCAGATTATTCTTGGCAGTCGGCCCTCGTACCGACCACAGCTTTGCTGGCTGCATCCAAACTGGTGACAAGCGCCATGTTGGTACCTGCAACAAACTTCAGAAGTGGAAGCAAGAATTACATATTTAAGAATTGCCTTCATACCAGAACAGGGGTAGGTCTAAATTTCTGCCAAGAGTACGCGGACTGGATATGACTCAAATGGGATCCTGGCACTGAAATACCTTAACATTAACCTCCAGAGCTGCGGCAGACTCCTGCCACAAGGAATCAACTACCGGGCTTCCTTCCGCTATTTACACAGATAAGCTCCGACTGTGCGACTATATCGCTTAGCCGAAATTAGAAAACCTGGAAGAAAGAAGAAGGGAGAAAGGGTTCATTTATTAAATTATCTTTTCTACTCTTCTTTGTGTGGGCCTTAACAAAGGCTCTCAAACATAATGACTGTTAAGAGGGCGCAGGAACGTGTAGCCCTAAAAAGGACTAGCGATTACTGCATATCCCCTGGTACAGCTGAGACGAGCACTGCTGCTGTTCTCCGCTAGGTTCTTGTTGATTTTGGAAGTTGCTACACGCTGGAACCTGAAGGCGCTCCTTTCCCATTGGCCGCTAGCACTTCTCAGGCAACAAACAAGTTTCTAATAAATTAAGTTTTATGCAGTATTTAACAAATTGTATTTAACACCTCGAAAATAAAAATTTTAATTTTAAAATAAAATATCAGTTGTATTTAATTTGCATTCAATCATTAGTACAATCTAAATAAACCATGAAAGAAAAAACTGAATCAAATGAATGAATTGGAATGGCCTGTCTTGCCCAAGTTTATTTCCTTTTATTAAAAATTGTGATGGTTACTCTCCCTTTTTGAGACTTAATCGGCATAATTTTACAATACACTTAGATGTGGGTACTATTTCACTTTGTGTTTAGGGAGTCGTGGAGTAAATACCATGAATTGCTAAATTTAAGTTTTGAAGCACATTTTATATAAAAAAACTGTAATGTAAGTACCCACATAAAATTTAATGCAATCTTATGCTTGTACTATGCCTGATGAAATCACACAAGATGTAGAGAAAAGTCACAAATTTTACTAACAAGAAATAAATATACTGGCAAGAAAAGCTGTTTCAATTCATTAATTGTCAGTTAAGCTGTTATTTGAATATTAAATGAGTCTTCAAAGAATATAAATTTAGTTCCTTTAATAATGTTAATAAGAAGTCTTTATTAACAAAACTGTGAAAATACTGAGACTGATTAAAACTCAAGAGGATCCGAAACTAAGTATCAAGAAATGCAAAAATTTGACTTGACAGTTGAAAGTTAAATTTAACAGTTTTAACTATTAAGCAAATTTCATTTAAATAATCATGTTAAAAATTAAGAGCATTTAATAATGCAAACATCTGAAATATATACATTATAAATAGTGTCCTTAACCTTACATTTACCTTATTTTCAATGCCCTTAACGTGTCCCTTGAATCCAAGGTTACCCCAAGAAACTTGCCATTCATAGACCATGAAGGCAACCTCCCGGAAGAATCGGATAATATGTATCTCAAGCTGTTATCAGATGATCAGCAGCATCTGAACCTTCGACGAGTTGATCATGACTCTCAGTTCGTCTGCAACCCTGCGTTCAGGCGGCCTCCCACGACATTTGGGTAAACTTTGAATGGAAAAAACATGGTTTAGAAATAAACAAAATATTTTTAAAAAAATGGAGGAAATGCTTTTGATGAAATATTTATGGCATTTAGCATACAGTGAATGGCACACAAATAACAGATGGCAGAAGCAAAATTGATTTAACATGGAGAACGTAGGGCTCACATCAGGTGGGGAAAGGCAATCATTGGAAATTTTGGGTTCTTAACGGACAAAAAATATTTTTCCTATTTCATATAACTTTAACTCAAGATTCTCAAATTGAAATACCGCCCCTAGCCTGAAACTGGATCACACATACAACCATATGTCCAAGGTATACTTACATCAAAGTTTTACGACATACATGTGCTTGTATTGTTTAAAGTGATAGGTACTATCTATAGGATACTGACTTCAGGGCAAATAACACAATTTACAGAATTAAAGAAAACATAACCTGTCTGTCTTCCCATACTATTCACAAAATAAATTGGAACACTCTGCCCAGCTGTTATAATTTATAAATACCACATACAATACCATTACAAAGACAATTAAAATGAGACATTTTCATTATGATGTGGTTGACAGTGGTGAAAAATGTGATGGTGATCTGTGCAGATGTGTGTTTAAATAGTAATTGTATAACTAGAATAAAACTTATAAACAAACTCCAGTCAACACATGTGTGTAATGTTTAAACTTGTCTTTAAACTAACAATTCATTAAACAAATGTTACAATGGTGATTAGGATGGGATCCTAAAGATTCTGGGGATAATCAAGATGTGTCAATAGCATACAAAGACTTCATCAGATGGCAACACAATCTGCAAGAGAGTTTTCGACAGAAATGATTCAGCATTTTAGATTAGTTCTTCATCAGCAATTAACAGTGACAATTGTAATCAAGAAAAACAATAGTAATTACAGTAATCAACTTGCAACAAAAACACTAAAATCATGTATGGAAGACAATGGGGTTAAGTAATGTCAACTAAATCAACCAAACATATAAGTTCGAGGGAAATGCAAACAATAAATACATGTTTAGTCAATTTGATGCATCTGTAGAAACATTTATTCAATACATTCTAGAATACAATCTAGAAAACTATTTTGGCTTGGTCAATATTAAATCAGATGAGAAAAAGTCAAAAATTTTTATAAATTGTCTGGGTGCAAAGCAGTACTCATTTCTCTCAAGGCTCGTCTCATATAAAGCAGCCAGTGATATTACATATAACAAAATTGTTGAATTTTTTAAGGAACATTATGCCCCAAACCAAACCCCATAGTTGAACGACATGAAACATAGTGCCAAATACAAACCTGACCCGGGTGAAAGCCCAAGAACTATTTGTTCAGAAGATTCACCGGGAAAACCTATGACATTCTATTACTCCAGTTTACATTGAAATGGACACAGGTTCGAGAACTACATTAATACCTTGGGATGTGTGGAAGCAGAACAAATCGTCACCACTGCTTACTAAGTCTAATATTATTTTCAAACCCTACACTAAACATGTTTTTAAGCCTAAAGGTGAAGCATTAATCACTGCTAGTTATCAGAACCATACCTTTACAGGAAATTTATGTGTGGTCAATAACCAGTTACCTGCAATCCTTGGTTGCAAATTCTTCAGAGGACTCAAAATAAATATCCTATGTCACTTCGGGTCAAATTTTAATCCTATATAATAAAATTGAATCTATCGTAACACAGGAACATAATTATATGTGTATAAATTCGATTTTATATTTTAAAGCGTATACGATATATATGAATATAACTCAATATTTCATTAAATTATCAATAAAGAACACAGTTCCTAAAATCTAAGATAATCAATCAAATGAATTAAAATTATAATAATCTGGAAATTATACTCTGGAGCAACACTACATTTTTAAAACAATACTATTGACGGTACTGATTTAATTTGATTGTGACTCTAAAATAATTAAATTGATTTCATTGAAATATTAAAATAGAAATGTTTCGTTAAAACTGCAAGAACTGTAAAGTATTAATTTAAATTAATTAAACTGAATCGCTTATCTAAATCAATGAATTAATCATAATGGTCTCTACTTTGGAACTGCAATGTAAAAAAAGGAGTATTTTTAAAAATCATTGAATTTTATTCAAATCCGAGATATCGTTCGTTCAAAGTAATATTTCCGAAAATATCATGAATAAGGAATACATTCGTAGGCAAGAAAATATGTTCAGTCTTCAATAATAATAATAATATTTCGTCATAATATTGTTATGAAATTCAGTCCTCACACTGGTCTGGAAGATCTATCTTGCGCTAGCCTTTTCATTTCCACATAATCTAGTACATCCTCCCTAATCTTCTGTTATTCTTAGATCTAATAGGTCATTTTAAACCTTAATTAATCTAACTTAGTGGACTTAGTGGAAAGTTTTTCTAAAATCGGATATAATTTGTACATGAAGTTGAAATTGAAAATTAACGTAGTAGGTTGGACAGTTTCATACGAAGGAAGTAATTATTTTTTCTTCTGAAACATGTCATTAATTATATCATTCTATCAGATAAAATAATATACTGTGAGAGCAATTCAAACCTTTCGACCTATTAAAAAGATTCAAGTAAAGTGAAGTAACAAATTCCGCAGTGTCACACTTTTATATTTTAACTTAACCTTGAAAGACTTTCAATTGAATGTTTTTCACCATGTCTTGTGTTTTTAAAAATCATATAAATTACTAAATGTCGCTTTATGACAGATTGTAAGCTATAAATAAATAAATAAAACATTTTAAAGTAATTATAAGCCCCGTCATGTTGCCGCGATGGCAGCGCCGTTCAATCGTTAAACCGAGGGAGATGGTCGAATTGGACTTTCAATTGCGCTGTTAAATTTGTTAAGAAATCAATTCGTTTAGGTTGCAAATGTCAATTAATATTAAATGGGGGTTTCAAGAAGTAAATGCCAGTGTATTTATGAATAAAAGAAATCACGTCAGTGACGTACTAGAAGAGAGCGAGGGATGATTTGCGAATAATTACCAGCGCGGTTTTGGAATCAACTCCTGACACAAGTCACGAGTTTACTTACAAACCGATGGTGCCGGTATACATATGTTCTAAGGAGAACAGGGGAAGGAAGAACAATTTGCAGGACTTTGACCAAGAGAAGGGATAGATTAATAGGCCACGTTTTAAGACATGAGGGTCTTCTAAAATTAGCATTAGAGGAAAGTGAACAGAAGAGGGAGGGCAAGTCTATGCAGTTTACGGAGGATCTGGTAGTTATAAGGAAATAAAAAGTCTTTAGTATAGGTTAGAATGGAGGGCTGCATCAGACCAGTCATAGGACTGAAGACGACAAAAACAAACACTTTCAATAAGCTAAATTAAAGAAAACTATTTAATCCATTAAAACGGCAAGTAAACAATTTCTTTTTAAAATGGCTAAGCATTTGTTTAAATTATAGTTGTTGTTGGGGTCCTAATATTAGTCTGATGCAACGCTCCATGTTAACCTATACTGCGCAAGCCTTTTAAATGCTACATAGCTGCCACATGCTCCCCAATCTTACTCTCCTTCTAAAGCTAATTTTACAAAACCCACATGTCTCAAGGCGTGGTCCATTAATCTGTACTTTCTCTTGGTCAACGTCCTCCATGTTGTTCTCTCTTCCCCTAGTCAATTATCTAATTTTTTGTATTGGTTTCCACGGCTGTCGCGATCATCAGGCGTCCCACAGGGAAATTTTCTCGGCCCAACTCATTTGCATATGTTATCGTTCACAATTTCCGTTCCTAGGTCCACGAGAAACAACGAATGAAAACGAATTTTCTCTCGGTTTAGAATGTCCTGATTCTCTTAAATAAACAACCTTTTGTATCATTTTTTTCCCATGAAGAACCACCAGACACACTACCTGATCATTATTTGTTTCGCGAGAAAGCCTCTTACCCATCAGAAGATGCATTGACGGATCCAGAAATAATCACAGACGAACTACGACGAGCATTTACAAAATTCTCACCAATGAAATCGCCTGGACCGGATCGAATAACAGCGGATATAGAATGCAACGGAAGATACATACACGAAGCTCGTCAAGTCCTGTTATCGTGTTGGTTTATTCCCCACAGCGTGGAAAGGAGCAATGCTCACCATTTTGGTTAAACCAGGAACCAGAGACTATACTCTTCCAGGAACATATAGACCCATAAGTCTACAGAACGTCTTCGTCAAAGTCTACGAGAAGATTCTGTCGGACAGACTCTGCCATTACTTACTAAGTAACAAGCTGCTATCAGACCGCCAATACGGATTTCTTCCATAAAAATCAGCAATTGATGCAGCCTACAACATCGCTGGAAGATTAAAAAATGCGCTCCATAGGAAAAAAATACGTCGCCGTCATCTGTATGGATGTCAGGGGCGCTTTCGACGCAGCATGGTGGCCAGCCATATAAGCTCAACTACACGACTTTGATGTTCCTCGTAATTTGTACAGAGCAATCAACAACTATCTTGCAGTAGATGCTGTACTCACTGCATCTAGCGCTTTAGTTTTTTTATTAATACCTTCTGACTTTTTACCAGCATCATTTGTCCCATTTTTTTTTAACTTTTGTTGCTCTTGATTATTTAACGGTAGTTGTTTCTGTAACTGTTCTTTCACAACTGACAAATTTCCCTTTAAGCTATCTATTTCAGCCAACAGACCTTCTTTTTCTTCCTGTAGTTTTGTAATATCAGCTTTCGTTTGATATTCTGCTTATTCTTTTTTTCATTCTCTTTCAAGACACGTTCTAATAACGTAGCAACACAGAACCCCAAGTGAGACCTGCTTCAGGGAGAAAGATATGAACGCGACTTGGCTGTCGGATGACTCTCTCCAATTCTATGGGCCGTGAATTACGATTCTCTACTCCAGGAAGAGTTGGGAGAACATGTGCATCACCAAGCATTCGCAGACGATCTGGTGATAACGGCGGAAGGGGACACAGAACGCGTCCCTTGCCCTACGAAGAGTGTCCAGATGGAGTGCCGTAACTAAAACGAAATTCAATCCCACCAAATGCGAAGTGCTTTTGGTGTCCCGGCGCAAACATGCGAGTATCACAGTCATATACGAAGGCGTGAAACTGCGACAAGTGCGACAGATGAAGTACGTCGGCATTTGGATTCCGCACATAGAAAACACTTCAGCTAAAGCGCTAAAGATAGCATCATCATATACAATCAAAGCGAAACTCGAGGGAGGAATGGTGGACGACGCGATAAAGAACATTTACAAATGCGCTATAAAACCAATTTTGACGTACGGCGCGTGCATTTGGCATGAAAGAGCCTCCAAGACAAGCGGGAAATCTTTTAAATCACAAAAAAAAAGGTACAGCGGTTGATGGCTATACGCGATATCAGAGGATTTCGCACTGTCTGCAATTGTTTTGGCAAAATTCATCCCCATTCATCTAAGAGTAAAAGAAATAGCTAATGAATATAAACTTAGAAATGGAAAATCGGTGGAAAATTTGGAAATTAAACCTAAAGATATCCAAAAACCAACTAAATTTGAAAAATTACAACATCCAGCTTGGAAAGTCCCGACATTTGACGGCCAAGATGATAACTGCCTTCTAGTCTCCACTGATGGAAGTCAGAACAACATCGGAACCGGATGTACGTTCACAGCATTCTACCAAAGCAGGATTTGAAAAATTCCCTTTGGCTGGACACTGTACTGTGCTCCAATCAGAGCAATTAGGAATAATCAAAGGTTTAGAATGGGCAAAGGAAAGAAGAGACGACGCCAGCATTATTATACAAAGCGACCAACATGGCCGCTGTCACGATGGTAAATAACTCTAGAACCACCAAAGCACTTGCCCATCGTGCACATTCGATAATGCGTCAAGTATATAATGCTGGCAGAAATATTAAAGTGGAATGGGTAACGTTGTAACGTTGGCAACGAACGTGCTGACGAGTTGGCCAAAGAGGCAACACGTGACGATCGTCAAGCTTAGCCCAGTAGGCCTAAAGAGATCATTACGCAAAGTAACTATGGAGCGGTGGCAGATTGAGTGGACACGAGGAGGAAAAGGAGGGGAGACACGTGCGTTTCCAACATAACTTGAAGATTGACTATGAAATAACGCAGCTACTGACAGGACACGGCGTCTTCAACGCCTACCTAACAAGATTCAACCTTGGCGCAAACAGCGATGAATGCGACTGCGGGATGAACGCAAGAGACGACAGAGGCCGTCCAAACTTCATCGCGGAATGCCCCAAGTTCGAGATGCAGCGACAAGAACTTCGAGAGAGCCTCGAGTCTGATGACATCGCCTGAAACCTAATTGAATTCGCCCGAAACGAAACCTGTGCAGCGGCAGCACTATACAGATTTGTGAAATCTTGAAAAAAAATTAACCGTGAAAAATAATGATAATAATGACAATTAGTGCATGACTTATAAGTATCGAAATTTAAAATATAAACAAATTTGTTCAGTACAAAGGTTATAAACTCTATATACTCTACTGAAATCAATCGAATTAAGTTTTAATTCTTTTGTTTTGTACCAAACCGCTCAATGTTTAAACGGTAAGCGGTGTTTATGTATTCTACGGAAATAAAGGAGATTCTCTTGAATTAGAAAATTATATTACTTATAATGACAATGCGTAGATTAAAGTAAATTACAATATATATATATATAGAGAGAGAGAGAGAGAGAGAGAGAGAGAGGGGGGGGGGAAGGGAGGGAGGGAGAGAGAGAGAGAGAGAGAGAAGAAAAAATACAGTACCCAAAATAATAAAGATAATGACAATGCCAAACTCCAACTAAAGAATTTACTGTCCTCGTCAAAATAGTACAGCCCTGAGTATGATGCCTTCGTTGGCCCAATTTTGTGAAAGGTCCCATTTTACGCTGAATTTAATGCAATCTTATGAACACAAATTCATAAAAACATAGGCCAAACCCGGAAATCAAAATTAAATTAAATTATATACTCACACTAAACAAAACAAAAACTAGTATAAAAATTGCAATTATTAGGAAAATGATAATAAAATAATTAGCAGGGAATGGGGTCCAAAAGTTATCGTCCGACATCACGACAGACGGTGGGGAGGGAGCGGGCGTAAAGCTCATGTACGGTTGCGAGGTCTTCTGCGGTGTAGCAGCCGAAACTAACATGAAAGAGACCCAGGCAATCCTAAACCGGTGCATCAGATTAATTACGGATGCACCGAGATTCACTTGGCTAGCAGATATTCACAATACTTTAGGGTTACATAACTGTCTGTTTCGATGTCGGCCGATAACTTTTGGATCCCATTCCCTGCTAATTATTTTATTATTATTATTTTCCTGATAATTAGGAAGCCTGAATCTTTGCTGTTAATTTCGATGGCTTCCTTGAACGGCACATACAGCACACTAACTGAGACCTAATTAAAGGGACCTGATGACGGCGAATATCAGAGAAACGAAACGTTGTGCTCCAATCCTCACCGAGACCGGTTGATTAAACTTAAAAAAATTTAATTACAGGGTAGCGGAACTCATTTAGTGTGAAAACACGCGCACACGTGCCAGGATGCGAGCCTAGGACCTCTGTGGTGTGAGGCAGCGACGCTAACCGCTACACCACGCGAGGTCGGCTCATACAGTTTTAAATAAATTTGAATTTACAAAAATTCAATCGTTCTCATTTTCTGAATGAGTTTATTTGTACCTCTGAAGTACAAATATTGAATTATATTTAACAAGATCTGTGATCAACTTCTTTGTTCTTTACACTAAGAGGGCTATTAATCTTCAAATAATTTTTTTTCTCCTGGAACTTGTCCATGACACTTGGGTCTCTTTAGTGCATATATTTACCAATTATTAAGAAAGTCCCAGCTCTTTGCCTTAAAGGTGACGTCCAATCATACCATTGAGCCTAAGTCAACTGTCTTGAAATCATAGTGATTATTCTGCTTTAAATACACCGGCCTGTCTTACAATCCTTATAATGCATTGTTTGTTTACACTTGTATACTTTAATTGTTGATAAGTTACTTATACAATCAATTATGTGGCCTGTTACTCTTATCTCTTTATTTTGCTTACTTCGTGCCATCTGTGGGTGGTACCGTATGCCTTATTGTATGTCCAACATTGTAATAAGTGAATGAGGGATCTCGATCATTGCTTTTTCGGTAAGTTATGTATGGCATCTTTAAAGTGAAATTTGAGCATGAGTTAAAAGAGTATGAATTGGTCTGTTTTTAGAAAGTACTATTTGTTTGCATCTTGATAATTGTGAAAGTGACTAATGATTGTAAATGATTAAATGTACTTGTGGAATTAGCTGCTTTCATCTTCACTTCTTAGTGTATTTAATATTTCCTCCACTTACGCTCTCTAAACCAATATTATGTACACATATGTGCATATTGGAGTATCCTTGAAGGTTTTTTATTGTTGTGGCATGACAGTCGGTGCATATGCTGCTTCATTTCGTTCAGTGGCCGAATGAGCAGGAATCCAAACCAAGTTTATGTTGATGATAATTTTTCCCTAATATCAGTCACTTCATAAAACCAAATATATATATATCAATTTTGATTTTCAAATTTTAATCTGAAGGAGCTTTTGGCAATTGCCATTTTCATCTACAAAATAAATTACAAAATATGAAACATATGTATGAACATATGTATTTTTAAAAATTATAAATGAAAATCAATATTGAAATATATTTGGTTTTATGAAGTGACTGATATAAATTAGGGAAAATTATCATAATAATAAATTAATAATCAGTCTTTAAACAAATTTTTTTTAATAAATTCCCTGAAGAAATTTTACCAAGTTTATGTTTTTAATTTGTCCATTACATACCTCCATCTAACATCTAATTAAGTTGACAGTAATATTCATGGCCTTTTGAATTTTTAGTAGTGTAAAAGATTTTATGGATTCTGATATTATCAATACGTTAATCAAGAAGTGACTGCTAATATAAGTCAGTACCCATCACTATAGCAAAGATTGCTTTTGTTGTACAGTGTGATATGCAGTTAATGTGTACCTTTCTCAAGCTATTTGCAATCATTACCAAGCAAGTTATCCCTTATGTTATTTTAAATTCATCAGTAAAGATATATTTAATTAAGATATGTTATTTGTCTGACGTTACTTGAGGGTACATTTTAAGGCGAGTGCCATCACTTTACCGTCATTTAGTACTCTAACCACAAGGATAGTCCTTAATCACTTCGTTTTAACTCTCACAACCACATTGTGGATTGTTATGAGTCCATGTGGAGTAAGTCGAATGGTTTTGATGGCATATGTTCACTACCTCTTCCAAAAGTGGATAATGTTGACTTGTCCATTGCACATGGCTCTCATTTCATTTTCTTAGCCTCTTTTTTCGATGTCAGTGCCTTTAAACTTTTTGTTGTTTATCAGAACCTTGAGTTAATGTCTGTACATGTGAGCATTTCTCCTATGCTAGACATCTGCCATGGGGACCTACGATTTGACTTTCCATGTCTAATTATCTTCAAAATGTGTTTGTTGTTTACACCCTTTTGCTGTCTTGATGACATGGAGAAATTTGTATAGTTTATGTTGTTAAAACATCTTTCCATGTAAGACAGGCTTGGATGAATTTTCCTTGTAGACCAACATGATTCCTTCGTAGATGTGCATGCGGAGCTCTACATTTTATTCTTGAAATGCAGATCAAGTTCCTTCTAAACCCTGGAACATAGAAGACCTTTTCAAGATGAATTCTTTCCTCTTACCTGTCTGCATAAGCAACCAAGTAGACAGTCCCAATCCCTTCAATCTGTGCTTCACCTTTCCATATTTCCAAGGGTGTTGACTCAACTGAACGGTGGTTCACAAGTTTTGATTTGTAGCCACACATGTGGCATGTTGCTGCTGTGTCTAGATACCACGCATTCTTCATATCAATGCAGTTTTTGGCTTTTTCAGAAACTTGCACATGTGATGAAAGATGATTGTGTTGATTCCTAGGCATGAAAAAAAATCATAGGGTCATGTGTGATCAGTTACATGATAGACTCTGGTGTTTTGCTGTCAAATATGTTCAAGTTTGATTCCTATTTTGATAATTGGCTCATGAAATTTCATAAGATGAAAGTACTAATCCTCTCATGGAAGCTACAACAATAACATTCTTATATAATTTCTAATTCAATTTTTAATATAGTAATACAAATTTTCAATTTATAAAATTTTATTTATCAGTACTTAGGGGTTACTCACACACTATTTGAACAAAGATATTAAATTATTAATATTTTAATTTAATGTTCATTATTTGTGAAAAGTTAACATTGCCAAACCTCAGATGTGTTGAAAATAAACTACAAGCCACCACAAGTAATAAGATACTTAATGTAATAACATTGCTTACTACAATTTAGTAAATTATGTTTTTTAAAAATGTATTCATCATAAGAATCATAAACAATAAAGTGCCTTTGAAATCACTTAAAAAGTGTTATTAAACCAAAGAAAATGCTAATAATAAATTAATAAAAATCTATTTTGAATTTGCTCTGAAATTTCATAAAACTGTGCCGTTATTCCTTTGCGAAAATATGAATGAACAGTTTTTAAATAATTATATTCCCTAATGTTACAGGAAAGACAATAAATTTTGTTAAATTAAAGTATAAAAGTTATTATTAAATCGTGCAGAATATACAGAATATACAGCCTTTTTATAGACATATTATATTTTGGGGCAATTCTACAGGAATACTTCACAAACATCATGAACTGGGCTTTTAAAAAATTGACTATCACACTATTATTCTTACACATCAGTACAAACTTAACAATAAAATTTCATTTAATAATAATCATTGCACACTATTTTAATACTAGAAACAAAAACAACTTATACAAACATGGAAAATAAATGTTGATTACATACAAAGGAGTACAGTTTACTGATATTCGTATTTTTAATAAACTTCAAGACAAATTTGAAATGTAAAAAGTTGATAACATAAGAAGAAGGATGGGTAATTTTTTAAGAAATCAAGAGAACCAACTATCTTGAAAAATTGTGTATAGTTCAATTATATAATTTATACTTTTATAAAATTAATGCAAAGTATTATCTTAAATTGGACTTTTAATTATTTGTATAAACTTTGCCAGTCTTCTGTGTGCTATAATCTCAAGAAAACAGGAGTTCATATGTCACTTAAAATATACGTCAAACATATTATGTCAACCCTGTCTCTTCAATAGATGATTCATATGCATTCAATGTTGTCTTCTTCAGTTTAGAGAATTCACTTTGATTCCTAAGCATCCTTTGAAGGTAGGTAGACATAAGGAGAGAGATTACCTGTAGCAGATAAAATTATAATTTTAGGATGATCTTTTGATTTACAGAAAATCAGTTAGTTGAGTTGTGAGTGTGAAAAAAGAAGTTATACAAAGAAATGAGAATAAGATAACTAATTATATAAATGAGGGTTACACAATAATTAAAGAAGCAAATTAGTGTACTAATTCACTACGATAATCCATGTGAAAGATTTAGATTTTTTTATTTGTTTGATTTCATCCTACATAATAACACATTACTATAAACATACTAACAATAATCAAAGATATACATTGTGAGTACAACTTAACAACAAGAACCTCTGGCACTGCTGCCAACAAAGAAGTTGTACACATAACATCCCCCCTCCCCTCCCCTATTATTAGCAGATTATTAAACCTATCAAATTTATCATACGAATGAACTGCAACTATTAAAATGGTTTGTTTTTAATCTGAGTTGACCTCTAAGGAGTCGTTGGAGTCATCATAACATTGCATTGAGTATTGTGGCTTGTGTAGTGGCTAATATGGTTGGACCTTTTGAGTCTCAACTCTTGGTCCCATTGAATTAGATATTTGAGTTTGATCTCTGCACAATGGTTCATAAAACCGTATGTTTCGTGGTCTGTCAGTTACTGTGTCATCACCTTTGTTTAGCTTCCATAATAATTATCTCATAATGAAGATCTCCTAAATGCTTGGTGATTCTTCCTGGAATCCATTTTTCTATGTCAGAAAGTAAACTTGGTCATATGGCTTGAAAGTTTGAAGTGTGGGATTGAAATTTACCTTCTGTTCTTCTGCTGTTCTGGTGTGCAGATCATCTCGTATCACTAAATTTAACCTCGTATGGTGTTCCTGCCCCAGGAACAATTTTGATGGTGAAACTTCAGTGGTAGTATCTGATATTGACACAGAAATGAATGTTGCTGTCAGTTGTCAACATAGGTGGGAGAGCATCTTTAACAGTTAGGATATACCTTCAGCTTGCCTATTTGTTGATGGGTGATATAGAGCTTTTAGTTTATGGTACTTTACACCTGAATGCTTAAGAAACATTTTAAATTCCTCTGAAATGAATTTTGTTCTGTTGTCTGAAACAATGTTGATCGGGTCCTGTAACTTGCAAAAATATTATCCAGGACACTGATGGTTGTGGATATTGTTATTTTTATTTCTAGCCATCCACAACATTACCAACATAATTATGGCATTGGTCATAATTTTTGTAGTCTTTGGTTCTGTGATAATGATGCGGTTCCCATCGGTCATTTCCTATTTTCAATTGTATGTAACAGCAAAAGCTATTAGTAGTCTTTCATCATCAATGTATTTTGTAAAGTTTAATTGAAGTAATTTATTTCATACTATTTAATTCCTTATGATTACTGTCTTAATACAGAGTAATGTTATTGCTATTGAAACAATAATTACTACTGTACAGACTTAATTTCAAAATCTTATTACTGTTTAAAATACTTACTTTTTATTATATTTAATACATGGATAAGAATAGTAATAATAATATGAATATGTACTTATTTTGAATATTTAACATTATACTATTAATTATTGGCATCATCACCACGAAAAACATAGTATTTCCATAAACCATAAGCCTTTATCATAGATCCCTAAGAAAATACTTATTCTATTATTTAGAATTTTACTCTGAACCAACCTGCACAGTCTGTTGTACTATAAGAAGATTAGATATTGTGAGTAAATAAGTTTGTGGTGCAAGCGTTTCTAACTCATGCACACAGCCATGAAGGTAAATATCAGACATGTTCATCTCATCTTCACAATACATCTTGGTGCCATTAGGCTGTCCAACTTTCAGACAAGATTCAGGAATACAGCTATCAATCATCAAGCGCCAATCACTCGCTGCTTTGATCCCACAACATTTGAGCTGAAATTGATTGCTTAATCAATACAATATCCAATTTTAATACTGCTTCGTTGCCTCAAACTGTGAATATATTAAATGTATTTATAAGCATTCTGCTTCTAATTAAGTATGCTTTATTTTTTCATAAAAATATATCTGCATTTGCTTAAAAGAAAGAGAATATGCTATGGAAAAAACAAAGAAGGTACAATGTGTTTGCTTATCTGTTGAAAGTTACAACTTTGTAAATTGTAGAATTAAAGTGTATAATGTTATTTGCTATTAACAACATGTAATTATCCTCAGTAACTTACAAATTTGATAATAAAAAATGTCAAAAAGGAAGAGGCCATAATGAACAAATATTACTAAAATTTACAAAACCAATTTATTGGTATTCTAGCACATTAAATAAAATATACGTATTTAAAAATTGTAATTATTTTTCTGGAGCTCAGTATAAACAGATTTTTATGCCTGATCTGGAATTATGAAAGTTTTTTAGTAAATACAAACAGAAGAAAAAACTGAGAGATGAAATCAAATAATTTGTAATAAAAGAAATGTTGTGAATGGAGTATTTATTTTTATTTAAGTTAGTTTTACTTTTCTATTGTCAAATCAAAATATTGGACATCTAATTTAATAGCATAAATTAATATAGGGAAATAAAATAAGTGATTGAGAAACAATATTATTTAAAGTATTTAAATTGATTGAAAGTTCTAAACATCCCAGGATATTATGAGAAAATGATAACAGTTTTCATTGTGGTATTGCGATAATCTAATAATTAACATAATAATTGTTGTGACCTCTTGAATTGAAAGGCACAGTATATTTTAAATCACAATGTTAATTTTTTCAATATGCTTATCACCTGGTGTTGCAGAATTTTGACAGAGTTCCATTAATTCTCACTCAATAATTTTTGCTTCAGCTGTCTAGGCAGTTAACTGACGTCAAAGGTGTTGGTTTCCAGTGTACAGTAAAGGCTTTTGGATTTGAGGACCTAAATAATCATACCACATTAAGGAGCTTTAACTCTAGACTTAATAGTTTACCAACAACTTCAATGCTCTTCAATCTCACTATTCAATCTCTACTATTCTCAGAGCAAATCATCTAGTGTTTCACAGTCAATTTTAACACCAATAAAATGTCAGTTTTCTCAGTAAATTCTTGATGCTTCTAATAGGTGAACATAATCAACTAAGATCCTCAGATGAAAGTTATTAGTGGCTACAACCAAATTTTATTTCTACTGTCTTAAGTTTCCACCTTGAAAATGAGCATAATTACATACTGATTTTCAAAATTACATTACTATTGAATGCCATCTGTTTGCTCTTGTCAGTTTAAAAGTACTTTATTTATCACAAAGATAAGTAACACAATAAAATGTTTCAATGCTGATATATGTATTTCTTTAATTCTGGGTGATATCCTACTTTTAGTATACTTAGTTCACATGATTAATTTTAAGACATAGACATTAAAGTCAATATTATCTTGTTAGCTTATAATTTTTATTAGTTACTATAAATTTTCAGTTAATTTACTTTCCTTAACTTAAGAAAACAGTTGTAAATTTAATTAATTAATTAAATGTTCAAATGTATTTACCTCTCTTTGTGTGTCATAGATGAGTGAAGAATTTGAGAAATGCTTCATGAAATTTTGTTCCACAGACCAAATTTCATGCATCTTGAGGAAGAAGGATGTGGTTACAAGAAGTATTTTGGTCAAACATGTAATACAGATGAAGTTTGCATACTGAAATAACATCAAAATTACTTAACAGATTTTAACACAATATGAAGTTCTTTTCACACTGTGTAATTCCAGAACACAGATGCAAAAATGATGGTAGAATTGTGTTATAAAATGCATTTAATAAGTTATGTGATATACAATATTATTTTCTTATGTTTTTGCAATACAGTTTCTTTAACTATGCCTTACAATATATTCATAATATCAAAAATGCATTAATTAAAATGAGTTGCCATAAATTCACTATTAAAATAACTGCATTAAAACAATAGAATGCATAATGAAGCGACTGTTTTATTATTGACTACTATAAGTCTTTGTAAAGTTCTAGTTCAAAAAAGTCCAGATCCATAAAATCATTACTAGGACTTACATTAAGTCAGTTTTAAGTTTTTAATTCCAAGACAAATTGAGTTGTTCGAATGATTAATAGTATTAAACTATACACTTTTGTATTGCGAAATGCCCTTCAAATATAAGTATGAGTATTTATTCTAACGTAAAGTACAATATCAATCAAGACAATTGTCTTGTGGACTACAAGTTTTCTAAGGTCACCAAATATTGAACATTATACCAATTATGGTTTGGTCCGTTATAGTTTGCGAGGATAGGAGAAACTTACTACAATAAGCAGGTGACGGATGCGTAAAATACTAGCAAAGAACCCCAACAGCCCCACAGAAAAATCAGCAGAAGCTGTGATGATGATTGTCAGGGAAGTCAGTGTGCTGTAATAGTAAAGGAATACATCATACTTGATTGCATGATCCCGCAGACCGTAGGCTGTGGCCACCAGTCCCGAAGATGCCAACTGTGGACAATAAGATGTAATTAGAGTATTATTTACTTGTGTATAAGTATTTTACTTTAGAAGAAGAAAAGGACACCCTAGAACTAGATGGATTGACAGTGTGGAGGAGGACCTAATGGCTAAGAGAATTTGAAGATGGCAGACCATGGCTGAGAATACAAATGCTTGGACGTGCATAGCAGTGGAGGCCAGGGCAAAAATGACATAAATTTGTCAATAGAGCAATGAGATATATCTTAGGGAGTCATAAATATTCTGGATATGTTAAGTGAACAAAATTGGCTAGATGTAAGGCAGAAATTATTTTGCAGAACCATGACGTTTACATTTAAATTAGAGAATGATACGTTACCAAGTTACCTCAAGGATCTAGTGAGTAAGAAAAGTGATGCACATAGGCAGTAAACTAGAAATAAGGAAGCTTATTATATAGAATATATAAATAAGTTTAGCAATATAAATTCAATACAAGGTACCTGTTGACATAAAAAATGCAAAAGTGAAAAATAATTTAAGAAAAGAATTAATGTGTATGTTAGTGTTATGTTGTTTAATTGTTTAGATTTGTTGTTAATGGGTTATTAGGTGATGGTAAATAAATGGAACTAAATAAGCATAATGCCGATGTACATTGTTACAACTTAAACCGAAACGCACCAGATTAATTATACAAATAAGTACTTATTTTGTGAATGGAAATTCATAGTTGTGGATAATCAGAAAATGTGATAATTTACCATAATGACGGAACAGAGTACAGCATTAACGTGTGTGGCAGCTTTCAGAGTCAGCATGATGGCGTACTCTGATCCAAACTATCACTGTCGTTCTTCTTCGACTACAACACACCACAAAAAGAAAATAAAAACCAGGACACGCTGTGGAGAGGTATGCTATCTACCCGCGACATGTTTATTTAGAGATATTGGAAAGATAAGCAGATATGTTGCGATTTTCGTCCCTCCGTCACACTCATACTGTGGCAATGGTTACTCCCTAATCCCTTAATTAAAGGACTAAAGCTAGCAAGTTCTGCATGATCGTCGTCTTGAAGAAGGTGGCTAACGGGAAGTCTGATGATTTGGTTTCATTGTGTTTTTTTTTCGTTGCTTTCAAGAGAATCACGTTTCCCAGTCTCCTGGCCCCATCACAGTCTACGTGTCTTATCACACACTCGCCGGTTTATCGGCCACCTCCTTGTTTTCTCCGTCTCAAAAAAGGAATAAAACGAATAAAAATACTACTCAAAATTTTCTTAATATTTAGTAGCCACTTCTTGAATATATGCGGTCTTCAAAAACACTTATTTTATTCCAGTCATTTTAACGTTAAATTAGATATTGTCATATGAAGTTTTGGGGAGAGTCTCGATTAAGAAATTATGAACTAACGAAATTTAACATTGTGATCAATACAATTAGAATGAATTATCTTTGAGACATCTTTCTCCCAGGGTTTTGGTTGGTGCGGGTCAGTGATTGAATTTAGTGGCAACAAAAGTAAATCAGTGCGTGTAAAACTTCGCTCACGAAATCATGACGTTGGCGTCCTGGATAATGACAACATTGCGGTTCGATGTTTTATGATTATTCTTATGTTCCTTTAATCTAGTTCCAAGAGGACGTTTAGTTTACCCTATATAACATACGCCACAAACGAGTTGTTTCATAATGTTACTTATAAAATAATTGTGGCCATTTCCTTTTTAATTTTGCCTTGTAATGAATGAATGTAATGAAGAAATAGACAAGTCTCCAAAATTCTCTTTAATGTTTCAGTGAAAAGCGGATAAAATATTTCCCCTGGGGGAACCATTAATAAGATTATCGTACAAATTATTGAAAGAAAAATAAGTAGAGTTCATGATAAAATTTATTAAGATAAGAATTTCAGATAAAGGGAATATACAATAATAGTTGTGGTGTAAAGATGTCTGTAAAGGTGCAAAGAGATAATTACTGGCAATTTTAGTCTTTCAGTTCCGTACCTTGTTCTTCTGACACTGTAGATGTGTTCTTCAGTGCTTTGAAGTTGACATTTGGATGGCTACAGTTGAACTGGCGACCAAGTGCCTCACACACACACACAGGAAGTGCAGTTTCCCATTTCTGCTGACACTAAAATATTTCATGAAACAGTAGTAGGACTATACGCCAGCAATTACAGCAAGGCAAGAATTCAGATTCATAATTAAAAATCTTTCTGTATAGGTTCCTTCCTTTTAACATGGGTCATCATATAAACAAAATATTCGCACCTGGTTAATGTGTATTTTTGCTTATGAAATTTCGTAATTTTTCACTGATTATTAATTGGTGCCTTACATTATTCAGTAAACCTTTCCACTTTTCTTCATTATGATATCCTGGTTACTAGTGTACTGTACAGTGCAGAATCATTCACAAAATTTCCAAAATTCATCCGAAAATAATTTCTGCGCCTTTTTGAATTATTTATATTTTATTATTTTTAACAAATCTGCTTTCATGTTACAAATTGTGTCAACTTGGGTGTTAAAAATTTTCTGCCTTTAACAAATTAGGCTTATAATGCATTTCCTATAATACGGGGCAAAATATTATAGGAAATAAATCGTAATTGTTTTTTTTTACTTAAATAATTAATTTGAATTTAAAATCCGATGGAATTGGAGATATAGTATATTACGATCCACGGAGAATTTTATTTGTTAAAATGACATCATTCTCCATGGATGCGAACGTATAAGCTTTCCACGGATTGACATCGCCAACTTCCGGTGTTGACTGAAGACGTCCTTGAGACCGGCAGAAATATTGACTTTGGCGAGTGGTATTTATTTTACTTATCGGTCAGTTTTCAGAAGTTTGAACTCAGTACGCAATGTGAAGTCAAACAACGTGAGGAACGCAAAATTTTCACCGAGTATTGACAGTGCATCTTATTACTTATTTTTCACTAATTGTAGATTGGCTGGTCTTTCGCGAGAGAGAGAGAGAGATGATGGAGGTTATCTTCGGGGTTGCCTGGTTCTCTTGGAAAAAAATTAATTAAAAGAGAAAATAAATCAAATTTATTGAATCCTTTCTTACCTGCTGTATAGTCCATTACCGCTGAAAAAACTCAACTGTAATATCTTTGGAGAAAAAAAAAGTGTGATTGAAGAAAAATAAAAGGAAGGAAATTGCAGAGAAAACTTTGTTATTACACACGATGCACTGAGAAGTATTGAGCTCTAAGAAGAAGAATAATATGCTAATATTGGAAATGTGGATAATAGTTGTATGAAGAACATTTTTGTTTTTATGAAACGTTATTTTTCTAGTTATTTCAGATATGTATCATAATACAATAATAACACAATTCAATTTCTTAGCCTAATTCAGTTACCATTTATTAAATTTTTAGAGTGACATTTACCATTGGTTACTTTCAGTCCCTCGATTTATTTCTGTCTTCTCTCCCTTTTGATCCATTCGTAATACAGTCGTCTACTTATGTTTTCTCTTATTTATTTGACGAGTGGAAATGCAATTGCATTTCACCTTTTTATGGACTTTTAAAAGTTGTAAAAATTTTCTATGAAAAGAAATTTGCATAAATATTTTTGATCGTAATGCGAAAACAATTTTCTTGAGTATTCATTGTGTCCTTTAAATTATTTAATTGGATTGGTTGGAAGACAGAGTGAGAAGAAAGTTCCATATTTACTATTTATTTTAACAATATATAAAAATATTACTCCATATTAGTATCGGTAAATAAATTAAATAAATACTACTCATATATATATTTAAAACTTTTCTTAGTATATTAGTTCATTTTACGTTTTCATTTTATTTCTGAAAGCCTTTGGTAATATTTATGTAAGCTCAGAAATATATTCTATAGGGAGTCACACTTATGAGATTAGGGATAGTTTAACTTAATTCCTGTATCATTATATAATGTTAATTATATACATACACATATATATCATGTAAATGGAATGTACAGTAATTAAATTACTAAAATTAGCCATGAAAATGTCTGAAATGCACAGATAAGAACAATAATTGGTACACATCTTTCATTATTCAGAATTTTAGCGTTTAGTTAATATCTCTACTCTGTTTTTATTCGCCTACATGATCCAGTTCGTATCTGCATTTGCCAAGGGATTTCTGTTTAGTCCCTTACTTCGCACTTTACCATTTGTCTGATGATTTTCCTCCTTCGAATTCATCCTTTCCTTTCTCAAGAAGTAGTCATCGAATGACCTGTGAAGTTCAGATCTTGATGTGCTTTCACTCCGCTCGTCCTGTTTAATGAGGTTCATTTCCTCCGATGCTAGTTTCGACGCCAAGTATGTCGTGATGCCGATAGATGAAATCTGGAATCCAGTAAATAATTTATTTTAGAAAAGAATTAACAACAAAACAATACGTTTAAGACGTAACTTCAATAAGCAACCCAGAAAAATTACCTTAGAAGTAGATGTTAAACGAAAAATAAAATTTATTTTATATATTCATCAGACGTAAAAATACAACCTTTCGATGTGAAATGGTTGAGAATTTCAAAAAACTTACTAAATAAAATATTAATGTTGAGAGAGAGTCTTTTAAGGGACAACTTTGGAAGTTGTGAATTTAAAATAACTGTTATTATGATTTGAAAGACGATAGACAATTGTCGTTAAGTTGGCAAGAGATGTCTTAAAGAAAGTCACAAGACGCTGAGATATGAATGAATATTTATTAGAGGTGGAGAGAAAGCTTGAAGTGAAATGGGTGAGCTCTATATTATAAATACAGTGCATATATGTAAGTTTAATTTGTAAGCTTTAATATCATTGTGACAAAAAAAAATTAAATCTGATCTGAAACTTAACCGTGATTGTTTCAGTACTAAAGCAAAATATTTGTCAATACAAGCCTTAGAATAAATTTTGACTCAACCCAAAATTTTAGATGATGAAAAATGCCTCGTGTCTCATATCTGAAATGCTACATTAAGGCTGACATGTAAAGTAAACAACGTATTAATTTTATAAACGTACTATATCAGAAAGTTTGTGTAACTCGAGAAAGTGTAACCCGATTAATATTAAGTTGTAAAAGATATATAGTTATGGTTAAAATTTGGAATGTATAAGGCAGTAACGCATTGTTAAGTTGGCAATTAGGCATTGCCGAGTGTTCGCCAGTATTGTTGAGTGTTAGTCACTTCTCCGTTCCTTGTAAGACGCTCGTAGCGAGAGTTTAATTGATCATGTCAGGTTACCTGTATTGCCTCTTGGATGACCAAGAATATCGCCATGACGATCAACCAGTCTTGAGGAACCAGACCTTCCAGTTTCTGGACGCAACCTCCAACGTTGACCATGTCTTCGTCTATCAGGCAGGGTTTTCCTGTTTCTGTGTCTCGACAGCACGACGCAGGGATGTATCCCGTCACATTCAACCATTCGTCGGGGTTTCTTTCTCCGCAGCAACGCAACT
Organism: Eucriotettix oculatus; assembly: GCA_034510155.1. Lineage (NCBI taxonomy): Eukaryota > Metazoa > Arthropoda > Insecta > Orthoptera > Tetrigidae > Eucriotettix > Eucriotettix oculatus. The sequence goes on from CM067382.1 coordinate 55,732,985, forward strand.
AGAAACGTAATTCGTACGAGAAAAATTAATGAAGATTTATAAATCATCTACCAATAAGAATTATCCAGCCTGAGGCCTGGCACCTTGTCCTGGTAGGGAGGTTCGTGCGCTGGGATCACCATGACGTTGGTAGGTTAAGCTGCTAGTTGAGCCACACAACCCAGACTAGTCAAAGGATAGGAGCCAGGGGAAGAGGAATCCACAAGCCCTAAAGGTTGGTGCTCGGGTGACGGGCTAATATAAAAAAAAATTCTTACATATTTCGCCTTGAACTTAAAAACATCATAAAAATTTATCTATTATATCTTAAAATGGTTTTACGTAAATAACTCACATCAATCTGTAAGCTGTCGATGAGCGAAGGCCTGCTTTTGTAGCCCAGCATCTCATTCTTGAAACATGAGTCCACGGACCACCATTCTCCATATCTCAGCAGAAATGCTACTGAGAAAATGGAGATTTTCACCGTTAACGAAATTCCTAGAAAGACGCTGACCTGTGAAACAGGCAATACATAATTTTCTGAAGTGTTTCAATTTATTTATTATGTATACAAAATTATTTTAGGAAGACGTCGAGTTCCATTTTGTAAGAACTAATTTTAATCATTATTGGCCTTGTTTTGTTATTTCCTATATCTTTAGTTAACAATTTAATAAGTAATTACAAAATACAAATTTGCTTTAAAAATATATATATATGCGAGTGGGAACTACACCATATGCATCCAAGCTTCTACCTCCTTTTATCTTGCCAATCTTCATCTCGCATACATCTGTCCTGCATTGCTTGCATCTCTCCGTCATTCCATGTAAGTTTAGGGTCTTCCATTTTTCTTTCGTTTTTTGGGGTTGCTAGTGAAATATTCTTAAATGGTTACCGTTCCTATGTCATTCGTTTTAAATGTCCATACCAATTCAACCTCCTATCATCTATTATATCTAAGATATTTACTGATATAACCTCCATTTTTTTCCGAATAGATTAATTTTTTATACTTTCTGTTCCTGTCACACCACAGCTGCGTCTCCCGAAATACATCTACATCGCTCTTAACTTTCCTTCATTTCCTTTGTTATTTCCCAAACCTCAGAACCATATAGTGCAATACTCTCCACTAACGTTTTGTAGATTCTTCTTTTCACCTTTACTGTTGTATTTTTATTCCAAGTAATTGAGTGTAACTGTCTTGTTGCAACTATGCCCTTCGCTATTCACTGCTTAATTTCCTCCTCGCTTCCTATTTTACTAGGAATATTTGTTCCAAAGTATTTATATGTGGTTCAGCACTTAACTACACTTCCGTTTATAAAAATTTACTTGTAAGGTCCCTTTCACATATTTCTTATTCAATTTTCTTAGTATGTAGCATGCGTCTTCGGCGAATATAGCCTCATCATCATAAAAATTCAAAGTATACAGGGTGTTATCATTTATGGGTATTCCCATGGTGTGGCATTTCTTTCTCCAGTTTTTGAGTGCATCATTCAAATGTATTTTAAAAATTGTAGGTGCTATCAGCACCCTTGTCTCAACCCTTCAATTACGTGGAATTCTGATGACTGGTATGTTCCTAGATATTTCTGATAGGCCCTCTTCTTTTCCAGAATCTTTTTATTGGGGAAAATTACAGTGAGGAGATTTAATGCTATAATTTCGATTATGTCGTATATCAAGACTTTGAAGCGAAAAGATCTAATTAGTTACTGTTAGAAACGTGGGAGTGGAAATTCTTTCGTCTTCTTCGAAATCGTCTTCAAAAAAGAACTTTCTCTAAGTTCAATATCCCTTGAAATGCTGATGATCTTACAGAAACCCAACGTTATCAACAAAATATTGGACGCGTTTTACTTACGGTAAGCAATAGCCTATGAATTCTTCGCAGACTTGCCAGGAGACCAACGGCAGCGACGAGGAAGTCGACAGATCCCACCGCCACAATAGTCATGGCCAAAAATTTTGTGTAGAACAGCATGAAGTCCTGGTACGGTAACATGTGATCCCGGAGGACAATCGCCAGAGCCACCAGACCTGTAGAGGTCACCTGTCGAAAAGGTTAAGAGGGTATTACACTGTTTTTCATCCATAAAGGGACTACTTGAGGGTTTCTTCAATAGAATGGTATCTGCGAGTGAACAAGGCAGGTTTGAACTAGCCGATATTAACGTAAATGTGATTGCTGGGAAAACCCTACAGAAACCGTCATCAATAGTTGTCCAAAGCTCTTTCGTTGACTGAAGATCAGGGTTTGAGGTAGTATTCCGTAAGTCACATTTCCAATGGTATCAACAGACATCAGTTACCGTACGCCAAACAAGAAACATGTAACCTCTACCCGCCCTTTGTGACACTGTGGTTGGCTACCAGTCAAAAAAGAGATTACTCACTTGATTTTTTAAGTTTGTAAGGAGACATTGAGATCAAATTTTCATTTGTAAGCACCAGACGATACATTTTTATCTTCCCTGAAGAATAACCATCCACCATAAAATGGAATTACTAAACAGCATCAGAGATAACATTTGGAAAGCGAATAATAACCACAACCACACCAGCAGATGCTTGATGTCTCCTCTGAGCAAAATCGTAGAAGACGAGTTAGCTGTCCATCAAGCTAAAGTCACTGCAAATTCCAACCACAATCATAGATGACATATGGAAGATATATAACACGAAATTTCTGGATCACTGGAAGGAACCTCAGCAGTAACAACGAACCTGTCAGCCTACACCTGAACAATCATAAAGTTCTTCTCTTCCTCAAGGATCTCACAAAAAATAATCAAATAGTGCTTTACAGGCTAAAGGTGAACCATACCAATAACACAACAATCTTTTTTTTTTCCAGAGAGCCTCCACTACAGTACAAGTCTTGCAAGGTACACCTAACAATGGTCCACATCTTTTTCCATTGCCATTGTTACAACAATTTAAGGGAGAACTGTACTAGGATCATCTCGACCGAAAGACGTTCATATATATTTGGAAAAGGCAATCAATAGACTATTATAATTTCTAAAAGTGATCAACCTATATGACAAAATTTAATTCAAGCAACTTGTAAACCTTATTTAATCCACTTATTACAATAATTATGTTCTCCTTGACTTCGTTAATGTGGTCGCCAACATTTGGACGCGGTCTAAAATAATAAAGAAAAGAGAATAAATAATAAACAGAAAGGAATTCTTGAGGAGTAACCAACACGTAAACGGAGTCGCCATCTTCGATTCTTAGCAATCATTTTCTGTATAGTCAGAGGACACAGAGATTTTTTAAAACATCGTGAATAGGAATTTTTCTAGAACATTTTAAAACAATGTGTGTGGTGAAATGAGTTATAAATGATTTGCTTTGAAATTAAGCAATAGTGAGGTGATGAAGAACGTCTTACTGTCACGTTCACTGGATAAAAGCAAGAAAATATAAAGTTAGAAAGAAAATTCGTAGACGCGAAACTAAAATTTCAAAATAATATAAAAATTATTGAAATAAATTAAAATTCGTTCTTCGATTATTACAAGAAATTACAAATGTAGAATAAAAACTATTTCTCGTTCCGTATTGAATTCGTGAAGGTTGCGAAGTGATGAGTAATACAAGAAACTATTATCAACTACCTTGAATTATGTGGGCCGTAGTAGATAATCTTTTTGAAGGACAAATATTGAAGAGAAGATTTAGTCTATATCTGGCGGCATTGACCTTTAAGGAAAGCAACGTTTTCCTTGGATTATTACAGATCACGGGGAAATCGTGAGATAAATTTGCTTTCAGGGAAACTATTAGAATAAGATTAGTTAGTTATTTTGGAGGCAAGATTTGCTTTAATACAGACAGTAAAATTTAAAAAAATTAAATCGATTCTTATAACATTACCGTTATTTACAAATCCACGAATTCACTCTACATCCTAATCAAAAATTGGTAAAAGAACCAGCCAACCCCCAGGACAATCATAATAAAGTTATAGGGTTTCTTGTAACGATTGTCCAGATGTTTACATAGGACAAACCAAACGAGCTCTAAAAAACAGAATTAAGGAACAAAGGTCAAATTATATGCTGCCAACAGTGAAATATTCTGCAGTTAGTAGACATGGTACGACAAACAATACCTTTCTAATTTAAAAACTCAAAAATGGTTCATAGTAAACGCAGATAAAATGGTTGACTGATATATGAAATTATTCTGTATAAATTGTGTAAGGATACCGTTAATGATCCAAAAGATATGGTGCAATACTTTACTCAAATTTTTCGTAATGGAAATGACGCCCAGTGTAATGAGATCAATCCAATTTTAAGATTTTACCTGATGAGGTTCACAACTTTAATATTCTAATAATTATGCTGTAGGGATGGTAACACACTCTAATACCGGGAAATAGTGACCCTTTCGCTATTTACTCTCAAAAAGTCTTATACATGGACAGGTTGCGACCTCTTCCACTCGAAGCCGCTATTAACACAACATTGTACTGCTTGTCTTCTTCCCATTGTCGTCCTCTTGACTCGTTGCCACACCAAAAAAATAATAATTACAATTATCTACAATATAATCTACATTGGCCATCGACTTATAGCAAGAAATTAATAACAGGTAGAGTTTGAGGCTAAAATTCACAACTTTCCTGGAATGCTAATGAAATTCGCAATTATGATCGCAAAATTTGGTATCCCACGGTTTCTCGTCATGTAAAAATATATTATAATTATGAAGTACTCGCCAAAGTATTTATTTAGAGAATCTTCTGTACATACCTTGTTTTCTGTGACGGTATGTTTCACCATTCTGAATTTTTTTTAATTAAAAATATTAGTTTAAGAAATATTATTCCCATCGGCCCTACAAAACGTCACGTTTCTGAAATGACTTTTCAATACTAATAATAATGAGGTTACTTAAAAAGACAAAAGCTTACTATTTTTAAATGCGCTGTAGTGAAATAAGGGGGAAAAAAATAAAATCATGGCAATTTTGATTTTAGTACAATATAACGTATCCCCTTTTCTCTTTGGATTTGCGAAAACAATTTAATTCACTACAAATCCGGAAGAAAGAATTCAATTGTCGTCAGTAACGACGTCAATTAATGCCAAATGTGAGGAATTCTAGGAAGCTGAGTGATATTGGCGTACGCCATACCATCAACGGAACTACTCAAGTTCTATTGCGGAACCATAATCGCCGTTATCTTCAGATGATTACGAGACTCAACGCGGGTTCCCTACAAAAAATAATTTCTTGAGAAACCACTTCATGTAGATGACCACATTCTGATACGATTTCTTTGTGAATGTGCCGACTCTAGGACAAATATTTACCCATGAAGGTCATCTTAATTTCATAAACGTGAGTAAAAGGCGTTGCCCACCATTTCCTTAATTTTTTTTATAGTTAATTAAACAGATATGTGTTTCGTCAGTCTTAAGAGGCGGTAGATATTAATAAAATCCTTCCAATTTCTAATAATTTACGTTCTTTTATTAAAGGGCATTTAAAACAATTCATAAATAGTAAATCAGCCTACAGGCAAATTTAATATTAACTTTACTAACATTAACTGTTTTGTTCCTAAATATGGAACCTCATCTGGCGAATTTAAAAAAATAAATAATCGCCCTCTGTCTTGTTCGACATGCACTTCAAATTTTTTCATCTCCCTACTCAGAACAGGAATTCGATTATTCGACACGGACCACAATCTATGGTCGAAACGTCGACTTTGTGTCCAAAATTTTTCCAAAATTTATTGTATAAGTCTGTTATACGGGTCGTTATGTTTACTTAATCTGTTATTCAAATAATGATACTTTTAATTGTTTTTCGCGATTGTCGGGTAAGCGATTCGACTTAATAGTTACAGAAAAGTCCGGTCTCGGGCGCCAGGTTCGCAATTCTGTATCGTTTGCATTGAGACTCATAAAACATTTTGCACTACTATTAAATAATTAAAAAAATGTTAGTACCTGAAATAAAATGTTTGTTAAACTCTATCATTATTTCACTCTAACCACTAATTTAATAATTAATGATTGATTAAGAGCATATATCTAGGGTGGATGGTGCTCTAGATTTATCGTATTACTAAGTCTGGTTAGTAGGGTATATTACTTTTAGCATTTCCTGGGGGGTACTTGGTAGTCGTTGGATAGACTCAATGGGTTTTCTTGTTGTGAATGAGATAGTGATAAGATTTTTTGCTTGAGTGGCTTCGTATTTTGTTCGCGCTTATTCCCGAGACTCGGCTAAGGACTCCTGTTTTGGTTTCGAATATAATGGTTTAGTTTTCATTTGTGGGTTATTCGAGACTGAAGATTTAAGGGTTGTCACTTATGGAATTGTCACACTTTTGTGAGAAGAGAGAGGAGGACGGTATTTCCGTTGTCACTCGCGGATTGGCAATTTCTTTCTGAGGTTGTACATCGGTTTGGACTGACAGCTGTACTCTGATCAATATATATGATTTGAGTAAACCGTACCAAGAGGAAAACATTGTAAACAGGTTTCGTTTCTTAATGTTTAATATCCACAGATGTGCTGCTCAATGTGTAGAGTTGACGGACGACGATGAGGATATAAAAACGCAATTAATCCTATATTTGAAAAAAAAATAACAGTGAGTGTTAAATGAGGACGTGAGAATGGCTTCGTAAGAAAAACTGTGCCTCGATCACGCCTAAGTTAAATTATTTGAAATATATGGGATCGAAGCCTGTCACGTGCCATTTCCATTTCACTTTGTTGGATCTTCGTTCAAATAAATTTTCCAGCCACCGCACCGTACCGTAGAGTGAGAAATAAGTAAGTTGGCTTACCATGATTGCGCCGCTGGAAACTGCGGCTATGTAACGCACCCTGTTAATCCACATCTCTCTCGCACTAATACTTTTCGGAACACTGATATTTCCTACTACTATAGAGATTATCTTATCGTCCTCTTTGTTGAAGCGAGAAAAACACAACTGAAGTTGTAAGAGCGACCTATATCGATCGGAAAGATAAGGTTAGATGGTGCGTAATCGCGTCTTTGTACTTGACAATTGTGCGATGTAAATACGCAAGTGTTAAGCCATTGATTGATTACACATTGTTGAGCAATAGGGAAAAATTAACATCTTTACGGTTTTTCACGTGTCCATCAGAAGATGACGAAAACGGGTTGCGTACTGTTTACAGCAATCAAATGTATTTGTAATAGATCGCTGCTTGGGTAATGCTAAGATATTTCAAAACAAGGAGAATTTATCCAATTGAAACTTATCGTAGAAAATGATCATCACCATCATCAGCTCTACGGTCCCTTGAAGTGGACTTTGTCTTCGCGTACTATTGTCCTCCATTCCATTATGTTCTGGGCCCTGGCATGTTTCCAAGATCAAGCCACGGTTTCTGAGGTCTTCCTCCCATGATTGCGTTTTCTTTGGTAATCTCTCTTCGTTCATCTTATTCTCATAGCTTTTATATGATCCTTGCACTACCCTGTTGGATCTTATCTTCCAATTCCATCTCACATACACTGGCCCATATTTTCTACGGATAATCTTCCTCTCAAACACTAAAAGGTACTGTTGATCTCCATATGAATGAAGGCTTTATCATAATCTCGGATAATTCGAACAGGCTAGACTGGAAGGAAGATGGCGTTTAGGAACGGCGATTTTTGTTAGGTGAAAGCAGAGGCAGTCAGACAGCAACTAATATGGACAATGAGACAGGAACTTTGTCTCGAACAGGTTCCGTGACACAAATAATGAGAAACAAATTATTTTATGCCACCGCATTGGACTTTCAAATATGAGACCATTCTTCCGAGTTGAGGTACTTGAGACTTTTACAGAAACACAATGGCTCCGGAAAAGGACACTGCACAATTCACTGTCATCTAAACTGAGCGTTCGCTCGACTGCAGCCGGTAGATGGGAGACAGTTTTGTATTTTCATGCATCAACGGAGACATTAACTGTAAGAGGCTAGTGTTGTGTAAGCCACTTTCAAGTGAAAGACGTCAGAGTTGTTACTCTTAAAAAAAATTCTTATGATTTATTATTCTTTCTTTCTTGTCCTCTTCTTGTGTCGAGGTTCTTGACAGAGAGATCGCCATTATTTTAATCAGTTTGAGTTTCAAGTGTGATGGTGATTGGCCAACAGCAATAAAAGACGTAAACAAACGCCCACGCCCTTGCCAAGAATCGAACTCTTTTTTTTTGCGAGGGCAGGTGAAAATCTTCTAAAGACACTATCTCAGGGTCCGCACTGGATAGTAGTGTGGGATTCTACCCACTAAAAACACCTCCCTTTCCAACGATGACTGTGTATTTTCCTGTGGGACCGTCGTTAGACATTACTTCACAGCGTCAAGCTCTCTGTCTCCTTTAAACACTATTATTTCTCTCTTTTTCGTAATTTCTTAATCTTTGAATTACTGTATCTTCGAACTCTGGACCTCTATGGTACGAGGCAGTGATGCTAGCCACTAGACCACAGATATGATTTACACGAAACTCGGTTTATCACCTAAAAGAGATGCAGGGCAAACCCTAAAAGACCTGTAGGTAGGTCGGGCAATTGGTTACTATTAACACGTCCTTCTGAATAACATGAGATGAGTTTACTGTTGGGCCACAGCATTTTCTTCTCCATGTCTCCACCAGCTTTAGGAGGCAGTTGGCCGACTGATCAAATGGGATCAGCGGGATTACCGTATGCGGAAGGTATTCGATCCCAGTACATAAACCTCCCAAAAAAAGGTGCCTTGGCATCTGAGGACCTAGAAAAAACCAGAGAAAATCAATCTGAGGAGAAATACCTGCGAAAGAAATTTCCCACAGGCAACCCTTTTTGGTATTTTTGTAAATCTTCACATAAATTAATAACATCTCTCAATATGTATCTGCTGCAGTTGTTTGATCATATAAGGAGAAGTTTCATTTTAAAAGCGTGGTTGACCTCAAGTGTGGTCCTTCCAGTTATGAAGCACTTGGTCCAGTTCTATTTCCCACAAACGTCCACTTATGCTGCAGAAGCCAGCCATGAAACAACTTAGAAGGTAATAAATCATGTTGTTGACACCTCCACCAATATCTCGAAATACCTTCATACATATTTATGTCCGCGCCGCGCTTCTTGCCTGTATATTTGTCAACCAGAACATTCAAGCTTTTAGCAGCGCTAATATTGGACTCTTTACCTTTGCTTCAAAGTAATGTGTAAGGTCTAGAATACTTTTTATAAATGAGCCGCTATAAATAGGAAAAACGGATTTATGGTGCGTAAATCAAGTACAATTTAAACATTTGCTCATAGGCAAGAAAAATAAAGTTTCAATTCGAATTAATCTTTCTACATAGAGTCGAAGAAAACCCCAATAAAATAAGCTGAAATATTACTTTCGTATTATAAAGATTTAAATATTACATTCCATTACTGAAATGAAACACAAAGTGACCTTTGAAAAAACACTTCTGCTTTTCATCTTCATCTTCAAGATAATAGCTACATTGAATTTTAAGGCATTCCCTAACGCACTGTCTAAATTCCTCACCTTCTAGCTTTGTTTCCAGTTCGTAGAGTTTGCGAAGGACGGAACATACCGTAGGGTTATTATTCTTCAGTCACGCTGAGTCTCCTGAAGAATTTTGAACTCGCAAATTCTTAACAACGGTGGTCGATTTTCCTTACAATTTCAAATTTTTTCGTTTTTTTATTTCCATGTCTACATAAATCTTAACAGAGGACATTTTATGCATTATCACCCTTATAAGTAACAGGGCGAAAATGAATCGTTAAAATTCTCCTTCAAGAAATATTTTCTGGGTGAATGTTTAACATTAATTTTTCCCATATCATTTTGATTTTGGCCCTTTAGAACTCAAACTATACCATCTGTAACTTTCTGAAATAAATCATGGCACTCAGGTCGTGGCAACCCTGACGTACTATTCATACTTCCGTCTGACCGTAGCCAGTTTTTTTGTTTACTATTTGTATTTTCTCAGCCATTTGATACTTCTTCTTTACTATCTTATATGTTGTAAGGAATATCTGCAAAGTTGCGCTGAAACCTCCAGATAATTTGTATTTAAAATGTTATGTTATTTCTTCTGACACTATAATTTGTCTGAAAGTTGCGGGTTTTTTATTTACTATTATTCCTACATATATATATATATATATATATGTATACGTCCTGAAACATTTATCATGCCGCACGACAATTGTTCTACGCCAAGTAAAACTTATTTTTATTACTATACAATGGTCAAGTATTCTTAAAAATATGCCTGAGGAATTTTTTCTCCATAAAAAACTAAAGTAATATCCCGTAATCAAATAAAGAGTAAGTGTAATTATCATTGTTATTTATAATATTCTGAAAATAAAATTTAGAACAAATAATCTGAAAACCTATTAAACAATTTTAATCAACAGTGAGAGGAATATCATGGCTTATAGGTGAAAGTCAGTTACCGAAGAAAACAGTGATTTAGAACGTATGACGTCCTTTGTTCACTGTTATTATTATTACCCTGGACGTTATTCTTCTCCTTTGCGCGTTGCGTCGTGCAAACAGCCTACGTAATGAAATACACGGGGTTTTAAGTTGGGAGAGTAATTTAGCTAAATTGCTGTCACGCGGTGCGCTAAAGGTAAATATACTCCGACTAGGAGGTAAAACAGGTTCTTGCTTCTCTACCCTTGTATATTTACAAGCTTAATCAACCTCCTTTCTAGGCATTTAACAAGTGCGGGCATCTGAATAAAGACAAAATAAACAACTTACAACTTGAAGCGGCTGTCACCAGATATAGTAGTAGTGTGAGCAATTATAAGTAAGACTCGTCGTACCAAGCGTGTTACCATTATAGTTATTATCAGGCAATTAATGTCCAGTGTCATCCAAATGGCATACCTTTGTGATAAGATGCCGGAATATTGTGGCAACTATGATGTGATTTGCAAACAAAGGTAAGCAGCTTGTTAAAACTTGAAGTAAAGGGTTAATTAACGAAATAATCATAATTTATACTTTATAAAAAAACCTCTAACGTTAACGTATAAAATTTGTTTTAGTGACACTACTTTAAAATTTTGTAACGTTTAAATAGGGTTGGATTCTACTTTAAATTAAATGATAGCAAGGATAATATTTTTCTTTTTGGTTTTTAATCTTCCATTAAAATACTTTATTCGTTGTAATGGTTCATTAATTTTTTTTATTAATTTCTGAAATGACTGGACTATGGTATGGTTGCATCTCGGAAATGTTAACATTTATACTAGAAGTGACAATAGACAATAGCCAGCAGAGGGAAACGTTAGGGCTGCACAGAATTAGTATTTGAGAAGTATTTGGATACGGGTAATTGGAAGGAATGCTACAGGTTTCAGTTGTTTCTAGTAACATTCCACGGTTACTTACAGAGAAACGAAATATTAAAAAATAACGTGTGCAAAATGTTGGACACTATAGTCGTAGTGTTACTTACGTTTAAATGAATACATATCTCTCAATAGAATTCAACACTATAAGCAACCAAAAGATCTGTTGTTAAAATTATTTTAAATTGACCATAAAATTTTAGAGAAAATAGAATTTGGATGATCTAGACGTGTTACATTTAAACAATAAACTTGATACGCATTTTTCCAAAACTAAATTCATCATGGTGCTCTCACACATCTTTCTTGTGGGAATTGTATTTGAAGTACATCGATCCCAGAAGTTTATGCAACCATACTCCCTTCAGGACGAATCCAAACTGTAACGAATGGAGGGTAACACCCACGTCAGTAAATTCACAGTCCACAGAGTGGCAAAAAAATCCCTTAACTGGAGACAAGAATTATGTCTGATGACACACTATCAATAAAACGTCTACACAAATATTTTCTTTACACTATATAATTTCCAGATTTTATTTTTAGGCGGTTTTTTATAATTGTTAAATTAGTGTTGTGGGGGTTTGTTGGATAAATATTAATAAAAAAAAGGAATTGAAATTTTAATCAAAATTTTATTCAATTAAAAATTTAACATTTGTCAGTTAAATCAATTCAATAAAAAGTAATATATGAAACTACAAAAAATAATTAATTCATTTAAATTTGAGTCGGCTATTTGCTGTGCTGAACGGAGAACAATAATTTTATCTAGGGTGTAGTGGGGACAAAAACAAAATTTGGCATCGATTTTTTTTTTAAAATTAACACTCAAAATCTCGTGGTCCTCGTCAGCTGCGGTTGCCGGAAACAGTTTCTCGTTGTTGTTTTTTTGTTTCGTCCGCAACCAGCCATGTCGATGAAGAGAATCTTCCAGATAATTGTGGAATACACAGCGGTGTTGAAGAATCGATATTCTGAACGTAGCGAACATTTCCTCAGTTCCGTCTTTTATTTATTTTGTTCCGTCTTCGTCTGTCTGGCAGGGTTTAAAAGGGTGTTTCCTTTTTTGCTGGTTCGTCAAGGGTTCGGAGATGCAGGCTGCGAAAGTGTCCCGGAATCTTCCAGCGTAAAAAGGGTGGCTAGCGGGACCCAATATTTTCATTTCCTCCGGCGATTTGACTCGGACCCTTTCCATGTCCTATCCCTTCCAGCTTATTGTCACAAGGGATGTGCACGTGAAGTTCCTCTTAATTTACAAGTGTCACTTTTTTTAGGCCTCCAGGGCTCCACTGTCAGTCTTCCTTTCCAGAAATATGTCAGCCATTGATAGTAATGGTATTGGATTATCGTCTGGCTATATGTACAACCCAGGGGTTCCGGGTTCGAATCCTGGCATGGGCTTGGATATTTGACCAAGTGTCACCCCAAACTCGGAATATGTCACGCAGTCGTCCTGACAGGCCCAGACCCTCAATGGGCTGTAGAGACAATAAGATATGTATAATTTCAATTAGACGTTAAAATTAACCAATCGCGTTCATTATTTTTCGAGTCTCCTTCTTTGTAAATTTTTCTTTACGAATATATAAAATTTTCTTACTTTTCTACATGCTTTCATAGTTACGTGTTATACACCCACGCATTTACTTATCCGTCTATGCCATAAAAACAAACACTCTTAAGGGTTCTTTCCCTTTAAAGGAGGTTGAAGGAGCGTATTGATTTCCTCGCGGAGGACTGGAGCTCCACATGACCTTCCCCGATATTGCCTGCCAGCTGGTGGAGATTGTGTGCTTTGGAAAAGAGGGTAGGTCGTTTGGTGTAATGAAGATTAATAGCGTAATTCTGTCTACGCCAACCAGACTTTTGGAACTGTTATAGGCCCTGACCGTTCAAAATGCAAATTCCCTTGTGCCATTCTGTATAACGTGCAGAGAGATAGTCTTGACCTCAAAATTATTGCGGAAAAGGAGACAAAATATAACTAGAATAATTTAACAGAGTATTGAGGGGTCGCAGTGGACTACAGGATCCCAATTTTGATTCATAATTTTTTTTACAACTGACATTCGTTATAAAATACCTTAAATAAAACACTATAATATTTATGAAAATGGTTTTGCCGAATTATAACTTACAAATTGTAAAAAGAAAATTTAAATACAATTCTTAGTAAACTTATATTACAAAAAAATTAAATTCAAACAAAAAGCATTTATTTTTAATGACTAAATGAGTCGTATATCGCAAATGTACCCACATACGTAATTTTATATTATATTAAGAGTTGTCTAAGTGAGTACTAACGTAAAGTACATCTATTGGAAGAGAAACAAATTTGAACCATATGTATATTTTTTTTTCAGGTGAAACGTTCTGGTTTTTATTATGTCAAAATATGTAAAATTAAGTTTACTTGCGTTTAGGTATTGAAATATTTTTAAAGTATATCCTAGACTGTTACTAAAAAATATATTAAATTTTTTAATGTTTTTAACTGTACAAATATATTTCATAAAAAATTAATATACTTCAAAAATATTTTTTTACTGAAACCGTAGTGATTACTACGGTATTTCAGATATTTTTCGCACGAGTGTTAACCTTAACAACAGTCAAAAACAAAAAAAAATTATTTGTGATCTTACAATAGTTTTATTTTTATACCTGTATTTTACACAAAATAAATCTAAACTGCTTTAAGGCGTGGATGTAGAAGCAGGTCAAGAAACAGGTATATAAATAAAGTCATTAGAGATATTAAAATATTAAATGATATTAAAATTCAGGGAGAAATTTTAGAAATTTATTAGTTTTCTGAAAAGTCGGCATCGGAGCCATTACAGTTCCCGTACTCGATTATTTTTAGCAGAATTTTTTTTTCTATTAAAATGTACACTAGGAGCACTGGTATCTATTGCAAAAGGAACTCAGAGGTTATTATCAGGAAAAACATTTAATTAAGAACGAAACCTCCAAGTACTTATGTGTTTGCAAAATGGTTAGGTGGCCCGGGTTTATTTTTAAAAAAATAATTTCAGAAAAATATTCCATAAAACGTATCCTCTGAGCACTGGTACGAATTTGAAAAAGCCCCATTTCATTTGAAGCCAAGCACAAAAGATGTGATAGTTAAAAACCAGAAGACAAAAAGACAAATGAAGAATGGAATTAATTGGTGTGGTTGGTTAACTTATTTATTCAGACCGTTTCGTTATTCTAGCAATTATAAAGGGAGGTTGGTTATTTTTCGGAGTGTTACATTTCATTTCTTTTTTGCTGTGCTGAATCAACAATAATATTGTTAAGTGGTATGTATATTGAGGGGGGGTTGCAGTGCGTGTTTGTTAAACACTTGTCCTCTCGCCCACAGGAACACAATTTCGCCCTCCCTCACGTTGTTCCAGCATAATGAGATTGTAGACTACGACTACGCTTTTGAGTGCAACAATATTTACCTTGGTGATATGTTTGCGTTTTTGTTAACCTCTAAGTGAATTGACGAGGAAAACCTCTGTGAGAGGAATGGTATGATGTATATTCTATTTGTGAAGTTTTGTGTATGAACCAACGAATCATGAAGCCTAATATTGGCAAACCTAATAATCATGAAGTAATAAAAGTTAAATTGAAAAATAACATTGAAATAAGCCTGCAGCTGAGATATTTTTCAAATTTTAGATGTAAACTGAAAGAGAGATCATTCTAAGTGAACGATTGGTTAAAGTTGTTCTAAAGTCCATAGATCAGTCGTTGATTTAATAATTAACATTTTGCGTGGTTTCACTTCCACTCTCTCAGTGCAATGTAATTGTTTTCTTAATTCCTTAAATGTTAATTTGATGACGTTATCGGCATGAGACTCCACTTCAAAGATAAGTTCAACTATTATTACGTCTTTTTTAGGCCCTCCACAGCTCACTGCAAATGGATACTTTGAGATGATAATCTCTGAATAATGAACCAAAACAATGCAAAGTTAGCTATAAAACTTACTTCTTTCAACCATTATAATTATAGTAACGAAATAAAAAAAACTGATTTGTAATATCTTTGGAATGTTCAAGAACTGATGTAATATGATTAATAACAACCATTTATTATTTACTTTACTTACCTTTCGTTTCTAGAATTTTCAGTTTCAAGAATGTTCTAGTTCTGCAATATTCGACGAATGTATTAGATCTCGAAACGGAAGCAGTCTTTTGCAGCACTTCGGGTTAAAAAGAAAAACGTCTATAACGTCTAGCAGTGTGTGTCACTGTAACTCACGATACTTCAGAAACGTGACAATATTCTGCGATATTGATGTCTGAAATGTTACACATTTAATCCAGTTCATCATAAAGTAATGTTAAAACCGATATAAAGAATCTCGGCAACATTTATGACAGTATTCTCAAATAACCTCTTTGGTTTCGTCTTACTATATCGTTGTATCACCTTCATTTTTTGTGCTAACCTCATGAGTTTCTTCGATTGTGGAAGAATCTACCTATAGTGTATTAAATAATTCTGGATATACTCTTTGACCCTACAGTCCTTCAAGGGTTTTGGCCTACCGGGTCGACTGATATCTTAGATAATCCGTTCTGAATTTGGAGTGAAACATGGTCATCTAATTCTCCAGCATCTTAGAGGATTACTGTATAATTAATTTTTCTGGTAATTAATTCTCACCTTACTCGTACTTTTCGACTGATAGTTAACAATGTCAGTTCTTCGATGTAAATGATTATTGTTTTCTATTGTTTAATTTAGTGTTTCGTACTGTCTTGATAATTAAATTATTTATACAGGAGAAGAATTCGTTGACGGTTAAGAAGTTGTGTATTGCCATTCAGAAATGGTCCGCGGAGTTATGCCATTTCCTCGTCTCGGTGCAAGCCGGATTCTTGCAGGTGTGTCTTGCATTAACAATGCAGTCACGAAGAGAGACCTGCGCGCGTTTTGTGGGCACGGGTTTCTTCTTCAATGAGGACCGACGTCCGTATCTCATGTCACTGGAGTAATAAATGCCCCAACGCTAATAATGGTCGCATCTGTCTGAGGCCAGAATCGCAGGCGCTAGGCGACATGTGTATTCGCTCCTTTTATCATCGAACATACATATATACATACATACATACGCCAGCCTCTTTAATATTAATGCCGGAGTTATTTGTAAGAGACAGAGAGACGCGCGCGTGCATTAAAGTGGATGCCCATTCATAACCCGTCTTGTATTCACAGGCGATTCATTAGAACCTCGGGTCCATTCGCAAGGCCAGCAACGCCAGAGATATTACGCCTCCTCAAGCACCTGCAATAAATCAGTCTGTGCTCTCATTCACGGACTCGCCAAGGCCGGACGCCTGACCTTTCTTGTCTTCTTTCCTTTACTCTTCAGTCCGCACAACTACTTCAACAAAAAGAAAAGGTTTACTGAAACATAATTAAAATATATATTAATTCATATTAATTTCAGATAAAGCTGATTCTTTTACTATTAGATCTCTACAAAGACCATGATGGGAACATTAGTGTTTTAATTGTAATAATAGAAAATATAAATGTTCATTTTTAAAAAAAAGTTCATTTTCAAGCGAAAAAATAAAATAATTGCTGCCAATTAAAATAACCCTTACATACTCAAGAGTTTTTTCTCGGATTTTTATTTTAGTTTGTTTATATCTTTACTTAAAAACCAGCAATCATTCACTAAACAGTCAAACAAACTCATAGAATCCTGTTTTTTTAATGTTTTTAACTGTACAAATATATTTCATAAAAAATTAATATACTTCAAAAATTTTTTTTACTGAAACCGTAGTGATTGCTACGGTATTTCAGATATTTTTCTCACCTTAACAACAGTCAAAAACAAAAAAAAATTATTTGTGATCTTACAATAGTTTTATTTTTATACCTGTATTTTACACAAAATAAATCTAAACTGCTTTAAGGCGTGGATGTAGAACCAGGTCAAGAAACAGGCATATAAATAAAGTCATTAGAGATATTAAAATATTAAAAGACATTAAAATTCAGGGAGAAATTTATTACACAGATATTCAAGAGTTTTTTCTCGGATTTTTATTTTAGTTTGTTTATATCTTTACTTAAAAACCTGCAATCATTCACTAAACAGTCAAACAAAAACTCATAGAATCCTGTTAATAAATGCCAGGGTCCATTTTGCCTGCATTTGCTTCTATGATTTTTTAATGTTTTTAACTGTACAAATATATTTCATAAAAAATTAATATACTTCAAAAATATTTTTTTTACTGAAACCGTAGTGATTACTACGGTATTTCAGATATTTTTCGCACGAGTGTTAACCTTAACAACAGTCAAAAACGAAAAAAAATTATTTGTGATCTTACAATAGTTTTATTTTTATACCTGTATTTTACACAAAATAAATCTAAACTGCTTTAAGGCGTGGATGTAGAAGCAGGTCAAGAAACAGGTATATAAATAAAGTCATTAGAGATATTAAAATATTAAAAGATATTAAAATTCAGGGAGAAATTTTAGGAATTTATTACACATGTATTCAAGAGTTTTTTCTCGGATTTTTATTTTAGTTTGTTTATACCTTTACTTAAAAACCTGCAATCATTCACTAAACAGTCAAACAAACTCATAGAGTCCTGTTAATAAATGGCAGGGTCCATTTTGCCTGCATTTGCTTCTATGATTTTCGAAATTACTCAGCACTGCCCTGTCCTGACATTTTCCAATGAAACTCTTTGTATTAATTTAATTATGGCTCTCGAGTCAAACATCGTTTTACTTACATAATATTATTTTTAACGTAGCCCGTGTAACACAAAGTTACCGATTGCAAACGAAGAAGATTCAATTATTGTATTGTAATTCCTCCAAAAGACTCACTATGATTGAACATGTCACAACAAAATTCGAAATATCTGCTACTGTGAATACAGTTTCTCACGTCTGGCTGATGGAAATTTTTCCCATTGGGTAGAAGTTTGAAACGATATAAAAAGGAGGAGGAAAATACAGAGCAACAGGAGATGATGTGGAAGGAAGTTTCGAGACGGGAATGTCATACTTCGTTGCCACGAGCGACAGCAGAGGTGAGCCATTGAGTTCTGAATAGCGATGGAGAATAGATTAATTCAGTTCCGATTCGAGTGAAAAAGTGGTTTCGGACAGGAAAGCTCATTCGTGATGAGATCCAGCCAGAGTACGTCAACAGGAGCTGAGAGACACCCAGAAACTGCGTGTTAAGGCAGACCAGGGAGGTATGAAACCAGGAGAGGGGAAAGGGATTCGCAGTTGGTGCAAGACCATCCATCCCCTCGTTTCATTCGTCTTCGATATGGGAATGTGCGAGGCAAGTCCTGCATAAAGAATGAACGAACATTCCAGACAGACCATGTCCTCGCCGCACCGCGCCGCCTCGCTCAGTGCGGACGATGCCGGAAAGATAAAGGCACCGGAAAGAAAAAGCTTAGGATTCTGGAGAAGTGACCTAAAGCGCCGAGGGTGACACAAAGTGTCCAAGTAAATTAAGTATAAATAGTTACTGAGACAGAACAAAACGTACACCTAATAAATAAATATTCACATTTTTATAATGCAGTAAATGATTTACTGTAAATTATCGAGTCACATATAAATTGTTGTTGTGAATTGAAACGTTATCATCTTGTGCTCAGTGGTTACAGAGTGGACGGATGATCCAACGCAACACTCTTACTAAAATTCTTTGACGTGTTTATTGACGTTAATCTCCTGTGTATCACTTACTAGTGAATATATTGAAGAAAAATTACGGAGTCTAGTTCCACATCCTCAAAAAAAATTTTTTTAGAGCCACTCAGCGCAACTTAAATACCAAAACTGATAAATAGTATTCAGAGAGATGAGTTGATACGTCGTACTGAATGAGACCCTGGCACCGATTACTTATCATCGATTGATTTGCGGGCTCTTGAAACAAGCAGCTGATGAGAGAGTGGCTAAGATTTCAAATCTATTGGTATTCAAGACCGCGTTTATTTTTTCTTTCTTTCTTTCTCATTGGCTCTATAGCCCATTGAGGGCCTGGGCCTACCGAGTCGACTGCGGACTGTCATCTTGCATGACACATTCCGAATTTGGAGTGACACGTGGTCAGCGTATCGATCCTCCAACAGTCTTAATCCCGGTCTTCTCGACCAAGACCGCGTTTATAGCATTGTTAATAAACTATTAAAGATACTCAGGCATTGTTTGAGAATGAAGCTCTTGTTCGGAATATGAGGACAAAATGGCTGACAGAAATCTATTGAATTTAGCTAAGTAGCGGATGCCAAGCAAAAATTAAAACGAAATATTTCTTCATATATGTTTTTCAAATTCATTGATTTAGTTTCTGAGTGTGTTTCGTTCGTCGATATAACACGAATTGGAATCGCAACAATTAATTTTGTATACAACATGATTTTTGTCCGCGGACCAAGTTAAAATAATTTCATTATTTAAAATTAACAGGAGTACTATAATTAGCCACCAAGTCATGTTACCAAAAGCGGATTTATTATTAGGCCTTTTCACTGGTGAGTCGTTAATTTTATAATTAATTTCAATCATTCTAATTTTATTATTCAAGACTGATGAGCGAAATGTTGCACATTAGACCTAATAATTTGTCTATTCATTTAAATAATTACGGTTGACTCAAATGATGCTATTATTGTAAGTTTTTATTTTATTATAATTTATTTGGCTGTTTATTTCAATGAAGTCAGGTAAATACAGCTTTGCTGTGATTAATATGCTTAAATTGAAAACTTCGGACTTGTGTTCAGACATATTTTCTTGAACAATTGAATGAATGGCCGATAGATAAATATTATTAATAAATTCTTTGGTAGTAGTCCCAAATTTCTTTTCATTATTACTGATAAAATATGGAGGTCATTAAAATTAAATATCGTCCTCCTTCAAAATAATAGAAATACATATTCATACAAATATTTGTTTCACTGTGGGCAGTCGAATCGGCTTTGTGTTGGTTGCAAAATGTGTAGTGTTAATAAAAAATCACAGTAATCGCAGATGTTCATAATATTTTCATATTATTGTTTATTCCTTGATTATTCAGGAAACGTCTATAAGAATAAATCAATGTCCGTCAATATAGGATATTTAAATCGAATTAATAGTACGGCCTTAACAGTCACAGGACACAAAATTATTCACTCACAGATACATGTTATCCATTTAAAATTTACGTGATAAAGTCCACGAATATGGACGAAACGTCGTAGACGTATTAAATAAATAAAAAAGTTGTTTTCTTACAAATTGGCTATATTGTTTACATATTAGTACCATAATAGTACCATGTTTGCATTAGATGTTCGACTAGAGATGACTGAAAATTAGCGTATATATACATACACAAATCCATACTCTGAATGGACAACATACCTCTCATATTTTTCGCGATCGTAGTAAAGCAGAGCGTTCGTTGGCCGGGACTTCCCCTCGGGACTTCGGATGTTATCTCGGACTCTCGGAACAATCCCTCCTCCTTCTCCTCTGATTCCATTCCACGGTGCATTAGTTCTGTGTTAACATGTCTCGTGGACGTGCCTCTATAAATCCAACGACTACACAGTCACGGTCATCGCGGTACAGGAAGTAGAAACTCCTATACACCGACCAGCACTCGGCCTCCACATTCTCACCATTCATGCCGACTAATCTTCCTCCTGAAATATTACACTCCGCGATTTCTTGCAGTACGTCGGTTTGTATTACTTCACTGCTTCTGACAAATAACATACCTTTTTTTATTTGCAAACCTGATTCTCATGTATTGTTTCAGTTGTATCAACTTCATTAATAAATATTTTTAAAGTAGATTAGAAACTTTGATTTATAAAAATAATTCACCCACAAACAGTAACAGTAAAAAGAATCTATGGGCGTCATGGTTTTGCCATATCTCGTTAGTCAATTACGGTGGTAAGGAATATTTAGAACATATAATGATTTAAATTTTGTTAAATGTAAAAATATTGCCACTGTTAGAGGTTATAGTGATGTACAAAAGATCGTACTACGAAAGACTGCCTCCGCTTCGAGGGTCATGGAACATTCCAGAAACAGAACATTCTCGAAACATAAACTACCCGAAAAGAAAGGTAACAAAGTAAATAAAGTAAAATATTTTTAAAAAATGATATCGTTGAGTGGGACTCGAACCTGGGCCCAAATTTCTGCAGCCAAACAACGACTGCAGGTTTTGAGATGTGACAGTATTTTATAAATAATTTTGACAAAAACAATGTTCTGCATAAAATTGAGTGTTTGAACTGTAAAAGTTGTTATGTTGGTTAGACTGACGCAAATTAAAAACAACCAATAGATAAACAATCTATAATAACGAAACACGCATATTTTTGTTTAAAAAAACGTAGGAGTGATTGGAGTATTTAAAAACTTTTAAATGTAGAAAGCAATAATTTTTCTAGATCGATGCGCGAAATGCTTCACAAAAGACCAAATGTAAAATAAAAGAAACGTACATTTTAAATTCAATATATCATTAATTATTATTTTAAATTATTTGTGCATTCTTAATAGTTTAAAATTTAATTATTGGAGTTTTAAAATTTTGGTTATAATAATATAAGTTCTGCGATCTGTTTCTTGAGCATTGTTTTCCCCTCATTACGGCCCCTGATGTGGCAACAGCAACACGATAAAATTTTAATTGTAAATAACTAACAACATTCATACCAAGTGAACTTAACTGAAGAGGTTCCGATAGTCGGTGACGAAATGTTTTACAATTAAAAAAATATCCATTTCTGACTTTTGGCCATTCTTTGTAATTTACTTATAATATTAAATCGGATTAATTCAATTATTTTATTTACAATTTCTTACGTTATATTGAATGTTTATACAAAAGCAGTAAGGGAGATTATACAGGTCACGAACCTAATCACGATTTTGGAAGGATTAACGCTCAATATTTCAGAGACATAATTTAAAAAATATAAGAAACAAAGACAATAGGAACATAATCAAGTAGCCAGTATTAGTAGTGAATCAAAGACAGAAAAGCATGTCATGGTGTCAGCAGGTGCATCCATCATAAAAGGGTAAATTGAAAAACAAAAAGTGCTTCAATAACATCATTCTGAAGCCGGAACTTCACCAGGACCAGTGGAGGAAGTTCATCGTGGGATTTCACTTTGCAGATGAGGTGGCCGATGGCTAAGGAAGCAAGTCCACACTTTTTACTGAAGTGGAAGTTGAAAGGTTGAAAAAATCGTGGAAAAGGAGGGAGACTATATTGAAAAGTAAAAATTTAACCATTATTATTGTTATAAAAGAGAGATACATAGAAAACTTTACACGTTGTAGTTGAACGAAAATAAGTTGTAGCGTTTATTATACAACCTCCCTGCTTCTCTTTAGGTGAAACGCCGGGTAGGATCCTTAAATCACAGCCCGGGGGCCCTAGTTAACCCTTGACTACTTTGCTTTACCTTCCGCATCCCCCCTTTTCAATTCCCTTCCTATGCTATTAAAGGGGAGTTGCCTGTTTCAGGATCACCCTCATGTAGTCTGTTAACCCAAATAAAAATTGTTGAATCTCACTCGATAAAGGTTCTTCCGTAAGTATGGCTGTGTGATTGCTTCATTATTTAGCATAACTGCGAAAAAATCAACTCTCATCGTGTCTCGGTGACGCATTCGGAATATTGAGACACAGCTGTTGCTGCAGTAAGAGAGAGAGAGAGGGGGGGCGAAGGGAAGGAGAGAGAGAGAGAGAGATTTCATTAGAGCTCTGAACGTGGTCGTTAAAATATTGACGGCCCGGGCAGTAAATTCGGCAGCTGACATACTTTGGCGAGGAATAAAAATTTTTCTGGTCAGTGGAGCGCCGTCTAATGACCCTTCAGTTTATGGCGTTCCATTATTGCAGGGTAGCCACCGTAATCAGGAGCCGGGTGCACGACATTTTCTTGGAATTCCGTCCGCTGGCCCTCACTCTGCATATTAAACCTATGCCTTCCAGAAGATCTCGGTTTAATCACTGAACCGTGGAATTCCAAGTGCAGGTGGAGGTCCGATTACGTAAAAAAATCCTTTGAATGTAACGGCCAAACAATACCCGTATTATTTAAGAGGAAAACGAATAATCCAATCTTGAGAATCTGTAAATTATATGCGACCATATGACAAAAAACAGAAAATTTTCTTGGACTCAGCTTTGCGGCTTTATCGTACAGCGGTTCAACAGAGACTGAAAAGTAAAGCAAACATATCAAACCAAAGTTCAATACAGAAGATAACCGAAGAACTTAAAAGAATATCCCAGACCACTTGTTACGGTTTTCAGTTTTATTGACACTATTTGTGTATATTCGCTTACATTAACGCGTTTCCCTGTCATTTCGTACATCTTACGTGACAGTTCCGCGTTCTTAAAGGAAAAGAGTTAAGCCGTTAATCAAAGTCAAAGGTTTATTAGAAGCAGATGACTGAGTTAGTACCACATAACAAAAAATCATTCTCGGGTTAATAGAAATGAAGGCGTTATCAAAATCGAAATAGTGATTAAATTTTAATTAAGGCTTAGTAATAGGGTTATGTTAACAGGCAGACAGATGAAAATTAGATTTATGTTCATTCATCCTCGTCCATAATTTGCCCAAAAGAACAAGAATCTCAATTAATTCTGTGAATAAAATTAGTGGGAGAGAAAATATTCGAAGGATCTTTGTGTCCTTTTATTTTTTTGAAAACCAGAGAAATCAAGTTTGGACTAACATATAACTAATATATGTACCCTTATCAAATAAATGAATGAATTAAATTGGAGGAAAAAGCACCACTTTGTTGTATAACTATTTGTAATTTTATTCTGGTTGGAAATGAAGTTATTCTTAGAGAAATTATAACTATTGATTCAGTTAAAACACATACAGAAAATCATTTATATATATGTTCGTGGCGTTATATGGGTGTGAATCGTGGACGATAGGAGTTGCAGAAAGGAAAACAATAGAAGATTTTGAAATGTGGTGCTGTAGAAGAATGAGTTGGGTGGATAGGGTAACTAACCAGGAAGTTATAAACAGAATAAGGGACGAGAGGACAGTTTGGAGGACTTAAGCTTCATTTGATCCGGGTGGAAACCCAAGAAATGTTTATCCAGTATTTTTATTTATTTATAAAAATTAATAGATAGTATTTCTACATTGATTTATATTATCATTAAACTATTTGTAAATTTGAGTATGTAATAAAATTGAAATCCACCAACTAAGGAATTGGAAACTGGCGACAGTTTTATCCTGTGATTTGTGATTATTAAATTGTTCACTGTACGGAGTCTTTGTTATCTCTTGCAGCTTGTGCCTCCCTGCATCTAGTTAGGTCCCGATTGACTTTTCAGACCTATAAATGCGCGGACGTTAATTGTGATACCACCGGCATGCAAGTAGAGAGATTCTCATCTGGCAGGTGGTCCCTCCCGCTGACATGTTGTGTTTCCCTTTTCTTCTGGTTTTATCTGTTGCAGACTGACACTAAGCTGGAGTGATCGTTTTGTTTTGCTTTCGGACCGTGGTCCGGTCAGTCGAATTTGCAATGTTAAGTTCGTGCGGCAGCTGCAGGGCTTCAGAAAGATGTTCCGAGGACTCGTCGTCTCTTCATCGGATCTCTCTGGGTGGTCGGTCCAACAGGACTCCAGAGAAATATTGCTAAAAATATATACGGCGAAACTGCTTTGCGTTCGGTGACGACGTTGATATTCTGACACGTGCTCTGAATTATTTTTGGTTTTTCAGGAAGACCTCAGTTTTTCTCCTGTCGTTTCGTATATCTTACGTGACAGTTTCGCGTACTTAAAGGAAAAGAGTTAAGCCGTTAATCAAAGTCAAAGGTTTATTAGAAGCAGATGACTGAGTTAGTACCACATAACAAAAAAAGCCTTCTGGGGTTTATAGAAATGAAACTTCACAAGCAACAGTAGAAATCTAACGCACTTATATACTATCAGGGTACCTGCCGTTGCCCAGTAATTAATTTATATTAGCCCGCTGTAGTACTTAATTCAAACCTGTGTAAATAATGAAATTGAAAATTGAGGTGAATTTGTTGATTCTACAGAAGTTTCAAGAGTAGATTATATAAGACAGAAAATGAGTTACGACTCATTTAGATTCCACTGTATATATATAAGATTAATAATGTTTAACGGACAAGGGCAATTTCGTAATTGTTCTGAAAAGTTGGCAAAGTGTTGACAGCTGAGAGAAGGGCGTGGTCTGGCCGTTGCTGAAGGACGCGTGGGCGTGACTCTTCCACCGTGTAATTATTACTGAACATGCGGAAAAAATAAAAACACATCACTCATCCCCCAGATCTTGACCCTTATTACAGTAACAAGCCGTGGACGTCTTCTCTTGTTCACCCACAAACGGCCTCAGAGGGCAGACAAACACTCGGGAGATTCATGGCTAACTTCTAAACCAACTGTAATGAATGCACAATTTTATTTCTCCAGGACTCGTGAAGATGAAATTTACTGTTTTAAGGGAAGCTTGGTGACGTTTGTTAAGACAACGGGGTTCCCTCGGTGAATAAAATCCTTCCTGAAGATAACAATCAACCCTGTCTCTCCTCTTAAATTACGGTGCTATCCGGTTCATAAATTCTCGTTACGTTTGTGTATCCGTCACTACATTTATTATAATTAGTTTTCGCTACAAACTACGACATCTAGTTAAAATTTTGATTCCTTATGATTTCCAGTCTTCCTCGTTAATTCATTTTTGGTTTACAATAGAAAGATATTCTACCCAAACCGGAAGCTTCTGATGAAGAAAGACGTCATTCATCATCATGGCCTGGTAAAATTAAGTAATGATGTAGCAATTAAATGTTTTAGAGACCGATGTCATAATAACGTTTGGTGAGATGTATGAAACCTGGTCAATTAGATAAAGATATCTAACACAGATACTTAACAATTAATTGAAAAATAACTAGGGAAATGTTCACTTTTACATTCGCAATTAGGAAAATTAGATGTGTGTGTTTTTGGACTTTCAGGTAAATAATCACGCAAGCAAATGTGTGGTTAAAACCTTTGTTACATTCTTGAATAGTAATAATGATGAAAAACTGGAAATATACAGACACGTTTAGATATTGTCAAACGATAATTTTTGTTTCTCGCGAACGTCGTCGTCGCCGCCGCCGCACGGATTCACGCAGGTTACGTATGTCATTACGGTAAGACGGATACAAATAGTGTCACGGAAAACACTGAAAAAGTAATTGAGACCGTAAAGTTTTTATTCGACGGAAGTATCGGCTGTTTTTGCTATTTTAATCATTTTCGCCACCTCCGTCCTCAAGAGCGCTAATGTTCGTGCTGCAAAGAACATGTGTGCAAAATTTGGTTAAAATTGCTCCACACGTTTAGATTTTCATGCGGAGCATACATACACGGAAACACACACACGTACGAAATTTGAGCCCCTTTTACGCATAAACATTAAATGTCATTAATAGGAATAAAGTAATTGATCCATCTATTTGATCTGTTTAGCCTGAAATAACTTGTAAACTTAACGAATGTTTTATTTAAGTTACTATATATTTTAAGTACTTAGAAAATAAACAAAAAACTTAGTACATACTGAGACAAGGAGTGATGGTCGCAGCCGCGTGGGAGGCTAACCTTCCATTTCAATGTGAGGAACAACCTCTGTGAATTTTTTAAAACGGGGCAATTAATTTTTCTTTTCTTTTTCCTCTTGACTTTTATCTCTTTGTATCGAGTTCCACCTTTCAACGACGAGGTTATTGTTCCCAGCTTCATAGAAGACATAAAGATCAAAGGGACAAGTTCTTCAAAGACGGACTTTCCTCGGAGATGTTTCATTTGCGTTTGGATGAAGAAAAATTTCATTTCGGCTCGTAACGGGCGTGCTGCATTGTACTGTTCCCTTTTCTATTTAATAAGGCCATATTCCTTCACTAAGTTAATTAATAGTTGCGTCAAGCTTCACAAGATTTTAACAAAAAGGAAAGCCAAGCTTCCTACGTTATGAGTTGCTATTCTTATGATTGTCAAATAAGAGAAACAGAAGTGACGGAAAAAATTATATTAACTTCAAACGATTATCGTTTGGGACTTATTCAGGTAATAAGAAAACATAAACAAATTTCTTCATGATGTTAACTTAAAAGAACTGTAACAAAAGTATTTTCATTAAGTAATAATTATTCAAATCAACATTTTTTATGGGATTTAATTAAATTAATTCAAGTCTGTAGATTTGAATAATTTGTATATTAGCAAAAACATTTATCATTTCTAGCTTTTTTTAATAAATTTTGTTTGTTATTATAATATTTAAGAAATTTACTACCCACTTTTTCAAAATGGTTTAAAAGATCCGAAAGGTCAAAACATAATATATTAATTTACAATGAGTAATGTCTCCAATATTGGTTAATTAACCAGTTTCCTGTCTAATAAAAAAATAATGTGTTGTTTTAGAACGTGTTTATTTTACGTTTAATGCAGGTTTTTAGTTTAGTTTCTGGAATTGAGCCAAATTGTTATCCCAATTAAATACGGATTGGGGGTGGGGAATTATTAAACTGCAATAACCCCTATATGCCAGCCAGCGTAAGATTTGTTAGGAGGCAGTGAACGAAGATAAAGTGCCTCGGTGTGTATTCAAAGAGGACAAAGGCTCGCCGAATGCAATCTAGTCGGCACATGTTGGGCACACACATTAGTAACTACGTAGGACAATGCCACTCCGGCCTTACAATTAATTTCGTTTAATCAACGTAGCCCAGTGAGCGTGCGTATGGTGGAATCCCAGATAGCGTCTGGTCGACTAATGGCGCCCTCTGGCGTTGCTAAATGCGTCTCCGTCAGCCAGCGCTCTCATTACAGAGATGGCGATAAAGGGAGGGAGGGGCAGGTGTTTAATAACGCGTCTGCAATAAAATAGATTTTCTTTAAAAAAAAGCAATGATTTGTTCATATTGGCGCATTATTACAGACGAAACATTTCATTTAACTTCATGCCCTTTAGCTGTCTCTTTGCGTATTACCTACGTCATGCATACTCTATGAAAGCATCCCCAGAAAATAAACAAGTTTAATGTTAACCTCTGGTTCTTAAACATGCTGAGTTTTGGAAAGGATTAACCGGTTCCGTTCAAGCTTACTGTTCCGCTGTTGAAATCATCTGTAATAAATCTAGCACATGTACGAACCATGTCAAATTAACATCGTTTAACATCAAGTCAGGAGTTCGTGCAAACCGCTTTAAACAATATATATGAATGGTCACTTAGATCGGGGTTTAAATTTTCATCACAGAAAACTGAACGCAATCAAAATAGCAACCCGATTCTCACACTAGGAAATCAAAATATAAGACTTGTTAATAGCACTAAAATACTTGGAATGTAACTTTGACGCCAAACTGACATGGATGAAGCATATTTTACACACAATCAATGAATGTAAAAAAATGACTCAATATCCTCAAGTGAATATCCCACAACAATTGGGGTGCGGACAAACAACTGTTACTGTTAACCTATAAAGCCTATAGTACGCTCCAAAATAGATTACGGGTCTATAATATACAGATCTGCAAACAAAAATCTCGAAATGGTGCATAACCAAGGTCTCAGAATTTCTACACCAGTCCCATAGGTAGTATTCTTTTTGAAGCTAAAGAACCACCCTTACAACATCGCAGGGGAGATCCAAATTATGAAACATGCTCTCAAAGCAGCTACATCCAATAACCCTCTCACTTACCATGATATATACCCTAAATATCCAGTTAATATCGACCACCAGCGCTACATACCCATATATGCTATAGTCAAGAGAATGCTCGAGGAGCTAAATATAAAACATACGAAAATAGAAAAAAGAAGAACCATCAAACACCCACCATGGATAATTCCGGATATTCAGACTGATTTATCATATAGCTCACAAAGGACTGCAACTCTGCGCTAATAAGATCTCATACCCTGAACGATTATATTGAAATATACCTATAACAAAGAAATGGCACAATATATGAAAAACTTTAAAACACAGTGATCGTCAGAGACTTCAATAATCTAAGTAACAACACAGATATTGGAAGGAACGAACAGAATAAGAACTGGACACTGCAAATTAAGCCACACTTATCTACTGGATAGATCCATCCCACCTTCAGTCTTGTGATCTGTGTAATTCCGCCTCAAATATAGACCATATCATCAATCAATGCCCCAAATACCACCAACACAGACAAAAATAGCTACTGGGCAAAAACTATTTTGGACTCCCATGAAAACCAAAAAGACATATTACCAAAAGGACAGTAATATTTTTGATTTAATTTAAATGTATTGTATTCTGTGTTCTCTTTTGTTAAAATCTAAAAATCAAATGTAAAGAAGATAAATAATTAGTTAGTGGTAACGAGCATAAAAATGGATGTTAGCAGTCTTTTATTATGTAAATTCATAATAGTAAATAATATGTATATAATTGTATAATAATATGTAAATAGTTGTCACTGTGGTCGCTAATGACCAGGCAGTCGATGCGACCGTTATAAATAAATTTAAAAAACAGTCAAATCAAAAAGAGAATGGAGAAGGTGTATGTATAGTATTTAGGGAGGATCTCTTCCTAGGAGGGAAGCTGAGGTAACGCTACTATCATTCTTGAAAACATTCATAATACGAATCTGAAATACAAACAGCGGGAAGATCACTAACTTTTATAAAACAGCTTCTTGACGTACAGTGTACTTAACTGCACATAAAATATTTCCCTGCTTCAATCTTTTCAGAATGTTTACACTAGCAAAGGCTCGTCCTAATACACGATTTGCTTGGGTGACTAATAAAATGCATTTACATTTTCAGCAAACGCAATTGCATCGTCTCAGCTTGTTACTTGCTGCTGTTTGGTCTTCTAGCACATCATTGTCATTTTGTGACTTTCTTTCTAATTCAAACGTGAAGGACTTCCTGTCATCGTTTTGTTTCAAGCTGATATAGCGCTTTCTGCTTTTCTTCTTCTTTTGGCTAAGCAGGAGCTATCTGGTGTCATATCTGAGGGTATATTTTTAGTCTAGTCGGCGGGCGCCTTGGCTTGTCGGAAGTGGCAATAAAGTGCGACAAACAGGCATTTGTCAGAGGCGATGAAGCTCTTTGGTGTGAAGGGCCCGCCCCTGAGTTATTAGCGTCCTGATGAAGAATTGCACTCCAGAAAAGCGAAATACTGTTTGAAGGAGGAGAGAAATCAACAACAGGTGGTAAAACATAACAACAAAACAGAGGAATTTGAAAAATTACAATATAAATTACAGATGAACGAAATTGCAATGCCATCGTACCGAATCCCATTTAAGCACTCTAAGAGAAAAAAAGTATGTTGTCGGGAATTGTGTAACTTTAAATTTGTGAACAAAATGAGAATTTTTTTATTAATATCAAACTGATACATATTTATTATTATATTTGGTCAAGGACACTGGAATATTTATTGTGTACTAGATTAAAATAGACTAGGTTATCTCCTTCTAGACGCACAAAAGAATTGAGAAAGTTGTCTGATCCAGAAATGCCTCGTATTGCTCCAGTGAACCTTCCTCTCATGTAGAACTACTATGCTTCATAACTTGAATGTTCTTCCAGTCACTACTTCTCGTTATTCTGCTCACCGGATACCGAGTGCCTTTTGGTTTATTCAGTTAAAAAGATTTTTGAAATTGAGTAGGTCTGGGAGGTGACTTACAATCCCCTAAGATTCTCTATCCCATCACAATACCTTTCTTTCCCACACGCTATTTTGAAGTATAGTTCGTGATTGTTGACACTGTCCAAAGATTAAATACCCATCATTTTGGTGCCATCGGAATCAAGTAGTAATTCTCCATCCTCTCAAACCTTGATGATGTTAATAAACATAAAGTAACGATAGAACTGTAAATTGGCTGAAGTTTCGTCACGCTACAAAACTTCCCTTTCGAATCATCCCTGTATATGCTTCTTAAATAACCCTGCTGATATGTCGGGAATCTCAATTGCTGTTCGGAACAATGATCGCTGGATCGATGAGATTCCCGTGAACACAGTCTGTTGGTTAATTTGCGCTGTTTACTTGGGACTAATACCAACCAGGAAGACTGTCGTCGTCGTCCAAACAATGGTTAAGTTCCACGCGCCTTCTCCGGAGGCGTTTACACAGCAACAAACAACACCCGACTCTTTAAGCGTTCCATCAAACAATAGGCGTCTCAACTTCTGTGTATATAAGTTCCTGGAAGTATCGTCTACCACGCGAATCATCGGAAAGGAGTCATCAACATCTTTCCTTTTCAAACGAGTAAGAGGCTTCACTCTCGGTACATACGAATGGAATACGTATCTTTTACATTTTACGGATTAGTTTCTTGACGTACAACATATTCTGAACTGACAGCAATATATTTCCTAGCGCCAATGTTTTCACAATTGCTTTTACACTACTTGCAGTTACATATGCAGATGGTTAACTACAGAGGATGTGGATAGCTTCACTTACTTGAGTAGTGTAGTTACCAAACGCATTCATAAAGCAAATGGTGCCTTTCCACCGGTGTGGAAGAACAACAAAATATCTACCAGGACCAAACTCCGCATCTTCCGAAGTAATGTCAAGTCTGTTCTATTATACGGGTCCGATACTTGGGAAGTGACTAAAGAATTTACCTCCAAGTCAACCTTTGCCAACCATTGCTTAAGACACATTATGAATAACTATTGGCCGGAAGTAATCTCCATCAACGACTATAGAGAAGGACGGGAGAATCCGAGACAGACATACAGATAAAGCGGTGAAAATGGTAAAGGGTCGGACATACTCTGAGTAACGGAAATGAAACCATTGAAAGAGTGAGAGTCACTCGACAGGAATCCGCAGGGTAAAAGGAAGAGAAGGAGACCCAAACAAACATGGCGAAAATCTGTACATATGGGAAGTAATGGAAGAAGGAAAGACCTGGAGAGAGGTGAAGACGTTGGCTGTCAACAGGACAGATGCTATGTTCCATGAGGAATAATAGGAATTGATGACGATGATGTATTTTAATCATTTGTAAAATAAATTCCGTGAATCATTTTCCTTTCATCTTATGGATTGGGTCAGTGATTCTCTTACCAGTTCATGAACTCTAAAATCATAAAACGAATTTATATACATATATATATTTTAGATTTTAGAGTTCATGAACTGGTAAGAGAATCACTGACCAAATCCACAAATCCTCTACTTTCTTTACGTGTGGCAGTTTTTCCCCAAAATATTTGTTTCTATAGAAAAGTTTGATATGAACAATATTATTCATTGCTAATTTAATACTATAAAGGTACATAAATTTGATTTATTACTGACATAAGCTAATGTAATTCTCGAAGGCGGGGTTGATTTTCTCGGAACGAAGACTCTTTTAATGTAACTATCAGAAGGAAGACTGTCCCTTGTTCCTCGAAACAATCTTCGACGAGACGAGAAGGCGGTTGTGGTGTACGTATTGTTTTATTTTCCGAGCGCCGATCTTTTTAATGCAAAGTGGCTCATCTGACAAGGGAAGACCAAGTATTAGCTTGCTGTCACGATGAGGAGCTGGCTGTCCAAGTTGTTGTTTGCGTGAGATATTCTCCTCGACCGACAATTAGTGACCGTTTTCAGGTCACGAAGCTTGGAGCAGCTGTCACGGTGTAACAACGCTCACCCATTGTTTCCTTTGTAGGTTTATGTTGTTCGACCTCTTCAGGAAAGGAAGAAAAGTGGAGAGGATGATTCCGAAACACATCGAGTCAGTGGGCGTAAGTCACCAACCACTCAGCTACAACGTAAAATCCTTGTCTCTCGTGTTGTGTGATCAGGTGAATACTCATCACCTTTGAACTGGGACATCCCCGTCAATTTGTAGTCCGCTATGTTATACAATCATCAATATAATAGAAAGGTAGTAAATATGAAATTTCAGTTCAATAAATTTGCACAAACATTTTATTAGCCCGTGCTTTGCAAACCTGCTTCAGAAAGCACCAAAAATTGGTGAATCCAGAATCACATATAAGGCAATCTACTGCACGGCCCAAAATCCCTTTCATTTTATTTCCTATAATTATAAATAATATAACATTCTTTTGTGATTTAGTGGCTAGCGTCACTGCCTCTCACCACAGAGGTCCCAGGTTCGATTCCTGGCAAGGGCCTGGACACTTGTCTGTGTGTTCATGTTCTCTGACTGAGCAAATTTGACTAAAATAAATACGTTATCTCATTAGAAAGTCGCTGATGATCTTATATTTTTGTGCGGTTATGAAACACAATTTAATTTTCATTATTATTTATCTTGTTACTTTTCGTCCATTAATTAATAATTCCACGTCAAATAGAATTTTATGATCATATAGTTTCTTCTGTAGTTGCATCCAAAAAAGCATCAATTTGGAAATGGTTTCATAGTAAGGAAAGAAGTTTCACATTTGATCACAGATTTTAAACCTATATGTGAACGAATCTCTGTTCTACGGATGAGGGGGAAAATTTTTTAACTGATGTCTCATTAACGTGAGGTTAAGCCCGATGACGAAAAGGAGTCCTTCTATGAATCAATGAAAAAAAACCATATGACTCATGTCCAGTTTAATGATATAAAGATAATATTAGGTGACCCCAACGCTCGAGTAGGCAAAGAGGTTGTACACTATCCCACTATTGGGCGCCACAGCCCGCATGATAACAGCAATGATAATGATAGACGGTTAATAGGATTTGCAACCCCAAAGGAAGGGGTCATAAAATAATACACAAAGGAACATGGGAAATGCCAGATGGTAACATGGCTAATAAAAATGATCATGTAACCATTGACAAAATACATGTATATATGATGGATGTAAGAGCTCTTAAGGGAGAAAATATAGACTTAGAGAAAAAATTAAAAATTGTGAGAAGTACAGAGGAACAAACGCTGAAGATGATAATAATAAATACGACATCGAAGTTCTAAAAAACATGAGGACACTGTCATGAGGCATAACAATTAAACGTATCAGGAATACAAAAACATGGATAACAAAGAAATAGAGCAGATTCCAATTGATGAAGAATGGAAAAAAATTAGAGAAATAATGACTACCGCGTCAAAGGAGGACTTTGGCATAACCTGCAAGCCTGGTATTAAGGATTGGTTTAACGATGATTTTAAAACAAAAACAGAGCATAAATGCTCTAAAAAGGGAATACAAGGACTGTCCTACGCAACATTTTATATTTCTGTTTAGATTTTATACGTAGCAATCACAATGACACTGAGGTTGGTATTTTTTTTAAAGATTTATTAATTTAATAGTAGGCCTTAAGTGATACTAAGTCGTAAATTTTAAGAAACTCTTCGTTTCTATACAAACCAAGCGGGGCCCTTTTTAAATTTACGTGGTACCATAGAAAGGGTGGGGGGGAGGCGACTACCACGGAGGCAGTTACAGAGAGAAAGAAGGAAAGTGTAATTACCATCGCTATATTTCACGCACGAATGCAACTAACATCGTCTTACCTCATTCCGGTGTTTATCTGTTATTACGTTCTGCTCCCGCCCACGCATCATTCATTCAACCCCGGATAATCTCGGAGGAAATAAAAATCGTCTCCCTTTCTCACACATGAGCATGTGCACGAAACCAAGCATTATGTTGCTAGGCAACGCCTCACAATAATTTCCACCACTACTCGTATTCAATCAAGCACCGGCACATATCGGGGTCCCAATCTATTATTACATTCTCCCTTTGTTCAGAACATTATTTCTTACCGTTACGATCTTTCAGTTGCGTGCTTCGGAAATGAGTAGTGCGTATTTCGTGATCGCTTCGTACGAGGAGAGTAGGAGAGGAGGAAGCTATTTATCGTATTGAGTGATGAGCTCCTTTTAAGAGTTCTATTCATCTCCAGAGATTGCCTAATTATTCGCAATCACGGCGTTCAAGTGAAGTGGTTTGTATTAAACGTCCAAGTGATTAACTTGTCAACGGGAAATTAGATAAAGTTGAGAGGTTCTCATTAAGGAATATGACGGTACAGTATCGCCAGCAATTAAAACTTTCATTGAGCCACTATAGTCTTACTAATTACCTACAATCTCGTAAAAAGTTCAAGCAGTTTGAAATAAACTCTTCATTATCTCTTTATAAGAAACTTTAAAAAATAGAGCAAAGACCCCACTTCCACGTTCTTGTTGAACTATTAAAAAATATTATAGACAGATTGGACATATATGTAAATACTGTATTCTATTCCTCAAATTATTTTATAACAATAATTTTCACTATTTATGTACCAACGCAGACAAATGATTTTTAGTCAGTCAAGTATAAAAATTTATGTAAGTTTCGTGAAGAATATTTATTAATTTCAAATTCAGTACTAGCCATCTGCAACTGAATACTGTAGAAATTACAAGAAGGCATTTTTTAATTTATGTAATATTATAATTTAACAACAAATTTAAATATTATATTTTAAAGGCGATGATTAATTTCAAACACACATTAAAATCCAATGTATTCGTTTCTTGATATTTTTAATTTATTTATTATTTTTAAGTTCGTTTCTTTTATCCTGTAAGTTGCATACAATTGAGTCACACCACGTATTCATTAAATTAAATTTTACAAAATTACATTAATTAAAAGAAAATCATTTGTAAAAGAAATGGTCTAAGTTGAAAACATATATTGCCGGCTACTCGGCCATGTTACTCTTTCCCCTGAGGTGTTTTAGGCTGGAAAAACAAAACGGAATTTTGATCAAAAATACAGAAAAAATTTAAAACTTATCGTTGCAACACTTCCAGGAAATAAACTTCCGATAGCTTACCTATAAGGATCGTTGTTCAAGGACTTGAAGCAACACTCGGGTTATTTTTGCCAGGTGGTTTTCTGCTTAAATAGTCGCTCTTACACCGACCCTTTCTCCATTAAGTCACAGCCAAGAATGTATTTTCTTACTTTGTGTAAAATTTTTGCCTATCTCCTCTACCATCTCCCTTTTTTTATTACAGCTCCCCTAAATCCTTCAACATCGCCAACCAAATCTATTAAATATTTTATCTTTGGTTGGGTGGGTCTGCAAGGACGAAGTCGGTTTCCGGAGATCTGGCTATCTTTAAACGGAAGCTTCTTCTTATAATTGTTTGCCTGTACCTGGCCATGCTTGTATCAGACGCACATTTAACTCAGACATTTATGCCTGATAAAAATTTAAAATAATAATTCAATAATAAAATAAAATAAATTGAGTTGTGCGCTATAAAAGACAAATTAAATTAAATGTGCCCTATAACACCTGGAAATGTTACAGACAAGAAGATAAACACGCTGTCATTAAATATTAATAATAATCATTTTCTATGAAGGAAAATTTTTTCAAGAAATATCCGAGGCTTATAACGAGAATCCATGCTATGAAAGCCATAAAAGAGGCGATACTGAATGTCCGGATTACTTTACAGGTCTGTTTGGTAGTGAAGCTCCTGGATTTGATTCACAGTCCTAATCCGTAACAGAAATTTTAAATTAGTGAATACTCTTTATTGTCAGAATTGGTCTATGAAAATATTGTACTGTTCAAGGAATTGATTAAAAAAAATTGTTTTAAAGACAGTCTGGAATCACATACTAATCCATGAAAAAATTTAGAAATTTTATATTCTTTCGAAATACATGAAGGTATGTATAATATTTTAAACATTACACATTTTATCATATAACCGTAACTCTAAAAAGGTTCCATATTTATGTACATATGTATCTTTTAAAAATTGTAATGTTTCCAATTTTGTAGATGAATATGGCAATTGCTGCAAGCTCCTTCACAATAAAACTTGAAAATAAAAATTTAAATATATTTGGTTTTATGAAGTGACTGATATAAATTAGGGAAAAATTATCTTCATAATATTGTACTGTTTGCAACAGTATTATGCATAAACTATGCCGTTCCTTTTGGAGACTAGATACCAAAATGACATTATGTAAATAGATACGTGTAAGATGTGTGTCAATGTGGCATTGATAAAGTGGAATGATTAATTATTGTGATGTTCGGTTGAGCAAGAACGTTGTGACCTATACGTTTCTCATGTTGCGTTGTGTCTAGAACAACATGAATCTCCTTATTGCTAACGCTTAACTATGGGTTCAACAGTCTCTTAACATGAGTAAAAAAAAAAGAAGAATAAAATAACCGGAGGCACGCAGAGTTCAGTCAAACCTTATAAGGCAAGGACCCGAAAGGGACTGTGTGCATGTGTTAAAACATCTCACTCGAGACCAGTAGAATGTTTTCTCAGACCAATTAGCGACTGCGCCCTTCTGCATAAATAAATGTTGTGTCTTCGGGCGGTACCTGTCTTCACAGCAGTCGGTAGTTCGGTTCACAGTCGCGTTTTCATATTCTGGAGTCCGGGTCCGCGCTTGTATTTTGAAATTTTTCAAGAGTAAGATTGAAATCTAAATAATAGAAAAGGACGAATGTTTGCACGAGTATTTTTCAGAGTTTGAAAACGCCTATTTTTAAAACAACCCTCGTACATTTGTTTGTTATTATTCATATGTATTTAAATGTGTGGACAGATTGCAATAAAACTTGGTATACATAAAAACCCGATAAAATACTCTGGGAGTTTCAGAAACCTCAAGCAAAAATAGCATAGGCACGTGACGTTACCCAGTATTGACGCAGAATGTTGGTAAATACGCCATATTGCACTCCGGGCAATATGCCTGCAACGTTTACCTTCTTCTACGATCAAATTTAATCAATTATGTTCTGATTAACAGTCACCAGGAACACATGATGGTATTAAACATTACGAAAAATAGTTTTAAATTCCTAAGTTTGTATATTTTTATTTTTCTTTATCTATACTTTTAAACTCGGCTTTTGAACAATATCGAGGAATAACAACTTTAAGAAATGTTACAAGGGCGATAAAAAATAAAAGGTAAGGTTTTATGATAACTATAATTTAATATATTTGGTGCCAATTAACACTAACGGAATAATTTACCACATTTTTAAACAAAAATTTTGAGGATAGAAGTTAGGTTATACAACTGAGTGGAATGTGCGACATGTAACTGGGGAAAATATACTTCCTCCTCATTTACAGGTAATTATTAATATTCTAATTTATTTATTTTCCTTCCATAAAAGTCTTACATTGCATTGTAGGACAAACTTAGATGCATTAATTTTCCACCATTTATAATAATCGGTACACGCGATCTGACTGTTGAGTGAGTGATTAAGAGTGGGTAGCTCTGGGATCTCGTCCCGCGCGATCTGATTCATAAGTGAGTGATTCAAATAGCTAGTAGCTAACCACTCTTTTCTTACGAATCAATGATCACTCAATTCGCAGCTCTTTGAATAAGTTCTTAATCAGGTCGCTCATCTCTAAATCAAACACTCTGCGGTTCAATAAGGTCTCTGAATACCATGAATTCTGTAATCACAGACTACTAATATAAATATTTTCCCAAGAATAGAGTTAAGATTTTTGTAAGAGCAACTTAACAAAATCATATCCAAAGATATAACACTTACGGGAGGAATAATGAGTCTCGGGTTATTGTAAGCAGGAACTCGTCAGAAATTAAGAAAAAACATGTTCTACTAATCATAGTATAATAACAAGAAAAGGTTCAAAGCTACAAAAAGTATAACTTTGAACTGAATAAAACAAACGATTTTATTCCAAAGTGGTCAGTCGAGTGTGTTGAGAAGGATTTTATTATTAAAAAATGGAAGCTAGTGAAACTATCCACAACGGTGAATTCAGTAGAAGACTGAGTTTTCCGACCTCTGCATTTTACGAGCGGTAAATTAAAGTATAAAACGTCAGGAGCTGAGAAGTACGCGACTAATTTACAAGGCAGTTATCACAAATGACAGTAAATTGTCAGGTGGTACTCAGCAACTATCAAAGTTAAATACTACTTCTGTTTTAACGTGAGCACAGCACTTCATAAACCTCAGAAGGGAACAACGACGGCAGCGCTTAATAATCTCTCTAGGATAAAGGAACCGGGCTAGTTTCATTTATGCTTACAAATGATATGAGGTCTATAATTGATCATTTTTAAGTTTACTTCTTATTTATACATTTCTAATTTAAGTGTAGCTAAACAATTCTGCTTACAAAACATTAGGGTCTTTTTTTGTTACTTTCCGATTTACTATTTTACTTCTGTTAATTATAGTTGCTAATAGATATTTTAATTT
The DNA here is from genome assembly GCA_034510155.1 of Eucriotettix oculatus. Lineage (NCBI taxonomy): Eukaryota > Metazoa > Arthropoda > Insecta > Orthoptera > Tetrigidae > Eucriotettix > Eucriotettix oculatus. Next base: position 55,772,739 of record CM067382.1, read on the forward strand.
CAACATCTTATCTTATTCTGATAAATAATACAAAACAATAAAAAATAAAACAGTCTGTAAGTGGTCTAACGCGTTTTTATATTATGCCACATTCGAGAGATAAATATTTTTGTATATTTTTTTAAATATTTACGATATAATGTTACTTAAATAAAACGTCAATTAAATTTACAACTAGTTTTGTGCTAAAAATACTAAATAGATGGATCAACTATTTTTCCTTTTAAATGAAATTCGTTGTTTATGTGTAAAAAAGCTCAAATTTTTATATATATATTGTAACATGAAAAGTTACGATGAACAATGCGGACAGCTTGCGAGTTGCAATTGTCGCAACTCGGGCCAACAATGGAGTCTGGCGAGACTCGAGCAGTCGTCATGGGGTAGTGAAAGGAGAAGGATGTGTCGGCAGTTGCGGACGGAGAGTGACCACGCCCTGTAGTGATAATTTTTCTCATGTTCTGAAATGAATTAAAGCTATTAAAATCCACTTTTTTGGTATTTTTATTAAAAAATACCTGGCGCCCAAAAAGCATTTAAATCCTCGAATACGGAGGAACGCCGGATCTTCTACAATATATGTATGTATATATATATTTATGTATGCATGTTCCGCATACCAAATTAAACGAGGGAAGCAATTTTGACCATATATTTGTTCACTTAATTTTTGCGATCGGGCAATCATAACTGTCGTGTTAAGACACGGCTAACACCCCTGGGGGCGGGGATGGAGGATACAGAAATTTTTTAATATGCAAAATCAGCCTATATTTCCGTCGAAGGAATACTTTTTGGTGTCAATTACTTTGACAGTGTCCCCCCCCCCCTGAAACTATTTGTGTTTAATCTCAGTCCCTTTCAACTTGGAGGGGACGGGGGCATGATTCATAGGGATGGGGATGGACTTGTGTCACTCGAAAACAATTAGAAAACTATCGAGTTTTGTGTAGAAACCTGTGTAGTTGGCGTCGCTGAGTTTGATTCTGACTTTCAACAATTCAACGGAAGGTTGTAAACGAAATTCCGCGTTCTAAATTCTTCCCGTAGAGAAGGGTGGCGTGGAGAGTCTGCAGATCAATAACATGGAATCAAAACGATACAGATCACTAATTCGTTGTGAGTTCCACAGTCTCGTGAGGGAGGAGTTGGAGGAGGAGGAAGAGGTTGACGGCGATCAAAGATTCCTGACTATTCCAGGGTTATGTAACCGAGCTGTTGTAAATAAAAGCCCATGCAACGCCGGGCACTCAGATAATAAGTAAAAGTCGTTAATTTATAACAAAGTAATACGACTGAGAATTACCTCTGAGTTTCTGACAAATTTTCTAAATGGCGTATTATATGTTAGGAATTATAAGAAGTTTTTTTCTGTTTCTGTTGTTCGACCTGTTCATCTGAATATTTCTTTGACTTCGTTATTTCTAAACTTATCTACCCAGTCGTCATTCTCCGTGGTTGCTGGACCTCCCTCACACACTCCCAACTGTTGTCTGCCTGCAGCTACGACTTGGGCTATAGCACGCTCGATCTAGTTTTAAGTCCCGACCCATCACGGAGGAGACGTAATTATGCGGGCAAGCCCCCCGCTCATCAAATAATCATAAGGCAGCACCGATGTTATCAAGGTCCACGACAGGTGGGCGGTCGCCGACTGTCACTGCTGCCAACCAACCCGTCCCGGAGCTCCCCTCCAACACCCACCGCTCAAGGTGTGAATAGTATTTACTCCCACCAACTATGACCAGTCACCCTAATACCTCTTCCAAATAAAACTCTGATACGTCTTTACAAAACTATTTATATACAAATCATAGTCTACTCTAACAAAAAAAAATTCTAGATGAAGGATTAACAACATCAATTCTTTGAGGTTGGAAAGAAATGAAGACCCTGTGAGATAAACTGCAAAGAGAAATACGTGCAACCACCCCCCCCCCGGTATTTGTCGGTGAGGTTAGGCCGGAGCTTACCTCTACACGAATCTTTATGCGTGGGCAAATAAAATAATTGCTAAATTTTATACCTGATGAACTCACGAAAGAGAGGCGAAACGTCGTATATAGATTAATTAAATAGTAATAAAATTAATTGCTGAATTATTGGCCGTCTTTTTAATTATTTAAACTTTAAGTCGGAAAATCATGTTAGAATATAAGTTCATTGCGTCGTACGTAGATTGGCATTTTTTTGACATTTCGGATTTTTGACTTCTGATATATTCCATGTATCGCAATTTCGTACGTACGGAGTGAATTTTTTTAATTGATTAATTAGACAGTAAAGAAATGAAGTGTATTGGAAATAAATGTGAAAGGAGTATTCTTTGAAATTATGATTTATACACCTGCTGCATTCCTTATAACAACCTAATAAAACATTACATTTTCAGCGTTCATGTCTGCGATTTCGATGAAAGGGGGAGTGAAAAAGTAAATTTAAAAAAATGTGACGCTCTCACTTATGGTTAAACCACGACTTGGCAATAGATTACTTTTGTCTATTTTTGGCCTCATTTAAACATTACTTCGCAGTGTTACTGATCTACACGTATATTAGGCTCTTTTATTTTTTTCCGTGTTGTAACAATCACCTGATGTCTTGTTGTTCAGTAAAATATTTTAGTCCTTCCTTTCACATTAAGTAGAGAACGTATTCGGCGAATTTGAATCAATTCTATTTCAGACCATTCCACTTATTCACGTTTCAATATGTAAATTTTAATTTAAAATGGGGTTTCTATTGGTTTCAGGAAGTAATTATGCTCGATTTAATGTTTTTTTTAACTTCTGTGTAGATAGACTCGTCCATTCATTCTACAACAGGTTTCTTGCTTCTTACTTCAACTGAATAATTTTAGTGATTATGCATGAGGAAATATGTATTTATCTTAGATTTTTTCTATCTATATTAAAAGAATAGATTTTATATTGAATTATGAATTCTCTTTCTGATTCAGAGGAATAATGAAAAATTAAGTCTAAAATTGATGACACTGGCTGGGATTACATTTCCACGAGCCGATCACTAACAAGTTTATCGCGGAGACGATTGAATTTCATGAATGAAAAGTCCCGTTTCTTATTCACCGGGTTTTTTTTGTTGCTTCTCCCGACCAGGCAGCATAATTTTTTTTTGAACCCCTGTCTGCCGATCATTTGTATGCGAGGAAGTTGGCCGACGCGTTCCGCTCGACAGAACGTGGTCATCTTCAGGAGGCTACTCGTCGGTAGCCCCTTCTCCCCCTTCTTACGGCTCACTCCCCGGGAGATTGATGAAGTCTGATGAACGACTCCTGCTGTGGAAAGATTTGCATACATTACTCATTACTCTCTGAGCGTATCTCTATCGAAGCATATAAAGGTCATGATGCTAAGACCTGAAGGGTGAAAGTCGCCCGGAAAATACTGCTTACCCAACTGCTGTCGTATGCATTTCTTACTTTTTTTGGGAAACAGAATCTACTCAAAAAAGGTATACAGTTCATTTAACTACGTCATAGGTATCCAGTTCACATATGACTACAGGTACGGGTTACAATAATTTTAATTAATACAGTAAACAGTAAAAGTATACTAGGACTAAAATTATACTTTTTTATGTTCTTGTATTTTATTACCGATGGTTTTTATCAGTTTATAAAAAAATCTACTTGTACTAAGTTATTGTAAGAGGGAGAGTAGAGTCTTTGGTTTCGGGGAGAAGAGGGATCGCTGGTTATTGTTACGATGAAAGTTTGTATCTGATGATTAAGAAAAAGTATAACTGTCGATTAACGTGAGCTATGGTATAATTTCTATATCACTTACTGATCGTCACGCGACAGTATATTTTTATGTGTATTTATTATTACTGGAAGTGGGCTGGAATTTGCCCGGTGGCAGTATCGATAAAATTAAATTACAAAGATAAATTGTTGATAAATTAAAAGAACAAAGATAAATTATGGAAATAATTAAAAATACAATTTTAAAATATTTCACGTCCCTTTTTTAAAAAATAAACTTTTCAGTGTTCCCTTTGTCTCTTATACTTTTCTTCAATATCCTGTTTATAAAGTGTAAGGACCTCCATCCCTTCCGCGCTACTAAGTTTACGTGATAACCCCAGTTTAATTTCTTATTAAAAGTTACACCTAGATATTTGCGCGTTTCAACAAGAGGCACTTTTTATTTTATATTACCCGGGGATTACCATTTTCGTCTTATTAAAACTAACTGTTTTACTCTTAAACCTTGCAATGCAGCTGCCTTTCAAAATCCATCAGTTAAATAAATTTGGCTTATTGTCAGATATTCCTTAAACACCAACATTTCATGTGTGTCTTGAATATTAAACTACAAACAGATCAAGAATAATTTGTTGAGCACCAGCCTCGTTCCATGTTTAGTCAGGTTAACGTGGCAAACCTTACAATTCTAATGCAAGACTTTATTATCCAAAATCTTAACGATTCTAAAATTTCGCTACGTTAATCTCACAAGTGAGATATTCCATAGTTAACAAAATAGATCTATTCAAAAATCTGAACTTTTAAACAGGCTTGTAACGTTATTAGATTTAGATTTATTGTTGTTTCCATTAATCCTCGATTGAGGAAATAGGATACGTCATACATTAAAAATAAAGTACATAATTAAAGACAAATAAAGTTAAAATAAATTAGTTAAAGAAAGTGTATATAGACAAAAGTCAATATAAACACAACACGGACACACACTGGGAAACACAAACAAGCACACACTGAGGAACACGCAATGGAGTTTTAACTACTTGGACCAGGAAACTGTCCTTCCGTCGTAGCTCCAGGCAATACATGAAACAAACAAACAAAAGAGCAGAAAAAACTGAATAGAAATTTTAAGATATGTGATGTGCTATTTTACAAGGCAGCTCATTCAACACTTTTTGCAGGAACCTTGATTTAAATACTAGAAGGACGATTAAGAAAATCCTGTACCGAGTAAAACGCGCCATTTAAAAGAATAGTTTTACTCTGCTTCACGAAGCTTTTGTAGGTACTATTTTTAACCTCTGGCGGAAGGAAGGCTGTTGTATAAAATTATCCCGGTATTGTGAATACTTTTCTGGTGTAGAGCAAGGCGATGCTTGTCCGACCTTAGAGCTGAACGATTTCTAGTCGCGTATTCATTGATATTCATCCATGCAATACTCACGGTTGGATATCTTTCTGGCTCTCATTTCACCAATCTAATAATATTCATAATTTCCACATTCAATTTTGAACAAATAAAATTTTTTTATTATACATAATATTTTTCATAATCATCAGATTACTTTCGCCGTAACCCAATAACCAGCGATCTCTCTCTTCCCTCTTTTTCTTATCAAAACTTTTCTCAAGTATATATTCTTTAATAAGCTCAGCGATGGTCACAATCAAATATTTATGGGACAATAGCTTTGGAACCGTTAAATTGTTTCTGGAAAATTTAGCATTTAATTTATTCGTCTAAAGTCAGATACTTATAATTCTTTAAAATGGCTGAGTGCATCTGTAATTACCTCCAATAGCGATAAAGAATTTAGCATCTTCAGAAAAGTTTGTTGGGATTCCTGCATTAATAGCTTAATACTGCATTTCAGAAAGTTCTGAATTAAATACGGAACAGTTAGGTGACGGGGAATGAATATTGTTTACACACTAATTAAGGAAGATTTTTTTTGTGGACAAGTTAGGTGTACCTTTTGTATAATTCAGCACTTGCAGCGAAATCGGAGCTGTGCATCTCGGTCACGACAGAGCGCCCAGTTTGTACACCCGAGAGCTGTTTAGCCGCCCATTTGTATGTTGGTAAGCGCTGCTATTAGCTGGAGGAGGGAACCACAATCGAGACAAGGGGAAGACGACTGCCAGTCGTCGCATTATCTCTTTCCGACGCGCATTCGTTACCAACCCACGCCACGCTGCTTAGGCAACCCAACAGACTCGGGTTTCCAGACAGTAGTGACGGTGCTGCCATCCTCTTCCTCCATGGCAGGGATCGACCAAACAGGCCGCTAATGAAATATAAAACAACTCCATCCCAAATCCTTCTTTATTGCCCTTTACTCCACATTATTCATATTGCAATGAATAGCGAATTTTTCCACGTCCTGCAGGACCTGTCATTTTAAAGAGGGTTGTCCGAAGGTCGAAAAGTGGAAGTTTGACGTAATTCACACCCATTGAAACCAACCGTGTTGCCTCTGATTGTGAGATAGAAAGAAGGGATATTTAATTGATATTTCGTTTCAGGAAAACAAATGAGAACTGCTTGAAGGTTTTCCGAAGGATATTTTGGAAAAAAACGTTGATATTATGTGTTAGTATACTGTTTTACTGTACATCCCATCAATAATTTCTTGCGAGAAATGTTTGTTCCCGACATCACGAGATTCTGATACGTATGCATTCAAGGCGCGAATCATTTATCTCAAGTAGCTCTGCGGTAAGCCTGGCAAAATTACTTAATTCAATAGAGAGGTGTGGATATGGTTTTCCATTTTTAGCCCCGTCCTACCGTGTTCGTTCTTGGATTTACGTTTCGCTCGACAGGTTTTTATCCCTTCCGGTGTTGGCGTCGAAGAAATTGGATCCGGTGCCTCGCGTCGTATCTCAGCCTCTGGATCTTCACGAGCAGAACGCGGGCCAAAAACAACGCGGAATGCCACTTACACAACACACACACACACACACACTCGCGCCAACTTAACGGGCCATCGGCCCGCAGTCATACAACAGAAATTCCGAAATATCGAGGTCCACCGAAATACCGATCTCGAGCAGATTATACTCGAACAAAACTTTCACCGAGAAAACAGAAAAAGTCACCGCACCGCACTGGCAAAACGAGTCGGAATTTGGGTTATCGCGCTTCACCCGGAATAATTTAAGGTTTGGGGTTTTTTTCTACGGACGGAGACGAGTCGTGCCGTAAGAATATATAACTACCTAGCATAAAAAGATTCTCAAGCCTGACACTTGTCAAGGGCAGAAATTGATGTGAACCTCGACTGTTGTCACAGTGTCCTGGAATAGTATTGCTTCTTTAGTTAGTTTTGATCTAAACATTCCAGACGTCCACTATTTATCTCTTGAAATGGAAACGGAAGACCTTACAACATTTGGCAGGTTGGATCATGAAACTTAGTTGCCAACTACTCGTATTGATTTGAGGCATCTGGCCAATATCGAAGACAAAGGTGTAAAGTGGGGCAAAAGTTTTAAAAATCCTTATAAATGCACTCGGAGGGACAACCTCATTGGAATCTCTCATGGTTTTCGATTATTAATTCTGACATTAGTATTCTTACAAGCTTGCATTCATTAGAAGCTGAAAATTTAAAGATAAACTTCCCAGTAATTCGAGTTTGGTGAGTTGAATGTTGGTGAAGAACCTACTAATACAAGTCGGAGGGACATAGTACTAATTCTTGGGTTCTTGATTCTTCTTGATCTTGGACTTTAGAATTCAGCGAGACCACGAGAGACTTATTTGAGATCCGAGATGTGCCGTAGCATCATTAAATGGTGTTGAGGATTTGTGAAAGGGAGCAATCATGCAAGGTCTTTTGAGTTCGTTACTTTCACGAAGACGAGGGACGGCTTCTTCTGTGTTATTTTCTGTGGTTTCCATGAAGCTCGGGCATATTTTGTTTCTGTCAGTCTATAACTCGAATCTCATTTCAATAACTTGAATATCAATGCAACAGTCTCTATATTTCTCCTCGCACCATCGTGTTCAATACACAAGCCAACGAGTAGTCGGTTTCGAAACAACCGTCGGAATAGTGACAGATTCCATTATTAACACACCGTTCGGCGGAGATATTGTCAGATCGTGAAACGCGGGGAGAACAGCGAGGCAAAAATTGAGAGAAAGAGCCAAAAACACTTTTGGTTGAGAATTGAAGGAGCAAGTATCGGGGAAGACGGAGAGAGGAGTAGAAGGATGTCCACGTGGTAGAATGAAACGGACTTGGCTTCAAGCTTTGTGGCAGAAATCGTATTTTGGTAAGCCGTCGGAAGTTTCTTTCCTGGAGTTCTTGCGACGTTTATTATTATTAATTTTTTTATCAAAATTTTCTTTCGAGTTTCCATACCGAAACACGGTAACCCGGGGCTACCTCATGTTGGAGTAGGTGGCAATATATTTTTTAGCTTAACACATTGCTTTTGTATATACTTTCTTTTGATTTTTTAAAATAAATGTATAATTGTTAAATTTAAATTATGATTTAGTTTGTTTCACCGCGTTAAATGACACAGTATTATCACGCGTAGAAGAAGAGAATGATTAAGGGAACCGAAGTGAGAGAGGATTTCGATCGTCTCGTATTTCATATCTGGCATGTGTGGAGCTGCCGTGGTTGGCACAAGTATTGTGGAGAAATTAAGGAGCGCGGAGGCGCAGGTGGACCATCATCAGTCACCGGCCAGGTGCGCCAACACCAAGCAACCAAACTACAACGGTAGCCACGACACGGGACCCATGTTAATGGACCAGATGCCCTTGCCTCTTGGGAGGCGCAGACGCTCAATGAGGAATTAACATTTGGTGGAGACCACGGGTTTTCCAGAGTCGAAATGGTTCTAGATATCCGAGAGTCATCTAAAATATACGAATCCTTGACGTGTCTTAAATTGCACACCTCCATCAATCTAAGGTACTTAGATCCTCTTCCCACACTGTTCCCACAAAATGTACCAGTGAAACCAATAAGTTTTGAATATTAATCGGCTTCACTAAAACCCAAGTATCAATTATTGTTTCCTGCTTCGACTGAGTCCAGTTTTAGTTGATACTTGTTGTTAAATGTCTTGTGGGCACAGAAAATACTTATAACCACCAGAACCACGGAAATTCACGTGAATGTACGATAGTGATGAATTGTCTGTCACGTTGATGAGATACATTACTGATCGGTAAAAATACTGTCAATAAATGTCCATTTTATCTACAACGGTTTTCATCAAGTATCCGACTATACCCGGAAGTTGACATTCCATTCCATCTGCCCTGTAAATAAAACTGTTCTGGAACGGGTTGAAGGTATAAGATTGTTTTTAGCATCTCCAGGACATTTTCGAACCGGGAAACTGGGACGATAGTTTGAGGAAGTACCAGTTTGTACAGACAGACACCGACACCTGTCACTGGATATTTCGTTCCAGCGATGGAAAGGCGAATGGACTGCATTCTTGCTGAGCTCGTAGGCAGTCAGCTCACAACATTAATCATGCACACGCAATACCAACCCAACCCCCTGCCTGCTCTATACCACCTGCGTAGTATATAACATAATTCACGAAGCTGTCAGCCGCACGTCATAGGGCCATGGACCCCCACGTAGACAGACGCATCAACGGATCACGCAACATCAACACCGCCAAAAACAATAACGAATCACATAATAAAGGATCGCCCCATATGTGTGCGTGTCTTAATTGGATCTTACACGAAAGATGTTAATTCAAGTCGATGGGAATGAAGAATATCTTTGTAGATTGGAGGAAGGGTTCGACTAATGAAATCTATAATCTGAAATCTCCGTATATGAATGGAAATTAGTCTTATTCCCATTAAAGTTCTCTCCGTCTGTAATTACTTACTCTTTACCATTCTAATAATGCAATAAAATTATTTAAAATAGTTATAGTTTAAAGAGTAATGCAAGAAAAACATACGAATTTGTGTTTTCAAAAATGTAGTTTCTAAATATCTAAATTTACATTTCATCACATCGCGTACAGATGATCAGTTGGGAATTAATGAAAATTGTACGAGCGAGCCTGGAAACCTGATCAGCCAGACAGTCCGGATCATCGACAAAGCGTGGCTACCGTCAGCACAGAAACAGTCAGTAAATACCAGTCTGGGTCGAGAAAAAATTGAGCCTATGAACTGAAACGTAATATCATCATCGAAATAATTATCAAGTATCAGCTGTGACTTTATAATTTTTGCAGCATTTCGACGGAAGGCAATTCACAAAACTCCTCGCTTTTAACACTTTAATGGTATAAATTCGTAAACTATGTGTCTTTAGATGCTCATAAGTTACGTATAAGGATTAAATCTATTTTGTATTATGACGTAAACCTTAAATTGAGATTAGAGTGCTGGTTGGAACGGGATACTACTGCATAAGGTAAAATGCAACGTGTTCCTCAAGAAGAAAAGGAAAAACTAGCAGACTCAACTTATAACCCAAAAAGAAGGAACGGGGAGAGGGAAAAATGTTAGCAAAGTTTGTGCAGTTGCAAAAAAATCTCTTTGCGAAAGTTAATTCAATAGATTCTTAACCTATTTTATGAACTGAAACTTAATATTTCGAACGAAAATACGATCACATAAAAGGGTGCCAATAATTAATATCAAAGATATTCTTAAATCATTAAAAATTTTTCTCGTTTAAAGTAACCACGGTATAATCCAAACTACATTTGTCTCAGACAAAAATATAAAACCAAAGTTAAGTTTTTTAATCATTATAATTTAATAGAATTATTGTCAATTGCGTAAGTTAGAATTTTCGATAAAGTTGGTTATGTGAGTATTTTTTTCTAATTGTATGCCTTTTTACATCATAATAAATTTGGTAAGGTTGTCTAAAACACAATTTTGAGGTTAGAGGTTATCTTTCTGGTTGAGTGTGTTACGGAGTGGTTGGTGACGTAACAGTGAAATATCTCCGAAATTACGAGTAGGAATTGGAAAAAAATTGGTATTGAAATCATGATGAATATCTACAAATGGCAAATAAAAAGAGATTCACTCCCTCTGTTAATAAGACTTTCTAAAATCTTTCTTAGAACCAGGGCTGTGGTGATTCATGACCCTTACAGTCGGGTAAAGCAAAAATAATTTAGTTTTTGTTATTTACGTATACAGGACGGAAGACGAGAATGGCTTGGTGGGGCTGAGTAGGCGGGAAATGTCGGCGGGAAAACGTCACCGTCTGCAACATTGTTGATGGCCTGGAAGAGATTAGATTAGACAGTTGGTGCAGAGAGGCTGCCGGAGAGAGACGCTAGGGAGAGACGAAGCAGTGGCAGAACAAGGCGACATGTATAAAATTTAGTTTCTGCACATTTAAGAAAGGAGATTCATTTTGTGGGAGTACAGAAAATAAAAAGACAACATTTGATCTGAAGGAGAGGCGCTAGAGAATCTTAATATGAAGAAGACGTGACCCAGCAAAGGAACAACCGGCATACGAACAAAAACGAAGAACGACGTCATCAGGCGTTAACAACCGGTAACGGCAATTTACCTCGGTTTTTCCACACAAACCATTCTCGTCTGATTCGCGAATTTAATTTTCAACTATATCGTTCGTCACCCGCGTTCCCGGGAGCAGCCATTTAAGAAGCTGCGTAGATTATTATTTTTGCTTTTACCGACTGAGCTAATGATTAAATTGATATCGTAAATTTATATGTTTTCCACTATAACTTAATTTGAGTTATATTTCTATTCAAATTAAATACATTATTACTATTATTATTGTTCGTTTGATTGTACAACAATATTTTTGATGGTGTAACCAACGAACACCACAGGGCATAGGGAGGCCTGACAAGACTCTCTTTACCTCTCACATTAAATTTCATGGGTGTCGAATTAAATACTGTATGGAGTTAATACAAATAAGTACCGGGCACTATTTCTTAAAACATGTATCAAACGCAGGAACGCTTGTTTAATTTGCCCTTTATCTTGAAAAGGAGCCAGAGGCGTATAATACAGCCGACACTGGCTTGATTGCCTACAAACATTCCGAGACGATTGCCGCCGAAACAATGGTAAGGTTCCGCGCTCCTCCACAGGCGTTTCAACGACAACAAACAAAACCCGCCTACTAGCGTTCCGTCAAACAATAGGCGTCGCAGGAATTCCTCGACTCCTGCATATTTGTGTTCCTAGAAGGATCATCCAGCACGCGAATCCCAAGAAGGGAGCAATCAGCATCTATTCACATGACAACGTCCTCTAGAAACGTGTAATGGACTACACAGAACACACAGTCTCCTCGTACGTGAGTACAAGGCGGCTATTGTTCGTCGATGAATTAAACTGATTTATGAAGTCGGTACTTCTCTGTACCTCTCCAACATCTCTATTGTTCGTTGCTCAATTCATTGGCCTTCCCAGCACTTGTGTAAATATTCTTACATTACACTACATATAATAGTTATTTAATTAACAACATATTTCGGATGGTGAATCATTTTCCAATCTGCTATAAGAACTTGTATCCAACGTAGTTTTATTTTTAATCTCTTGGGAGATCGACTTGGAACGGGATACACCTTTTTTTACTGGATAGTGATGGAGTTTACTAAACAGGGGTGGAAACATTGTAACTGGTCGAGGTAGAAGTCCTGACCAAGTTATGCCTGCACCTTGTGTATGAACTCTTGTTTTGGCGTCTTACATCTGTGACTTTCTAATTTTAGCAGCATTTCGACGGAAGGTAATTCACAAAACTCCTCGCTTTTAACTCTTTAATGGTATAAATTCGTAAATTGTGTCTTTAGATGCATATAAGTTACTTATAAGGAGTGTTGATATCTTGTTTCACAATTGTAGAACTGAAGTTTGAGGTGTTGTCTGAGGAATAGTTTAATTTATGGCGAATTTCTTCAATAGGAATGTGACATGAATGTATCAAGCAACGTGTATACGATGACAGCTTAATTTGTACCTACTTGTCGATGGATTACATCAGAGCAACTTATTAATAATGGGTCCGACAAAGAATCCGTTAGAGATTGATTGACTTAACATCTGGCTTCTGCGAACTCACAGCCGGTATTACCTTTCAAGAATTCTGCTTCAGCTCATCTAGTTAGTTAGTCTCTCTCTCTCTCTCTCTCTCTCTCTCTCTCTCTCTCTCTCTCTCTCCCCTCCCCCCCTCTGTGTGTGTGCGTCTGTCTCTCCGTTATGTGCTTGTTAAATCAGCAGGTATTCCGCACTCCGATCTTACTTATCATTTTGCTGTTTGTTATTATTGCAATGCAATATTGTTCAAATCAATAAAAAAAGGACGGCCAATAAGTCAGCAATTAATTCTATTACTATTTAATTAATCCAAATAAAATCAGAAAATTTTTTCTGAAAATATTTATCATTCTATACTGTACGCCTAAAGACTTGGATTAATCATCTTGTACATATTTTAATACGAACATAGATTCGACGTTGGCGTAAAAAATTATTGGCTTTATTTTATTTTACGATAATAACTAAACATCGTAACACGGGAAAGTGCAATCCCAAATAATATTTTAATTTTATCGGCATAATAATAATAATAATATAAGAAAGCTAAGAGGAAATAACGCATTGTGAATTTGATAATATCGAAAGATAATAATTGTTTATTTTTGCGAAAGTTGAACATAGTCCGTGTATGTCGCACGTAAAATTTAGTTGAAAGTAGAATAATTGTTTAGAATAACATATTTAGTAAATGCTCATTACTTGCTTTATTTACGAATTAAATTTAATTATAAGAAATTCAAACATATTGATATGCTGATTTTTGGCTGTCTTTTTATTTAAATCATATCCCATTGATCCCATAGAGAAGCTCTAACTTCATGGATGTGGAACAAGTCAAAGTTTAACATTTAATATTTTTTGATTAATTACTATTAACTCTATGTTACTATTTACGATCATATGATTATGTTTAACTTTCATTTATAACCCAGTATTTTCCGTCTACATCCCCTTCCACGAAATTTATTAATGCCAATGCAGACTATCGATTTATATATTGTCCATCATTTACAAAGCGCACAAATCTCTTCCCGTTATTACCATTTAACAGTTTCTTTTCCAAAACTCATCTTAACTGCTCTGCACTGTGAAAGATTACATGGACCGCTGCCATAATTTTTATCTCGTGTTATAAATCGGAACTGTGTTTAACCGGACGAAATATATCCCATGTGGCGTGTTAACTGTTCATAAGACAAAACTTTCTCCATTGGATACTCGTTCACGCGGTAAAAACAGACCACATTTATCAAAGTTTTCATTACAGTTGGTCAGCACGAGTTTTAGTTTAACAACTCTCTCTTGGAGGATTCAGTGCCACTGTTGAACTCATTTTGTATCGCCTTATGGGGGGGTCACTAATCTTATGGTAGATTTTCCACTAAGCCTGAAGGCAAACATTGAGTTATTGACTAATATGACTAAAAAAATAATGTATATTAGTAACTAAAGGTGAAGCAAGGCAAGAAGATAAATTTAATAATATTTGGAAATATATTTTACTACTAATAATAATGTCGTTGCTTTTTCTGAGGTAAGTTGGTAGAGACGTCTGAAGTTTCTCAAAAGTGTGACGTCATTAAACTCATCATAGCGCACTAAAGTAACGAGTTCCTCGGACTGTTAGATGGTAGACGGGCTGGTAGTGGTATTAAATAATACTTCACAATTATAAATATTATTTGTACGAGAGGTGTGCTTGAAGACTTCTGGCCTGACGATTATTTAATCTTGCGTATTTAAACAAAGACCGTCGATATTAATAGTTACAAGTAGACATGATATCTGCTAGTTGCTAGTTACAGATAATCCAGCCAAGTAACGGGTTAACTCAGAGCATATTGACGTATGCAGTGACGGTTAAGGTCAAAAAAACTATAAGTAGGGTCTCTACTGCATGAGTCAACATTGTCTGGGAAAGGGAGAAATTTTTTAAGTGATCAAAGTTTATTTTCCAAAAAAGAAAAATAGCTTTATTTCACCCTACACACAGTACTCGGTTTCTCTAGGACAGATTATTTATATTTTGTTTAAGTAATCATTCAAATCCAGACACCTTATAATTTTCTACGGCGTTCATCAGTATTTATGGACATTGTAAATAATTGAGGTCCATTCCGATAGATAGGATATCCTCCCATTTGGTACGACGCCATATATTATATTTTAATACGTCTAGTGTCCCGCCAGTCAGTCGATTACGAATCACACCCACATGCCTATTTAGTTACATACGTAATCCGAACAGAAAATCTCACGTCCGTATCATTTGCGTCTCATTGAAGCGTCACGTAATTTACGACTACCTACTTTAACCGGCCAGCCATAGCAGTTCCCTATTCACGTCAGAGGTGAATATGTATAGGTCACGTATGTAAGGGATCTGGAGTTTTAAAACTACTTGCGGTGCGTCCTTTTGATTTGAGTTATAGTCTGTCGCTTTATCTCAATTACAGGTTTCTCCGTGTGCGAGATAAGCGCTTACGGTATGAAGGAGGAGGTCTTTTAAAGGCAAGCCATAAATCAAATACGGCCAATGAAGACGTGTTAATACAGAGGTAAAGGACATATGCGGTCCCGCGCCACAATAAACTTAAAATAAGTGAGCATAGAATTTGAATTAAATTTATTATCAACTTCTTAATCATATTTTTGACTTTGCTACGAAGTGTTTATAAATCAACTGCCCAACATATGTTGGGTGGACTATTTTATTGAGCTCATCAATGTGACGCAGGAAAAGAATATGGATTGTTTGAAATGTAAATTTTATAGTTTAAAAATATTCCGCTACAACAACATTATAAAAAATATGTAAATGGAAGTTATAAGCAGAATAAACAGTATGGAGGATACTGACCAAGCGATGAAGGAAGTTAAAACGGAATATGTAAAAGGAATCATAATGCAAGGAGGAGAAATAAATGTACAGGAAAAGAATATGGATTGTTTGAAATGTAAATTTTATATTTTAAAAATATTCCGCTACAACAACATTATAAAAAATATGCAGATGGAAGTTGTAAGCAGAATAAGAGAAGAGATAACAGTATGGAGGATACTGACCAGGCGATGAAGCAAGTTAAAAGGCAATGCGTAAAATGAATCAAAATGCAAGGAGGAGAAATAAATGTGCAGGAAAAGAATATGGATTGTTTGAAATGTAAATTTTATAGCTTAAAAAATATTCCGCTACAACAACATTATAAAAAATATGCAGATGGAAGTTGTAAGCAGAATAAGAGAAGAGATAACAGTATGGAGGATACTGACCAGGCGATGAAGGAAGTTAAAAGGGAATGCGTAAAATGAATCAAAATGCAAGGAGGAGAAATAAATGTGCAGGAAAAGAATGTGGATTGTTTGAAATGTAAATTTTATATTTTGAAAATATTCCGCTACAACAACATTATAAAAAACAGATGGAAGTTGTAAGCCGAATAAGAGAAGAGATAACAGTATGGAGGATACTGACCAGGCGATGAAGGAAGTTAAAAGGGAATATGTAAAATGAATCATAATGCAATAACCCTATGGTTTGTCAATGATATTGTAGTATTAGGGGAGTCAGAAGAAGTCTTGAAAATCAAAATAATCATAATGAACGTGTTCCCGGAGAAAGAGTCAATATGAGGATTAATAGAGGGGAAGCAAAGGTGATAAAGTTTAGTGTGGGAAACGATGGAATAACAAAAGGTTGTTAGATTGGGAAGGGATATTTTGAAGGAAGTTAAGGAATTATGCCCAAGGTCTTCGGTCCCCAGAACACCTCCCAAATTAGATGAAGGTGCCTCAGGATGTGAGAACCGTAGAAAAGAAAACAGAGAGAGTACGAGGCATCCCCAAAGGTGATTCCCCCAATCAATCTGGGGAGAAATACCGGCTACAGAAGGTTCTAACAGGCACCCCTTTTTTTCTTTCGTTATTTAATCTCAAAAGTCTTATATGCACTAGCAGTGGCCGCTCTCACTCGCAGTCACTGTTAACACAACACTGAACTCGTTTCTCTCTCTCTCTCGCTCTTTCTTTCTTTCTTTCTTTCTCTCATTGTCGTCCTCTCGACGCATTGTCATCCAACATCACTGTCGTCCCATGACGCCATTTCCAACAAAAACAATAACTATAAGGGACATAAATTATCTACAAAAGTTAACAAAGTTAGATGAAAATTCTCAGGCTAAGTGTCAAAATCAATAATCAGATAATTAAATATACAAACATGTAAACAAAAAATTTTAATTAAATATTTATTTAATGAAATAACATCTCGGATGACAATATTCACAAACGAAGTCAAAATAAATCTCAGTCTACAATGAAACATCATTGTTACAATTCCGCAAGAGGTACGGAAGATAAAAAAAAGGTCATGCAAAAAACACAGGCTGCAGATAAGAATGCACTAATGAGCTCTACGTATAGAATGCAGAATGCGTGACGTGTACGAGTATTCACGCAGCAATTAGCGTTAGATTTATTTGTATAAGAAACATTGCTTTACCCTCCCTGATGTATATCTAAGATGTATCCGACTTACAATGGTGTGAAATTAAGTGCCTCGACAAATTTTCGCCTATTTCGTTGAGTTGCATACTTGAATAAGTGTTCATGTACACATTTCCCATGCACCGAAAAAATATTTAATTCCCTGGAAGAAATTTCAAAAAAATACATCTGTGAATATGTAAGTTTTGAGCTTTGGTTCCTCGGTTATTCTCTTTGTCTGTATCCTATAAATCAATAATAAATAAGCTCAAAATATTGAACTTCAGACACCTTCGTTAAATGCCAGCTAACATCGCCAATCGAAGAGCGTCTTATAATATTTGTTATTTTTCCTATAAATAATAAACACGTAATAAAAAATAATCAGACATGGATGTGCGTAAGATTAAACTGACCATTCTCCTCTTTCACGATTTTTGGTTTCATTCCTTCACCGATTTAATGAACTATTCATTCTAAAACAGCATAAAAATATTGACTTCACAATCGGATA
This sequence comes from Eucriotettix oculatus, assembly GCA_034510155.1. Taxonomy (NCBI): domain Eukaryota; kingdom Metazoa; phylum Arthropoda; class Insecta; order Orthoptera; family Tetrigidae; genus Eucriotettix; species Eucriotettix oculatus. The sequence continues at coordinate 55,790,532 of CM067382.1, forward strand.
GAAGAGCACGTATATATATGCTCATGGTGTTTGGTCAAAGTAAAACACAGAATCATTTCAAGAAATCAACTAAGAAATTATTAAAATGGTTGGTTAGTGTGATCTGTTGATATGAGAATAAATAAACTAGCTACAAGTCATAAAATCTTTAATAACTGACAAAGCAATTAATACAATAAAAAATTGTATTTTCTTGACATTCCTAATTTTTGCAGAAATTATTAAAGTATTGCATAAATTTATACATCTGTTTATATAAAATGTTATAGTTATAGATAAAGTAAATGAGTTAATCTGACTTACTTAATTAAACACAAAAATTGGCCGAAAAATTCATGAATGATATAATTCTTGAGATTTTAAAAAGATGTTTCTAACCTTTTCTATTTACTTATAAATAATAGCTAGTATAGTCTACGGAATTTATTAGAATAAATTTAAAATCGCACTCAGTAAAACTGTGAAGAACAGTAAGTTTAGGAAAGGTTTGTAATTGAAAAATTCCTTTTTACAAGTAACCAGAGCGCCTCGGTGATATTGATGGTTCTGACCCACTTGATAAAAAATATTTCCTCCGGGCCGGATTTGAACCAGCGACCTATGGATTTCTGACCAGTTTGACCACTACAGTCCACCGCTCTACCAACTGAGCTACCAGAGGACCACATCATTATGAATATACATTACAGTACAGTTACTTGCTTTCTCCACTCGGGCTATCCATTGCCTTCTGACTTACTGCTCTGCGGCAATCAGTTTGCACTTCTTTCATGTTAATGCTAAAGGATCGAACTGAAATCCCTCAGTAATAGGAACTATAATTCTTAAGAAGGTATTCTGTTGGCCTCAAGTCATAAAAGGTCTAGAGTGGATTACCTTCGGGGCAACGAGTTCCAGTTTGGAATGACATTAAAGCCCCACTATTAAATATTGAAAACATTAGTAAGAAATTTGCTTATAGAATTAAGTAAAACTTTCCCTTGAGAATTACGTGCTATTTCATTACTGTATCCTTAAATTATTAGAAAATTGTAATTATTTTTGTTTATAATAAGAGTTTAAAATTTTAAAGGCTGTATTTTTACGTCTGATTTACGTAATAAATAAAATTCTACCCCCGAAGGAGAAAGTGCTACAATTGTCGTGGAGCCTCCGAGAGACCTTTTAAAATATTTATAAAACGTAACACCGATATAGTGTATCCTTACAATGATAATTAGGATAAAAACACGATGAAGGTACAAATAAGTACCGTAACCTTGTTTTGTTCTTTTTTTTGGAACTTGCCTTAAGAATAAAGTCTAAAAATAGAATGGTCGTTAATTCTTCGTATGACGTTAATTGTTCCTATAACTTTAAATATTATTTTTATCCATGTGTGATGGATTAGTAGCCTCATCTGAATTGTAGACTACACAGAAGAATTGAAAGTTCATACCGTGGAGCAGTGGTAGGTGGAGGTGAAATTGTGGAAGAGAAATTATTAAGATCAAGGTGAAAATATTTCGTTCCGCACGCTTTAATGGCTCGAGCCTCGAAGTTAACTGGAATTGCAGGTTGTTAGATTTCTCGCAGGTGTATCCAGGAATAAAAGGGACCCTTCCCGTACCATAAAAGGCGCTAATGGACCGCAAAGGTGCCAAGTCTCGCACCGAAGGCACCAATTCTCTGGGACACAGATGATGGCTCGTTCGACTTCGGACGTTCATCACCTCGAGAACGATACGGATCGCGAGATAAACGCTTCAATTACCAGAGTTAAACATCGCCGTCGCCAAGTCGGGGCCGTTGTTAACCCCTGTCGCTGATTTATGGCCTCGACTGAAGTCGAGGTTCGTAAACACACCACAACAGACGCGGCGACGTCGACTACGAAAAGGAAAAAAAGAGCCCAAGATAAAATCGCTATGAGCAGACCTTGAACGCGAGAAAACTACTGGGCGATATTCGCTTCAGACTAATAAATAGCTGGGTTTATCTTCTCCGGTAGTTGATTTAGAATGAATTATCAGCCTTCGGCTGCCTGTGTATCTCCTTGTTCAACTTAATCCAAAACACATATGATGGAAGTCAATTTTTTGTCACATACGTAAAATCCCTGAGCTACAAATGATACTGAATTTTAGTCCATTACAGTTAGTTTCTCTTACCTTACAATAATTTCTTTGTGTTTCAATTAATCATTTACAAATTTTCCCTGGCTTCACAGAACCAGGTGTCAATTTTCAACCCTAGTGTTTTATTATCTTCTTTTTACAACAGTGAACAGCAATATGTATGTATACAATGGTTTCTCAGAATTCGCAAATACATAGTACTTGATACTATTTTTAAGACCAAGTCACCTCCCCAAATTCAACGTTATTTTATTTTAATCAAGTATTATATACCAGTGTCAATAAATAATTTAAAACTCCCTTAGCAACAGTGTTTATGAATTTTGAAATCAAGAAGCTTTCGGTTAATAATTTTACGATATTCATTTCCACTAAACAATATTTTAATTTTTTTTAATTTATAAAAATTATTGGTATGTCCTTTAGACCAGTTTTTAATATGTAGGACACCAATCGGTGTTTTTTAGAGGAAAAAAATGCCAGAGGGTTTCAATAAGTAATTACTCCTTTCTCTCCATCAGTAAAGGCAGTGTGATGACGATTATTCAACAACTGAGAGACTCCTTAGGAAACGATTCCCTCTTTTTTTTCCGCAGTGGAATATATGTTCTTATTAAAAGGCGGACCAAAATTGTGGAAAAGGACGGCGACTGTATTTGAAAACCAAAATTTAATAATTAATGTTGTGGGTTTATGCTGCGTAAATTGCGTTGAATTGTCAATGCTTTTTTTGGGGGGTTTACAGGCTACATGAGGGACTGAAACAGGCAACTCCCCTTTAAAAGCATAGGGAGGGAATTGAAAAGGAAGGTAGAGCCAATTTATCAATTTTTTGCAGTATTATTTTCATTACTGAAAATAAGCCCCCTGTGAGAAAATAAAACATAAAAACAAAATTAAAAAATCGCTCATATTAAAATTATAATTCTTAAAGATATTTAAATAATTTATAGGATTAATTAAGCTCACTTAAAAGTTGGCTATAATTACTCGGAACTGTGGGTGTCTGTGTAGTGTCTATAAATGACCAGTGTTAAATTTAATTAGCCATTCAACTTTCCCAAGTTAGGAGTCTCTTTCCCACTTTGATTGATGGTTCCTCATAAGCAGCTGAGCTTTCGAATCGTCGACACATTCGCGTCATTTTTCATTTCCCACCATGTGGTTCCAGTGTTTTCCGCTGATATTCTTCTTCGCCGTTTAAATAATTTAATCGTGTATGCTTGGAGCTTCGTGGCGCTTTAAAGGGAAAAATATATATCCTCGTAGTAGCTAACCTTCTCTCCTTCACTTTTCCCTAATGTCCCGACAGCTGATGTTCCGAGTTTATCTCACGATATATATTGCAGGCAGCGATCCCTACCTAAGTCTCCTCGTCGGTTAATCCAAGGCAATATATTTGTCTCGTACCGTAAATCTCGTGCCAGGCTACGCCATTAGGATCCCGTACCGGATCCCGTTGACCTCGCTTTCAACAAAATACAATATATACAAAACAAATAATCGTTTAGGGAATTAAGGTCGTGAATGGTATTCTGTAGATGCAGTATACTACTGAGACCAGTTGTCTAGAAGGAAGGAAGCAAGTCGCATCACTGATGATTTAATTCAGAAAACTTCAAATGTGTTTCATCGTCATTTAAGAAAAGAGGCTTTTTACTAGATTTATTTCAATAATGATCTATAAATATTTTCTACTGCATTATTTTCCGTATACGAAGAGTTCTTACTATGTGGCTTAACTTGTTTTAATATTGGCATGTGTCCGACTATAATAAAACAATAAGTCAATGTAATTATACATAAATATTTAAATTAATCTGACATAATACGAAAAATGGCGAAAAGTCAGAAATAGAAGAGTTTTAAATTTTAACACGTTTCTTCCCCAAAACACGAAACTTTTAATGACTTTTAATTAATAAACTAAAGAGGTCCCGAACGTCGAGGAAGAAACATTTAAAAATTTGAAAAATTCTTCTATATCTTACCTTTGACCTTTCTTTGTATTTTAATTTCTTTATATAATGCTCCAACATTCAGAAAAGGTTTATTAATTAACAGTGCAACTAACTACTTAACTACGTTTAGTTCCTAATTTGTGACTTCAGCAGAGTCCAATATAAATTTAATTGTCTTAGTTCGATATTTTTTTTACGTGTTGAGTGAAAAACAGTATTATTCTCAATTACCAAATATCCCGTTTACAGTTGCAATAATTTCATAATACTTCATCTTATCGAATTGATTTAGCATTTTACTTAATGATTAACAGTTGAGTGCTTCATTTTATTTCAGTAACAATTGCGTACAACTTTACGGTTGTAAAGAACGGTTTCTGTGTTGATTAAAAAATTGTAATTGCATTAGACTACTTTTAATAATTAAATTAAATCCCCGTACAGAGGAATAACAAGTTCATCACCAGAGATAAAATTCGACTATAAATCCACAAAAGATAGTTGATAGTTAACTGAGATATTTTTAGATGTAGAAAAACCCGAAATAGAAAAAATCCAGGTGCCTCCGTGGTATATTGACCTAAGGAATGTTGACAGGACCCAATGTCCAATAAATATCAAAGCATTTATTCTAGATATATCGGTCAGAGAGAAAAGTCATCAACGGGCACCAGAGTTATGACTCAACCGCAAGATACAAAGCAACCATGTAACCTACAAATGCAGCTGACTCCTTATGCTTAATACATCAATTTCAAAAGTTTGGGTGAATTATAAAGCATTTATTCTTAGCTCTAGCCGATATTTTTTCGATGTACTTCACTTTCTAAACAGTTATATTCTGTACTGCTCCGATTCTGAGTACACCTGAGAAATATTTTAGATAAATTGAATTAAATTCATCAAAAACTTGAAATAATTAAAATGTGTACATCTTCGTAAACATTTATTTACAGAAAATAAATTTGTAGGTGTCAGACTACAACGAAACATCTTTGGATTGTACGTGAAGTAAGGATGTTACCTTTGGCGTCTCTGGGCATCTGGTGCAAAGAGTATCTTAAATATTTAAGATACTCTTTGATCTGGTGGAGGTTATAAAAGCGAAGTTTTCTGATTTTGAATTGATAATATAAGGAGAGAGACGATTGATAAGTATAATATATTCATGGAAATTGATTGTGAAGCATATACCATGGATACTGGGTAAATATCACTTCACCACGAGTAAAAACATTTGATTCCTAAATTTGTAAAAATTCATGTATTTTTATTCATTTGGTGGTATAGTAGTATTCTTTGGTGAAACCACGTATTAATCATGTGAAAAAGATTAGAAATTTTATTTCTGATACGAGACTTTTATGACGTGGTCGGCAATTTGTTCATAATTGAATCGAACCGGGAATAAGGAAAACAATAAGTAAACTATTTATATGTCACTACATTGCTGGAGTTATTATTTACCAACACAATGCCAAAATTGTTTAATTTTTCAATATTAACGCAAATTATTTCCTTTTGACTCTCAATTATTCTAAATAAGATATTGAAGTCTTCCTCTACAGAGACTGTTCCGTATATTTTGAAAGTAAAATATATTTCTTACGTTCTCTTTCCGTCCTCCGTGCTGGAAAATTAATCGTCATAGACCATATGAGCAGAGAGACGACCAGCCCTGACATTAGACTGAAAATTATATAAGAAAGCATGCAACAGGTATGCGTGATTAGGGAACAGGCTACCTTTGATGTCCCGAATGAATAAATAATGGACAAGTTGTGCATCGCCCACACGCACAGTGACTAGAACCTTGACGGAACACCGAGGAACCCAGTGTGACCAACTGATTCAGTTGGTTCAATTTACGGAATCTTGGTTGAAAAGTTTGAACAACGTTTGGCAACGACTGAATTGTTGACAATCGTAACAATTTTCTCGTATGTTAGTAATGAGTTAAAGAATGTTTCCTTGACCTCTGATGGGAGTTTGGAAACAAATGTGTCGATTACTTATCGTAGTTGTCTCTAGTATCTCAGCGATTCTTAATGTTCTGTCAAGATTGCTCCACTCAGGGCAAAGTATCATAAAGCCTTCAGATTATTGACGATGGAAATATATCACGAGTCGGTAAAACCGGAGTACCATGCTGGAGAATCCAGCTCGCTGACCAACGGACCACCACTGCTGTTAATTGTTCTTGGTGGAAACAGGCGAGGATTCCGAAGCAAGCGGTGGTTGGAAAGGGAGAAGGGGAGAAGAGCTTACACTGAGATAAGGCAGAACTGTGTGCGTTGTTACGACCGTTGGACAGGGCGATAAGACGAAACACGAGCTCGCGTTGCCCGGGAACACGACGATAAATAGCGCACGGCGTTTAGCAGATATCACGAGCTGATTTTATTTGTAAACTCGGAGGAAATCGTGGTTCTCCAAACGCCAAAGATCAGATTACGGCATCCCACGCATGTATCTGTGTTCGCGGAAAATAGCGGGAACTTGCAAAAGAAAAAGTGAAATAATTCTTGGATGCAGCATTCCAGATGCACAACATACACTCTCGTACGGAGGAAATGGTCAGCATGCTCAGCCGATCGAGATCTGTTCCCCAGAGCACACGTGAGACCTGGTGTCACGGCAACGGGACTTAAACCTGCTTAAAACAAAACTCTCATACATCGGAATAATTTTCATATTTAACAATAAATCAATAAATAAGCGATATTGTCTGAAAATCTTTAGCAAACGGATCTCTTGAATTTATTCTGAAGGTACTGTAAAATGTAAAAGATTAAACGGTTAGAAGAAGGGGATATTAACACATATTAAGCTAGACCTGTTAACTTACATCAATCATTGAAAATGAACTGAAATTCTTAACAAAATGCTTAATAAATAATAATGACCTAATAGGCCACATCAAAATCTCTAATAATAAAAGTTCTGAATAGACAAGCACGATTTTTCGTTCTTGCATTCAGAACGTTTCCGAAATTACGAGATATCTCCTTCTGCATGTTAACATATGGGGACCGTTCATGGGATAAGGAGCATTAATTTACACAAACAAAATTATCAGAGAAAGGATCAAAATATTTCTTTTCAAGTTTCAATCGATTTTGATGCGACAACTCTTCCTCTATACAGTAGAAAACAATCAGAACAACATATTTTTCTTTTATTCGTAATATCGAAAAACTAACCGACTAGGTTTTCTGAAACTTCAAAAATTCATATCTCGGCAACGATAAATGATGGGAAAATTATTTTAAAAAAATACCCACGTATTCAACACTCTGTCACCATTTAGAAAATATAACAATCTCTATTAAGGAAGAGAAATAAAACCCCTAAGGTTTGCTGGTAATATTGGAGTATTAGGGAAGACAGAAGAAGACTTTTAAAACATAATAAATGGCATGAACGTGATCCTGGAGGAAGAGTGCAATAGAGGGAAATCAAAAGTAATGGAGTGTAATATGGAATAACAAAGAGTGTTAGATTGGAAAGGGATATTTTGAAGTAAGTTAAGGAATTCTGATACTTGGGCAGCATAATAACTAGGAATGATAGAATGTAGTAGCCATAAAGAGTAGGCTAGCACTGGCAAGGAAGGCAAAAAAGAGGAAATTACTGACAGCCATTATAAGTGTGAATATTAGGAAATAATTATTAAAAATGTTCGTATGGAATGTGGCGTTATATGGGTGCGAAATGTGGACGGTAGGAGTTGCAGACAGGAAACGAATAGAATATTTCGAAATGTAGGGCTATAGGATTATGCTGAAAATCAGATGGGTGGATGGAATCACTAACGAGGAAGTTCTGAACAGAAATAATTTTTTAATTTCACGATTACGCAAACCTTCGCATTCAGAATGTATTTGGATACCATTTATACACACTAGCTATCATTGCTCTGTTGTGTTTTCGACCTGCGTGATACTTTCCTCTCTCGTCAAAAAGCGTAAACTTATAATTAAGCAACTTATGAGCTCATAGTTCCTATGAATTGTTTTTCAATTGTGTCCGTACTAAGTAAATGGAATATTTAATCCTTATACTTGCGATGGAATGATAATTTTTAATTTAATTACTACCTTTCTACATTTTTATTCATTATTGATATTAAAAATTTCTGAGCTTACCTTAATGAATTGTAGCCTCCGGTGTACTACACCTTTCCTTTCTCCGCATGATTCGACGCATATTGGGAAAATTCCACTCTTCCCTCTGAGTCAACACGCAGGGTAGTCACCCCTCCAGTAACAGGAAGGGCAAAAACTCCCCATTGCGAAGCGCTAAACAGCCGTGTCACCTGTCGTGGAATCCAATTCGGAAACAGGGTTTCGCGATGCAATCAAGCACAGTTTCCCGACTGTTTGGTTCTGAAAAATACGTCGCAGAATTTCTGATTTACGTATTAAATGGCGCCGTTCCTGCAAAAGCTCTTGAAATAAAAATCAAATTCGTGAATTTCAGAGTCATATTTAATTTTTGGAGAACTTTTGACAACGTTTCATTATCTTCTTGGAACCTTATGAAAGTCAGAAATACTTCCAGTACACTAAGGGACTCAAAAATATTCACGCTACCCTCAGAGAGTCAAAAATACTACCAGTTAACTTAAGGGAGTCACAAATACTATCGTTGCCCTAGAGCTAAATAATTTTGGTATCAATTTATTAAAAACTGCATTTTATATATAAATTATGTGCGTTATAACTGTTCTGTAAAGATATAAACAAAGTATATTTAACTTATAGTTCATTTTTTTAAAATTATAACCAACTCAAAATTAAAAAAAAGAACTGTAACATAATGTTATTTATAAAGTTAACTGTGGTCAACTTAATTGTGGGAAACGCTATATAGGGCAAACGAAACGTGCTCTTTGCAGTGTATTGTAAGAGCATGAAAATAATCATAAAACCTTGAACCATAATATTGTGACAATGTATAAATTAAAAGAATGTCATGAATCCCGAGAAGAATTTATATTCTACTTTATTGTCAACAATACATTGCATCGGAAATGGTTAAACTAAAAACGCGTTGCGGAAAACGTTTGGACTGATTTTTATTGTGCTGAAGGGGCTAAATTGCACTTTTCCAATTTTAAATTAGAGACAGAGAGGATTTGAATAGTTAGGTGGTAGGTAAGACAAAATAGATGTGAGGGAAAATACTTTTGATAATAATAATAATATAATAATAATAATAATAATCATATTCCGTAGATCCTGTAAAGAAGCTAAGCTTCAAGGATGTGGAATGGGTCAGGGTGTACATTTATTACATTGGGGTAAAATTAATGCGCTTAATGGCTAACATATCGTACGAAATTTTGTGATCGAATGCTTGATATCAAGCAAGTCTTATAAAAGTTATAAAATAACTCGTAACACAATTTGGGTCTATAAATTTGAAAAATGTTCAGACTTATTTTTCATAGTTTAGGTTAAGAAATGCTGTTAACGAAGGTCATGTTAAACCTTGTGTTGTGGACGTATATTTTGACGTCCTTGCAGGTTAAGGAAGCCATTGAGCCACGTGTTCAGACATCTGCGCAAGTAAGAGTCAAGGTGCCAATCGGACAAGGTTTTAGGTTCGTTAGCGTCGACCTCGGCAATCAGGCTGTATTTTGTTTTTCTTTTTTTTAATTCATTTATTTTCCACCGATTTGAACCCCGACACGTCCCTTCGCAGCTGCATTAGTTACATGATTAACAGAATAGGATGAGGATTGCCCCGACGAGGCGAGGTCATTCCACACTTTATATATATGTTATACTTCTGCATTTCATCAGATCGCATCGAGAAGTTTCGAAACATTCCAAAATTAATCTTCATGAGAAATATTTAGTACCAATGGTACTACTAGGGAATAGTCAACCTTAAGCTAAGACCCTGTATACAATTTACCTTATGACAAAAATAATGAAGGTGTAAATTAGCAGCCAAATAAAAAATTAATATAATTTGCTCATTTCACTGATTAATTGAACATTTTATTGCAATTTTTTATGGTTTACCAAGAAATAAAAAAAATTAACTGACTGATTTTGACTTGATTTAAAATGTAACCACGTACACATACGTTCGATATCAGTCTTAATATTATAAATAATAATACAAAATTATTCATTAATATCTTCACATTTTTAAAGTATAGTATAATTTAACAATGTAAATATATTAATACAGTCTGATTTAAATTCATATGGGTACCTGATTACATCACATTTTATCTTTTGCACATTAAGTAGGCAGTATTGTTTTCCGTCAATAACGACATTATTTTAAATTGTATTGTATTTTGTGATAGTGTCTTCCTTCCGAATATTCAGGAAACACACTGCGTTTCTTTCCTAATTTAGGACTTCGTCAAGTTGTATATAAAATTATTTAGAGAAGGTAATGCCTAATATAAATAATTTGGAAATAAAAATTTCTTTATGGAAGTTATGAATTAAAAAATAAATATTTTTACATATAAATATGATTTTTTTTCGATTCTACGAAGTACCACCTGTAGCTTAATCATTGGAATTGAGGAACAAAAATTTGAAATTAGGTTACCGATAATTTTTTATCGTGTGTTTAATGAATTCATTAATTGCTTATTTATAGAAATGTTTCATTTTCAATTGAGACGTGTATTTAATAGTTTATTTCTGTCTGATTTTAGATCTTTCCTGTAGATAAAATACTTTTAGATTTTTTGACGTACATTAACATGCTAATAAAATTACAGACGAGTGTTAAAGGAGAGAGAAATACGTTTCTTAAACTCCCTCCCATAATGCGACGTCCAAAGATTTACGTCAGAAATTCTCTACAGAGTGTGACTTTACTTTTAAATGGACCATCACGTACGTTTTCGGTGACACCTGTAGCGACCCCTCTTTCTTTCCCGATGGAGTTTGGAATTATTTACGTATTCCTCAGCATTCTTTTGCATTGGGGGAAAGAAAGAGTTACTGCGTTTAAGAATGCAGCTGACGTCGAGGTGCGGCCATAAATACTGGTCGACGAAGCTAATTGCCTCGAAGACGCACGGGGAAGCTGGTAATTACCAGAGGACCACACGTACGAGCCTCTAATTGTGCTTGAGAGGACCTTTCCTCTTCGGACACGTCACGGTCTCACGACAGACAGAAACATGATCCCGGAGACCTCGAGTACCCTTCGTGAAAGACGGACGGACGGACACGTGCTCCTTTGATCAGCAATACTGAAATTTAAGACTTTATGTGAAGTGGGAGTCGTTGTTTCTTTATTGACAAAACTACTGAAATAATTTAATTAATGATACCGACAATACTGATAATTTGAATATAAATTTACTGCTGATACATAAAATGAAAGTAAAAGATATATCGCCTTTGCTCTCCGTAAGTGCTTCATTTGAAACCTAAATCACGTAATACCGATTTTTTTCCCCTCTTCCATTCCGACTGCCGATGCAGTCCCGTTACTTTGATAATGGACAATGATGTCGCGGTATTTAGTCGTCACATGTGGTTTCTGGACAATGGGCTTGACGGTAATGAAAGCAGGCTTAAGCGGTCCTCACAAAGCGCACGTGGATGAGGTATTCCGCGCACGACGTCCGAAAAACAACGGCGGAGGAACCAAACCACTCCTCGGCCTCCATTGACAAGACCGCCAGAGCCGCGAAATACCTCGCTGAATGCGAAACAAACGGAGAGCAAAAATAGCGCCACAAAATCAGGTGGCCGTCACCATGATATACCATTAAAACACACTCGCAAGACCGTCGCGAGACGTACCGTAGAGATTCCTACGTGCAAAAATTAGCAGAACAAAATAAAACCCTAATTTAGCACGCCAAGGATAAGTAGAATATAAATATCAGCATCTCTCCAATGCGAATAATAATACAGATAATATTTCACATGTCAAATCATTCTTAAATAACTTTTTAGCATAAATTTTTCCTTCTTTTTTTCCCAATGACAACAATTAATTTTCAATACGTCAGAAGAATGTTGTTTGTTGTGGTATGCATTCCTCAGACTGGTCTGAGGCAACCCTCCATGCTAAGCTTTTTCTTTTCCACATATGTACCACATCTCACATCCTCTCCAATCTGCTTAACGCATTCCATCCTTTTCATCCCTGTTCTGTTCTTATCCCACACACTTCCCTCTAATTCTAAGTTTACGAGACCCTCATGTCTCAAGACGTGGCCTTTTAATCTATCCCTTCTCCATATTGTTCATAAATTATGTTGATGTAGAAATCGGACTGATCTGATGCACCTCTACATGCTAACCTACTCTGCGCAAGTCTTTTCATTTCTATATAACTACAAAATCCCAAATCCTCTCTAATTTCCTTACCGAATTCTATCCTTGGCCTCCCTCTCTCTTCTTAACCTACACACATTCCTCTAATGGCCTATTAATCTATCCCTTGCCTTTTTAAACGTCTTTCATATTATTCACTTTCCCCTATTCTGCTTATAACTTCCTCGTTTGTGATTCTATCCACCCATCTTTAATTTAAGGATTCTCCTACAACACCTCATTTCAAAGGCTTCTATTCTTATCTGTTTTGCAACCCCTACCGTCCACTTTTCGCACCCATATAAGGCCACAATATTTTTTTTCTAATATTTTCACTTGCATTACCCGTAAGTAAATTCCTCTTTTTGTGAAAGCCTTTCTTGTGTCTGATATCCTACTCTTTATGTCTACTATACGCCTACAATCCTAATTATTCCATTATTTCCCATACTACACTCCATCACCCTGGTTTTCCCTCTATTAATCGTCGTATTGAGCTCTTTCTACAGGACCACGTTCATTCTGACGAATAAAAGAAGAATAAGTTATTATTTTCATTAATACTCCTTTAAGTAATTTTAAACACTGGATGATTGAATAAAAGTTTGTAATAAAATGAAAGTCCCCAATTATTTTTAGTAAATTTAATTTATTTTTAAAAAGTTAATTACTCGTATTAAAAACGTTACAAACGTTTTAGTAAACGTCACATCTTCAGTAGAAATGAAGTCTGTGATTAAGAGATTAACAGTAAGAGTCATAAAATTTGATTAACAAAATATAGAGCTTCTTTACTGGAAAAAATATGTAAATTTATTATTTAGTCACCGAAATATTGAGTATCTTCTGAGAAATGTACAGGTTGCGAGAAATAGCACGGGGTACGAGGTGCGCTGTAGGAGTACTGCCGTAGGGGAGGAACAGCCGTTCCAGGGAAGAAAACACCATTTTTAAAAACTTCATTTGATTTTTACTGTATGATATGATAAGAGAGCGACAAGGAATTTACCGTACAGTGTACTTTTCATCTTTTAGCTTTACGGATTAGTTTTATTTGACGTACAACATATTCTGAATGGAACGGAGTAGGTTTTTGTTTTGTGTTAAAGTAGGTTTTACACAACCAAGTTGCCATAACAAGAGTTCATGGTGTTACAGTGAGCTTCTCTCTAGCTATACGTCGTTATGCACCGCTCTATGGTATTTGTTAAAGGATAACTACTAACATCGCAGGAGTTGGTCATCTAACACCATTCTTTTGCTTCACGTGTTTACTTGTGTTGCGATAACCTCGCTCAGTTTTGTTTATCTCTTTCCCTCATGTAAAAATGGAGATTTTAGAGGACCACAGTGTCGAACCCGGCACGTCGGACTCGTACTATGTGGGACTGAAGAACTACGTTGCCGAGCGTAAATCAAGATCGCAACGGGCGTCATTAGCAAAAACATAGTCGCAATATTTCAGATAGCGTATTCATTTGGCCCCCTTTTTTAACGAAGCGATCCGACGTGATTTGCCGTTAATTAATTTCCGTTTATCGATGTAATTAATTGCTCATTACTCTGCGCCGCGTCTAACGGCTTCGACGAGTGTAAACTGGACAATTAGGGGAAGAGTGACTCTTTTTCCTTCTCTACCCGAGAAAGAGGAGATATTAATGAGACAGTACTGGCAATTACAGGCTAAAGACGCGGCCTCGTGATCGATCCTATCATTTAATAGATCACTCACCCGGTAAAGTAGATCCGTTAAATGTACACGGTTAGCAACCACATGAAGATGGTTGGCTTCAGCTTCGTTGTGGAGATGAACACGAAGATGCTTATACAGCTCATACAAGTGTGATCATTCCAATTGACAGAAAAATAAACGTTTCTTGGAAACGTATTCCTCGACCAATATTTTTCAGACAAGAAGTCAGATACTGACTCAAAAATAAGTCAAAAGTTTTATGCACCCATAATTGAACATTCTCTACGATTTTTTTTTACAGACAGTGTAACTTTCAGTTATAATCTAAGTTTCCTAATAATCATGAGCGAGTTACCTGGAAGGTAAAGGGTGGAGGGCAATGCTTCACTTTGTCAACAGGATCTTGAGGAAAATCACGAGAAAAACCAAGATTTCTGCTTACAAAACGCTGGTCAGGCCAATTTTTTTAGATTATGGGGCAACGTGCTGGGATCCATATCGAAATGAACACACTCTAGCGTTGAAAAAAAAAATACAAAAACAGGCTGAAAAATTGTTTGGTGATCGATTCGCGAACAATTCTCACGAGAATTTAGAAGGTCTCAGTAATAGAAGGAAACATGTGAGGTTGTGCGCAATCTATAAAGCTTATAAGGGTGAACCACAGGGACTGGAAATGAATAACAAACTATCTTACGGCGCCGAATTATATTTCTAAAAATGACCACTCGTTCAAAATTAAAGAAAATGGGCAACGCACAGACGTACGAAAATTTTCATTTGTAAATAGGTCAATCCGCGATTGGAATTCCTTGCCTGTAGAAATACTGACGACTTTTCCGGGTAGCATAAATTAGTTTAGGAATAGGCTAAGAAAACTTAAGTCAGTAGTATTTTTTTTTTAGAATCAGTGAAGTGATAATAGTACAGTGCAGTGAAGTGAATTTTTGTGTGACTCCTTTCCTTTCTTTTTCACATCAAAATCTACACTTAAAAAATTCTCCCTTAATGTAAACTTTTTGTAATTGAATTTGTGTTTTCTTTGTATATAGCTGCCACCGGGCAAATGCCCAATAGCAGCTAAGTAAGTAATAATAATAATAATACTTATATTATCCGTAAGTAAATTCCTTTTTTCCTACACTTTGTGTTTACTATACTTCTAGAATCACTAGTTAATATGCTGCCCAAGTAAGAGCATTAACTTCCTTCAAAATATATTTTCCCAATCTAATACCGTTTGCTATTCCACTGTTTCCTACACTACACTCCATTAGAGTTAAAGAGCACGGGCTTCAGTCTGCATCCTTATCTCACTAATTTCTCGTTTTATGCTTTCTTTTCTTGCCCTTCAATTCTAATCACAGCTGCCTGCCTTCTATAGAGGTTATGGATAAGCCTACGTTCTCGATATTTTATTCCTGTCATCTTCAAAATACTTAATAGCGTGTTTCTCTTTTTTTCAAAGGCTTTTCCTAAATCCACTAATGCCATGAAAGTAGACCTGTTTTTCCTCATTCTGTATTCTAAAATTACATGCAGAGGCAATATTGAATCAAATTTTGTTTTCCAGGGTGTCCAGTGATAAGCTAAATGACTAGACTTTCTGATAATTAAGTATCTGGGGTATTCCGTAGTCTCTGTCTTCCTCCCCCATTCTCTCTCTCTCTGTCTCTGTCTGTCTTTTTCCATTTCTTTAGCAGTGAAGATGGGAAGAGACGATCATTAATCCACGTCGTGGAATAATGACGTCATGTCAGTGTGGTCCTTACTTTTCCTGACTTACGTAGTAAACTCTTCAACCTTTGTGTCTATATTGCATACGACCTCTGGAGGTCTAACGCCGCTGCAAATCAAGGCTCAAAGGCCAGGTGTCAGTCATCGCCTTTCATTGTATATCATCCAGGGACATTACATTTCCGTAAATAAAACGAATCAAAAGAAAGCTAATTTATTTAAGGATCGCGAGAACCGATTAGAGTAAGTGATACAAATTAAATACTAATATTATTCTAAATATGTTTTAATTTATTTTAGAATTCGGAGTCTGTTGTAATCATTTTCTACCATCTCTTTGACGCAGTTGAATTTTTTTCCACATAGTAAATAATTGCCCCATCAATCCATGTTACATGACTTGACGTTAAGAAAGTGCTAATTGTTTTCTAACACGAACGTAAGTGTATCGCGTTTCTCTTAGAATTTTTTCGTTGTTTTTGTTTTGTTTGCGGATTAGCTGTGAATTGACTGTGAGGACCCTTGGTTATACCTGTGTAGGCTCCCTTCGGATACTGTGTCCGTCACACGATCTGCGCGTGTGATATGTTATAAAGTTACACAACAATCTCCCGCCCTTATCGCTGATAGAAAAAGTTTTGGATTACTAAGCTCACCTCAGGATAAAAAGAGAGGCACACATAGAGGAACTAAACACCGCCTCGTCCTTATAATTGTGGAATTCGCAGGGGACAGAGGTTCAAATTACTCCATCTTCGACGTAATCTTACTTTCATCTATATTTTGACGTAGTTCAATATGTCATCGTGGCTCCACCGTAAAGTAATCTACAAAGAGAAATGCCGTAAATCTCTTCTTTTTAATTAGTGGAGGTGGACAGGAAACGAATATAGCACGAGTCAAAATTTGATGAGTCCGTTTAATTTATTTCAGGACGATTAATAGACAATTAATAAAAATTAATGTGTGTTGGTTTTAAACATTTGAAATCCAAAACGGGAATTCTGTCAGTTAAAACACAATTATAATCAAGGTTCATAAAATTTATATATTTATACATATATATCCCACCTAAATTTATTTATGTGCTGTAGCACATGTGCAAAGTTAAACCAACCGTCACTGTGCTTTTTATTTTATTTAACTGCTTTTTGTCTCCGAAAAAAAATAAATGCAGTACTTCAGTGTTCCTGAATCCCCGCGAAGTAAAAGTATAAAGGTAACGAAAATTTTGAAGAAGGTACTCTAGAAATCTAAATTATGAATTATTAACTGATGGATGAATTTTTGTCACGAGTGTAAGGAGTCATTTTCATTTGTGAAAGACAATAATTTGTGTTGCAGCTATTAAAACCACAAAAAAAGTAATAACTCTGAAAGTCGACTTAAATATTGAAATTGTAAGAAATAAAGTTTAACTAGGCTTCTGAATTGTTTTTAAACATGAATAATCAGTATGCTTAAACTTTAATATCAAAACTGATTACAAATTTGTCATTTAAGGGCTTGAATTATATTTTGACTTTTGTAATTCAATTAAAATTTCATTTGGAGAGTGTCTTTAGATCTTTTTAAGTTGGAGCTGAATTAATACAATAGTTACAGGAAGAAAATAGATTGAATCCTTCCGTCATCGTGTTTTTGTGGTTCCGTAAAGATCAATAATGAATTCAGATGTAAGATTAAACATGTCTCGACGGATTGTGACAAGCGAGAGTAAACTTGGAAGACTATTATAATCTTTAGGGTGGTCTCCCAGGGGTTCCCCCTCTTTGGGCTTATGTACATTCCTCTCAACACGCCACGCCACATACGTACTCACTGTTTGCTCTGGAAGGCTACGAGAGGCTCTCCAGCACTCACAAAGGTCCTCCGCCACCTGGAACCAAAACATTTGCTGCTATTGTTAGTAGCTGTGACTCGGCGAAACGTTTGGGGGTTACCTTCAACCATTGCAGTATAACCTTCCATGAATACTTCTGATTTTCTTTCACGAGCGTAGAAGCCGACATGCGTGTACTGAACTAATGCTAATAAATTTTATAAATGTTCTGACTTGCAGGGTATTGATGACAAAAATACTAATAATGACGATCATTGAATTTTTTTTTGCTTGCACTTATAGGGCTATTTAATTGGAGATCCTACGCACGGGATTGGGTTAGGAAAGTGATAGATAGACTGACGGGTCTTGTGGTAGAATGTGCGTGGGCGCGTGCTGTTATGTTCCCACGGTCTCTGGAGAGGAAGGAAGTGGTCTTCCTTTCCAGCGAGCACTTTGCTACGTGAAGTGCGTCCGTCGTATTCACATGGACGCGATGACAAATGTAACTCGACCTCTTCCCCTCAAGCAGACAGACCACTTAAGTATAAAGTGCCCATTGTTGCAGTAACCTGCTGGCTCTCATATCGTTTGATTCCCAGGATTCGTCGAAAGAAGCAATATTTTTATCAATAATAAAATAGAATTCTTTGTTTCTGTTATTCCTGGAGTGACAACGGCCGAAGAAGAAAGTAACTAAATCCGTTATATTCCTACAGTACACTGCGGAAATGTCATGATGAAATTCATTAAAGCTTCAAATTTTATTCACAGTGTACAGGGTTGGCGATAAGACCATATATATTGTTAAATAAATCTTTAACGAATACAGTTAAATAGAAAACAGACATAGTCTGTTTTATTTATATGCAAATTGTAAAAAAAAATTACGTTGTAAATCTAACTGTGCTGTGTTATTAAAAATCTGAAAGATATCCAATGATTTCAAAAATAATTGTAGTTTTCCAGAATTAGCCCTGGATAGACATGAAACTTTTTTTTGGAAGCGATGAGATGTCGCGTAATGAATTATGGAGTTGTCCAATAACTGAATATGAAATAAAGAATTTTAATTGATGGACGGAAGTGGGTACAGCGAGATGGCGGGGGAAAAAGGACCCGATGCGTGTGAAATCCTAGTCTTGAGGGATTAACAACATCCTGCGGTCAATGTGATGAATTCAAGTTAAAATTAAAAACGTTATAAAATTCAAAATTCTTGTAAAGTTTTTTACTTTATCTGGTTTGAGAGGAAACTCCAAGGCCCATCGAGATGTGATTAGCAAAAATTATTTAGAACATAATGGCGTTATTAATCGAACAAAACACACTGAACCACCCTGAATACCATTTCGTTCCCACATTTTACTAATTTCGTTAGCTGCTTTGGCCTCAAGGAGATTTCAGCGTTCATGACCCCAATATCCAGCTTTCGTTGCCATAATAAACGGTTTCGTGGTCGGCGATCCTCACGGTCTGATAGTAGATGTCCCGACGTTCAGGTTGATGTTGCCTCGGTCGACGCTTTCCGTTCGAATTTGACGGTAATATCTATCAGAGACGCAGGGCGTGCCACTCTAAATACATAGCTGCAGGACCCCTCGGGCAGGCCAGGGTCTGGAACGAATTCTATACCCACCCTCCTCTCGTCAAGAGAGCAGGACAACAATAGAAGTCACGTCACTGTAGTGGAGACTGGAACACATCGCCGGTCAGGGGAGAAAAACAAGTGGAAACAAAAGAGGTTCTAATTGAAACGTTTTTAAGAGGGGACGAAGTAAAAGATTCAATCTGGAGAGGTCAGATGGAGTCTTCATCAACGGACGTCACTCAGCCACTGTCATTTGAAACAAACAGTCTTTAATTGCTGAATGTTTCCGCTGACATCAACTACTCACTTCCTGCGGAAAATGAGGTTCTTTACGTATTTTCATAATCTGTATTGTACATTAATCTATAATTCCTTTACCCACCATACTTACCACTCACAGGTTGGTCAGTAAAATTAATAAGATCGAGCGTCTTCACCCACAAACTTGGTTCCTCCAATTGAGGGTTTTTTATTAGTACTCCTTATTTGTGTTTTTCTTTCAAATAATATTCATACAACAAAGCGGAAAGAATTATTTATTTTCCCTTCCACAGTAAGGACTGAATTAAAAACACTTACTGTCCCAAGTTTGGTAATTTTAATTGGACATTTTTGTCTAATTATTACGTCATATTCACTTGTTGATTTTTATTCATAACATTTTTCAAATTTAAATTCCATTAATAATTTATTTGCTTTATTATTGGTATTTAAAAGTGGCTCATGTCTAAGAAATACGGTTATAATTATTATTTATTTATAAAAAATACTACCTATTAATTATTTTCAATTTTTAAATTTATTTTCTTATTAAAATTTTTATTTTAATAATTATTAAGTTATTATAATTTTTAAATTGTGACCGATAAAAGAACCTTTGGATGCAAAGTGGAAAAGCGTAAAAAATAAATCATATTAATTAGAATTAGTAAGAAAAAATTGGTTTCAGTGGTTTATGAAACGACACTCAAAAATTTATAGCATAATATGAATTTAATAAATAGTCAAAGCTTCTGATTAAATGTAATTTTAAAAATCAGACGGTTTATACTTACAGTACAAATGTGATCAGATAGTAGAAAATTTCGACTTCACCTTCGGAATAGTTGACCTTGATTGTAATTGATTCCAATTTACTTAAGGACGGACCTGGTTTCCTGCGGAAGACGTAATTTTAAGGTCCGACATTCTGGCCGGAAGTTCTAACATGTTACTGGCTGAGAAAAAAACATGACTCGGATTTTCAGATGAGTGTTAATTAATTATAATTAATAATGAGAGTTAATTCAAGTTTTGCAAATGCTAATTTGATAGGCTGAGTTCCCGAAGCTCAACACATTGAAACAGACCGATATACTTACCTTTAAGGATTATTACATCTAAGGTTTGAGCAACATCAGGTACGTTCCCAGAGTCTTTACGAGGATAATTTTAGATTCGCGTGTCTTCAAAATAGATTAAGATGTTTCCGGATCTTGTTCCACTTGTTACACGCAAAGTTTATGTGTTGTATGAAACGAAATAAATGTGAAGAAACTTCCCTAATTCATACAGTTCTTGGAGCAATTATCAAAATTATGGAAGAACTAACGCAGATTTTCCTCTACCATTATAAATTAATTGCATAAATACTTTTCACTATTCGAAAAAATATTAAACAAAATTACGGTCAATCAGTCAACATATTTTATTGCTATTTAATTAATATAAATGCGGTCTTTTCTCTCCCTTTTGAGACTTCATCAGGTGAAAAAATTAGCAATTAATATCCTACCCTCCTTGACCCTCTCGTCCCACAAAATTATTGACCCGCTACCAGTACTAGTTATTATGCTGCCCAAATCTTTCAAAATATCCTTTCCCATTCTAACACCCTTTGTTATACCACTGTTTCCCACACTACACTCCATTGCCTTAGTTTTCCCTCTATTAATCCTCAGATTGAACTTTTTCTCCATAACCGCTTTCATGCTATTTATTATGGTTTCCAAGTCTTCTTCTGACTATCCTAATACTACAATATCATCGACAAAGTGTAGGGTTTTTATTTCTTCTCCTTGCAATATGATTCGTTCTCCGTTTTAACTTTCTTTATCCACTGTTCTACATATAATTTTAACAATGATTTCTTTTCCACATTCCGTTTTAACTTTCCTCGTCGCTATTCTATATATAAGATAAACAGCATGGACGACAGACTGCTTCCTTGTCTAACTCCTTTCTTGATTTCTGCAACTGCCTTCTGTAGAGATTATGAATAAGACTTCTTTTCGATATTTTATTCCTGTCCTCTTAAAATCCTTTATAGTGATTTCCAGTTCCCATTATCAAGGGCTTTTTATAAATCTACAAATGCAATGACGTTGGGCTATTTTTTCTTATCCTGTCTTCTAAATATAGACGCAAAGTCAATATTGATTCTCTTGTCCCTACTTTCATCCTAGAACCTAACTGATCTCCTCCTAACTCGCATTCCATTTGTCGTTCCAACGTGGTGTATACTATTTTCATTAATATTTTGCATGCATGAGATACCAAACTACTATTTAAATTAGTGAATTAAGTCGGGAAATGAAGACATGAAGTGCCCAACTATCGACTTTGGAAAGGATTAAAGAATCTGAGCCACACCTGACTCTTACGTCGATCCTTTAACCCCACAGACAGACAGACACTTGTGCATTATTTATGACGTCCCACGCTCGGGAACAATTTTCTTCCCTTCTGGAGTGACATGACAAGACATGACGTGTCGTCCTCTTGTCTACTCCGTACTTGCCAGAGGAATTCCTTGCCTCTCCCAATCAAGGCAATTGTTTGAACCATCTGCCTACGACGTGCCACTTGGGTTTTCCATCCGTTCGACATGTGTGCGAAAGGTTTCCCAAGTAAACGGTGCTATGATAGATCCTACAGTTTTTCATAAAAAAAAGGTAATTAAAAAAACCTAGCGTTAGAGCTTAAATAATGATATTGAAACTGATCGAGTTTCGTGAGACATTTTATGCTCAACATATCAGGGGTAAAAACGTAATCGTGGCCATACTTATTACAACATACGCCGCATAGAATTTGAAGGCAATCTTTTCCGTCTCAAGACAGGCATTGGAGGAACATTATTTAAATAGGAAAAGACAGTTGCAAAAAAATATACGCGAATTAACACAAGCGTAATTAATTATTCATATTTTTTTAAAAAATAGTCGTCGTAGTAAGCACGCGTTTATTTCATTAAAATATGTTTTATAAAAATACGTGAATAAGCACCGACGATATTCCTAAAGATGGTACGATTCAGATATCCTCGGCAAATAATTTTTTTAATTTCCTCTAAATAATATTGACTATAAATTTAGAAAATTATGTAGTCTACGTTGTGTCATGTTTTAAAAAAATTAAATAAGTAAATCAGCCAAAACATTCAGAAAAATTAACATATAATATTAATGAAGTCGAAAACAATTATGACAAAGTTTTTATTCAAGTAAACCGCAGGTAATTTCTTCAAATGATACAGTCAGTTTTCTTCAAAAAAAAGTTTAGAAAATGATACGTTAGAAATTATTAAAATTAATAACATTTGTAATAATAAATATTAAGACAACTTACAGTTTTGGTGAATTATCATTGCGAAAAGTAGACATTAATTGATTTACTGTTTATACAATTAAATTAAAAAGTTACAGCTCATCTAAATAGAAGAGAAGAAGAATAGCGTTTATACACAACTTTAGATGGATGGTTTTCGTTTGGGGCGTTACCTTGAATCGACGAATCGCAACGCTTTTAATAATGAACAGAGTTGCCGAAAAATTGTACCGCGAATAGTGTAAGCTTTTCTACAAGAGCCACCCTACAAACGAAAAGGAAAAAACACCTCTAATTTAATACGGACAATATATATTCATTTTTTCTGACCTCCTGTGGTCTAATGGCTAGCGTCGCTGCCGCACAATATAGAGGTCCCTGGTTCGAATCCTGGCGCGGTCTTGGATGTTTGTGTCGTAAAGGTCACGGAGACTAGGATTGAGACTGCTGGAGGATCGATACTCTGACCACGTGTCACTCCAAATTTGGAATGTGTCAAGTAAGATGACAACAGTCCGTAGTCGACCCTGAATCGGCTGCAGAGTTTTTGTAGTCAGACTGCATTACGTTACCCCCTTCTTTCGGTTGTATTTTATGTTATATTTCCACTTCCTGATGGCATTGTTGCGGGACATTTCATGTGATGCTATAGCCTTTCATTAATGATTTTTGACTAAATGTGATGGAGGTTTTTACCACCCCTGGCAAGATTGCCTCTCTCGTTGTTCTCAACGGGGGCTCTTCTCACCCCTAACCATGGCGAACCGGAACGGAATGCAACCAACCCCTCAGCGTAAATATATACGCTCTCGACTGGAAATTGCGTGATGAGCGCAGCGGGGGCTTGATGCGAGCCAAATTGCTGTCCTCGGGGGCTGCCCACAAGAACACCTCCCCCACCCACCCACACCCCCATTTATTATAACTAGGGTTCCTCTCCTACAGATAAAAAGGCGCATCATTTCATTCAAGTCTCTCTTTAGCCTTCGAAGATCAAGATTTACACGGCATAACAAATTCCATAATTATTAATTCACTATACGCTGCTCCGAACGTTTATCTGTTTACTCAGGTAACCGTGGGAAAAAAAAGCGGAAATGTTTGCGATGGAGAAATTTCAAGATATTAGACTAAATTAATATCATTCACTGATCTATCGTAAATTCTCTTTCATACTTCATTCTCAATGTTGTTTTGCCTCATTTACAAAGAACTATTTTTCTTTTACACGCAGGTTATCATTAAATACTCCAGCCAAGACACAGGAAGTGTTTTACGCTTGAGTCGTCAAACATTTTTTTTACTAGGGGCTCCTTTTTTAAGCGATTGAAAAGTGTAAAAGCAATAAGAATATAAACTAAGGTTCTATGAAAAGTATGGAAATTTGTAATTTATAATGACGTGAAATATTTTTGACAATTTAATTAACTGAATAGATAAACCAGGCGGTTTCTGCTTAAATAAAGATAATAATAGCTTTTTCGGTACAAACTGAAGTTAGCCCTTTTAATTAACATACGACTGCTGCAGAACAGTTGTTGTTGCACTGCAACTGGACCGGTTTGAGTTTCCGTTGCTCTTGGGAGCGACAACTATTTCTATTCCAATTTGATGCTCGACTGAGTACGTTTACCCAGCCACTTTGATGACGAGAAGTTATTATTATTATTATTAATGGCGGGGTAAATATTTGGAAGCAACCGAGCGGAGCAGTATGAAGCGAGAGGGAATGGATGAGGGAGCAGTAGTTCCGCAAATAGGGGCTAAATTTACTTTGAGTTAGCGAGTCCATCAGAGCGTGAGACGTAATTAATATTTAAAGGCGTGATGCCAATTTCGCTGCGGCTGTCACCGTGAATGAGCGCCAAGTACCGCGGGTTGTCGCAGAAAGGTCAACAGCTCGAGCACTTGTGTTATTCTCACTTTGGTGAAATCTTGGCGTTGACGCGGAGTGATACTTTTGTATATAGTAGAGGTTATTATGAGACAGCGGTGAAAGGAATAGACTGAATTAATTACGAGACATGTGTGCCGAGATTGCTTTCTTAACAGTTTCTTTGTCGACAAAGTGTTTTAGTAACGTTCTATTCTTTCTTCTTTTACTATAGAGAATGTAACACCCAGTAACATTTTTACCGTCAATTGAAGCAACAAATTTTCATCCTGCATCATCAAGTTGCTTTCCTTGTCGACATTTATGTCTGGGACATCTCGACCTAAAATAATATCCCGGCAACGATATGTCTCCTTTCCTCTTTCTTTCTAAATAGACAAACGAAACGGCAACGAGATCACGTGCGACGCAACAACCTGCCATGATTGATGAAAAGTAACTCGACTCTTAGTGACAGCGCATTTGTGAATCTTAGCACCTTGGTAATTGTATTTGCTAATAATCTACAATTGGGCGCAAGCCCGGTGGCAGATACATAATTATAAACTAAAGAAAGATAAACATGTTCTGTGGATGCCCTGAAAGAGAAAAGAGAAACACTTCACTTCACTTTAGTTTTTTATATTCGGAAACACATTTATATTAAAAAATATCCACTTCACTTCACACGTTTTTTCAGATTTGACCTAAATTTATTTTCTTGAAGAGGATTTCCTCCAAACACCCCCACAGGTAAATTATTCCAGTCGTTGATAGTCCTATTTAGGAATGAGAATTTGCCAACATCTGTTTTTTGTTTTCTATATTTCACTTTGAATTGGTGATCCTCCCATCTACCTATATAACTGGGCTTTTGCATTTTGTAGCTAATTCCAATCCATGGTTTTTGCCCCGTATAAGCTTTGA
The DNA here is from genome assembly GCA_034510155.1 of Eucriotettix oculatus. Lineage (NCBI taxonomy): Eukaryota > Metazoa > Arthropoda > Insecta > Orthoptera > Tetrigidae > Eucriotettix > Eucriotettix oculatus. The sequence goes on from CM067382.1 coordinate 55,816,156, forward strand.
ATAGCAAATGCAGTCTTGCTTTCTCCCTCCTTTCTGAAAATACCTCCCAACCTAGCTGTTTTACTTTTTCCTTCCTATGACCTGGCCCTACTTGCACAAAATTAGCAGCCCTTTTCTGAACTTTCTCTAATGATTCTATTTGTCGCTCGCTTTCTACCAAATCAATTACTCTGAACGGTTCTATCCTTTCTGGAGCACTGTTCGAGCAGTTTGTGGAAAGGTCACGGGATCGAACTCGAGTAATAATTGAACGTAACCTCTCGTCGCCAATGTGGTGTGTTTCGGGACCTGTGTTAGCTTTGTCGGTGGCCCGGGCCTAACCTCGGCTGTTGAATAATGTATGCCAATCTCCGGCTCACGAAATGCCGCCAAAGTGATCCAAACCGACGATGTCCGTATTATTTGCGAGGGGACCTTGGAAAGAAAAGCCATCACCTGCGGCACATTAGGTACCTGCAGCGAATTAGTCACACCGCCTGACATTCCGTGTAACGCTGACCTAGCTAACAGAATCTCACGCTGAATCCCTTACGAGCTGCTATTAAGACAACAAAACCTGACACACAAACAGGTGTACTAAAAACGAATCTAAGTTTATAAAGTCGTCTACAAAGTGTGCAGCACTTATTCTTATAAAACAAAAATAAATAAAACACGTTATGAAACGTTTGGCAGTGCAGTACTTTACCATAATTTTGCAGATATCGGTTAATTTACTCTAGTATGTCAGTACTAATTACTCAGACACGTTCATGAAACACAAGAAACAGAAATAGCGTAAAGAAAATTACATATTAATTATTAAAACAACTTATAATATTATTACTATTTTCATCAAGGAATAATGAGGAACTAGATTTTTATCTCAATGATCGTAAAAGGCCAGAAATTTCTACTAATTTATTTTAGTCCAAAATAAGTCATTAATAGAATAAATACCATTCATAATTATAATCAAAATAAAATCCTAACAATTGACGCTATTTTTAAATTTATTTTAGAAGTACTATAAAGTATAAATTATTATTTATTAAATAAAATTATCTCAAAGCTAGTTACATATTCTCAGTTCTATGGAGGTATGTTGACTCGGATGAGCTCAGTGGTAGGGTGCCCGTCCGGAAAACGGGACGTCCGGGGTTCGAGTCCCCTGGTCCGGTCTTCATTTTCCATTCATGTCTTCTAAATTCTATTTTTATATAGAATACAAAATTTATTCTAAATCAAAATTCCCTCTTTACATTTAATCAGTCTTTTTAAACTCTGGCATTAAACTATTTTTAAAATACATTTATACTTCTGGTGTCCTTAACAGCTATTGGTAACTCATTTTATAATACTAAACCTTTATTAAAAATCGAATTTTTTCTCATTTTAAAACTTAAGTGGCCCATATAATATATTTACCTACCTATGTACATCTGAATTTATTTTTATAAAAATATTTTAATAATTTAGTAACTGTCCCTTATCTATTTTGTGACTAAAAACTAAAACATCATACAGAATTTGCTGCTTAACTTAGCTTATTTAGCATATCCTTAATCCTACAATACTTGTCCTAACTTAAAATAGCCCTTATTCCTCTTTTCCATAAAGACTTATAATTTTTCAGTAATACTTCTACTTACACAATGTTTTGTTCGTAATGAAACTCTCGATGACTTGATCTTTATGGATTTAGTAATATAATTGAAAAACTAATGTATATGTATGAATAATCAATCACTTCTCTCCTCACCAGACAATGAAAAGAAGAATATTATTTCAAAAATAAAAATCACAAACTATAAGTAAATTTATGATCAAAATGAATGCTGTTCTTTATTTAATAATCAGCAATTATTCTTCTGAAAAACCCAAGTACGGAATTCTCAAATAAGCTAAAAACTCAACAACAACAAAAAGTCTGAGAGTAAATTTTTTCTTATCAGAAATTCTGGCCATAGTTCAAATATGGAATTTAAGTGACAAGTGTTGAATAGAAAGGTTTGTTTTGTTGTTAATATTGCAACGTTTTCTGTCTTCTACCAAATTCCGGTTTGTTGTTAATGTGATGAGGAAGTAAGTAAGAAATCAAATTAAATCTGGTCAGTTTCAGTAGCATTTGACATTAGGAATATTATAGTGATATTTTTGTAGCGTTTTACAGAAAAAATTTTGAGTATTGATCTCGTATCAGTAAAATAGTAAAAATAAATCCGATATTTCCTACATTTCCTTACTTCTTTTAATGAAAAATGTACTGGTTCCATTGTCGTGACCTCCCTTATCGCATCTATTCTTAGCTACCACCATGAAGGGTGCTTCAAACCCCTCCAGGGGTAACTTTTCTGCTGTTGAAGCACAGTGTCTGTTCCAAGTCGCCTGCTTGTCGCGCCACTCCTCAAGTACGCTGGGAATTTGCGGACCGTTTACGGACTCTGCTGGTGGTTGGTGGAGGAGGCAGACGACGCCACAAATGCCATAAACAGAGTTATGTCACCTCTTGACACTTCTGAAATTGGACACGACCTATACTCACGTGGAGAACAGGGACGAGGTTTCAAAGGTCAACGATGGATTCCAGAAAGTACTTGGAATCGCTTCTAGGAAACCATACTCTAGAGGAGACTCGTCAAATATTGCATTGAAACGATGGCCATAAAAGGATTTACCGTTCAAGTGAAAACCATTATAACACATTAAAATAAAAAATAAATTTCATTAATCGTTAATTATTGGCCGTCTTTTTATTTACGAAACGTTTCGGTAAATAAAAAGACGGCCAACAAGTCAGCAAATAATTAAATTCATACAAATACAACGTTTCATCCAACTTTATGAACTCCTTCGGATAATAATACACAAAACAAAAATATACAATCAAAATTAATTTGAAATACGTAGAAATTTGTTAAAATATGAAGCGTAATATCCAATGTTAAATAAAATAAATGACAGACTTACATTATTAAATGGATGAACTACTTACATTAGAGAAATTTGGTGTTGCAGACAATGAGTGCTTTACGTCGTTAATTATGGAGTTTATTTTCTGAATCCACTGAATTAGTTCAAATATTTTAGAACCACCAGTTTCGATTAAATAAAGTGAGTTAAGAAATAATAGGATGTATATTTAAAGAACCAAATTTTTCCCACGCATTCGTGGAAATAATTCTGGGCTCGTGATTCTCGATTACTCTAAGTTTGACTAATATACGTCGGTTCGACCTGAAATACTCGTCTGCTCCTGAAAGTTCCATCCGTTGATAGTTAAAATTGCTTTTCGTGCGCGAAGGAATCGTGAGAAGGAAATTCCGTTATATCCGGTGGACGTTAATTTCTCCGGTCGAAAAAAAATACACGAATACCTCCCACATTTAGATTTACGGAACTAAGACTAACCTACATTTTTTTTGGTAATAAATTCAGCACGGTCCTTTTACATTCCATTTTGCTCTCCGCACCACGCAGACCGCGAAATAGTGATTTAAACTTCATCGTTTTAATTATCCATGGCAAAGACAATTTAAGAAATTAATATAGAGGAGAAATATTTTGTGAAAAATCATTAATTAATATTTTTCTTCGATTTCTCCTTGTATACTAACCAAATACCATTAAGAAAGCATAGAAATTGTTGTAGAATAAACAATTATCGAACAATGAAATACATTTTTAAGGCTGTTTGTAATAAATATTGATAAAAATGTTTACTGGAATGTTTAAGATTTCAATAAAATATTATTTTGATATTACGACGTTTTAAATTCCATAAAACGAAATGGAGGTGACACCAATTACAAACATTTATTAAACATAAGTAATAATAAAATAAAAAAGCTTTTTTGTACTTTCTTCAGGTTATGAGTTGCAGCAGCAACGTGTAATGTTTTAATTACACGACCTGTGAACGCCCCAAAATTGGGGGACGAAAAGTTTTTAAATTTGTATTTTATTTGTAAAATTAAGTCAGATTAATTTTAATTACTTTATTTAAAATTAGTTTAAATTGAAATTAACTAAGTCGTAGCGAGAATAAAGACAGGTTTATAATTTTTTTTTTCAATAATTGAACTTTATTTACTCTTCATTCAAGCATGAAGATGGTGCTAAAAGGTATTATAAATATTCCTCTTAACGGTAAGCAACATTTCATTTTATAGGATATTAATTTAATCAAACAGAATGATATCTAATAAATGAACCTTAATAAAAACAAAGGTTTTTAAATATTGTAGAAATATAAGGTAAGCTGAAATAATTATAAGTCAAATAGCAATGTGAGACAAAATTAAAAGAGACATTAGTATAATAAATTAATTATCAGTAAGCTTGAAGTGAACAGACATACCAAGCTGTAAATATGACGTGAGAAATTTTCCCCTAGGCGTTGAGCTAGGAAACGTTGTATTCTACGCGTGTAAAAATAAGAAAGGAAACTACCGAAGCAATGCTTGTGTTTTTTTTAGGGTGGGGACGAGAGAGAGAAATAAGGGAGCCCATGCAGTGTTTGAATACCAAATAGCTCGCTTTCCATGCTGAACATGTTAATATGTTAATTTGTATTTCGGATTCCCCAGAGTCGTTTGAGAAATTTATCTGTTCCATCCCTTCGAGGTGTTTGAAGAATAAACAATTGTCGGATTCTTTGGTACTTCTGTCTGTAAGCAGTGGGGTGTGTGTGTGTAGGATTTCCTTATTCGTTTCGTACTTCGTAAGTATTGCTCGAAATATATTCGTAGCTTCTTGTACCTGCGTCGTGAAGTATTAACCACCTATTCGTAGGGAATTAGTTATAAATTTATACATGATATATTGAGATACCTTAATTCTATTTCTTTAAAATAACAAAATTATGACCATTTAACAGACACATTAAAAATGATTAAGAAAGGTTTCTCGAGTTTCCAACCGAGTAAACAGCGACGTTTCGGCGGACAGTAATTCCATCATCTTTCCCAGGCTGAAGCGTTGGTTAGGTCTACGTTCCATATTTACTCGGTTGGAAACTCGAGAAAATATTTCTTAATTCTCTTCCCCGGGAAAGTCTTAGATCTCTAATCACATTAAAATATTTTATTCAACTCAACGATGTATCAATGGATTTTCGTACTTTAAATCAGGATTTTTATCTCGTTTCTTCTGTTTTCTGGTGCGATAATTAAAAATAATAATTCTGGATCTCGACAATGGGGCTAGCTACTGGGAAAGAACCGTCCAGGTGACCTCATAAATACAACAACAAGAATTAATCAAAATTGGTCAAGCCATTTAGAAGGAGGAGAATTACGAACACGCGCACTCACCGGGAATTAATATATATAAAAATTAAAAAGTAGACGTAAAGTAAAATATTACTTCTTACTTAAAGTACGAGGTCTTTCCCGGTGAATGGCATGTATAAATTCCTCTCGAGTTGATGATGGCAGAGCAAACCATCGAAACGTCACTGTTAAAATCTTTGACCCGGTTGGAAACTCGAGAGGAATTTATACATTACTACTTACTGTCATTTTGGAAAGAAATTTTTTTTTAACTTCGTTAGGCTTAGATAATAGATAATAAGGTTTTAAGTTTCATTTTCCATTTTTCCTTGCAACAGCTCTGTTAACAATCCTAAAGGAGTAATTGAAATATTTTTAATTTTCTCCAGAGATCTTGTCTTAAAAATTTGTAAGTTATGTTACGTATAATTTATTTTGGAAAATAGAAGTACAATTATTTGAATTTATTAATTTCTTTTATTCCCGACCGCTCAAAGCCATAGATGCGGGTTTTCGTCAATCTTTATTTTCCAACAACAATTGTTTGTTTCAGGGCAGCAAATAAAAGCCACGAAGTGCGTCATAACTGAATATATAAATAAATATTTGTAATATTTCCGTACATATGACTACAAAATTAGGAAATCATTGGAATAATTACAGATACTCACATCAAGACATTTTAGGCGTGTTTCTTATAAACGATGACGTATGTATTGAATTTTATGAAACAATCTTCCCTGGTATGTTAGAGAATTAATATTTGCTTGGGTGATTTAAATGGTATGTTTAGGAAGTCAAAATCTATTTTCATGTTTTGAGGACAATATTCTATTGCTTATTATAGAACTTATTTCGAATGTAAATAAGTTAAACTTTTGTATTGATGCGGATTTATTAAATTCTTTGAATTGGAATGTCAAAAAGACTAAAAAAAATATTGACTAGATTTAAATAGACTCAGCGCCATTATCGTCCTTTCAAAATTTTTCCCATCAAGAATCAAGTCTTATTTCTGGTGACGACAATTATTTGTGTTGAAAAGTTGTTACGTCAGATTTGAGTGACATTTGTGTGTGCGGCCATATGTGAGTTTGGAGTATGTGTGTGGTCTATAGCGATGACGCGAAAGGGCAATAAAGCTCGTCTCCAACGCTCCTTTTATTATGTCCTTCCTTTTTCTCTTTTGCTCCCACCTTGATTTGTCGACCAGTAGACGAAAGCTACCTTCATTGTCCTCCGTGGGCAATGACACGCGATGTCGTTTTGTGGTCTTGTAGAAAAGGCAAAGAGGATTCTTACAACAACGAAACAGAGGTATAAAAAAAACAACAAAGGCCATTGGCAAGGAGCCCGTGTCTTACTTGTTGATTCAGGAGGGTCCCTAATACCTTCTTCTGAACATCCTGTACACCATGACTGCAGCAATTGGTGATTTACGGCCGTCAGAAGCAAAAACGAAATTTGTGAGCGCCTGGTTTCTCCCCCTTCACCGAGGTGACGTTTCTGACACTTAAATTGCTCGTCTTCAGAAAAGGCTTACATTCCTTAGCACTTATAAAAACGATTTGTACTTCCAGAAAAGCTTCAGTGTAAAAATTACTATCACTATACGCTAAAAAATATTCCCCGCGGTTTCCGTAATATATATATTATTTTAATTCCACTGCTACTTTTCATTAACAGATTCGCGTTGTTCATCACTTGCTCCATTATGTCGTCTACGATGGGCTTCAGCCTGTAATGAAATAAAACTTTTAAGTCCCAAATTATAAGGCTTTAAGACTTCAGCCTGTAATGAATTGAAACTTTCAAGCTTTAAGACGGCGGGACGAAGCTGGCCTGACACAATTTACTGCGTGGGAACTATTGTCCAGAGCGGCGGTGAAAATATACGAACAGACAAGTCATTTTCAAACGGCAGTGAGACTTTTGCAAAGCAAGTTGAGTGGCCCAAAATTTGAATATAAAACTTATAATTGTCTAAAAAGATTCTTGAAGAGTTTAATGCAAAGAAAGAAGAAGAGTAATGGTTCGTGATGGCGACGCGTCCTTCAGGTTTATACGAGACGCTAGGGATATTGGAAGTGTGGCATATGAGAGCTCACAGTAAGATTACGTGGACGTGGTTCCGTGGTCCCAGATGAAGTCTTCATGGACCGAGACGCTAATCCAAGACGCTGTGAGTAAACAAGACGCGTGCGCACAGCACAAAGAAAAAACCCCTCCCTCAGCCAGGTCTCACTCCCCACATTCCAGGAATATATCCAGCCAACCTCCACTCCAGTCGGAACCTCCTGTATTATTTCTGTCGCCCCGGGGTCTTCTCTCTTTGGGCAGGGCAACAGGTGGACCATCCTACATCGCGACGGTATCTATATGCAGAACCATTACGGCGGTGATTGGCGCCACCACAACCAGGTCTGAAGACACCGCAGAACTTGCTATTGCGATGAAACCGATCAAACCAGGACCATTGCGTGAAACCTCCTCCAAAAAAAATACGTTGACATGTAATTTACAATTATATGACCGAGTCGTCACAGGGGGAAAAAAATTGTCTTGGTACGGTGTGTGCCACGTCTAACGAAGCGATATGTGAAGACGTCCGTAGCAAGTGTCGAAACGTCAGCCCATGTCGCCTCGTTAAGAGCACGTGTGTGCGAGGTGACATGCAACGAAGATGACTTGCGTCAATTTAATACCTCGCACAGCAGGGAACATTCTGGGAATAGAATTCACCAATTGAATGTAATACATTATAAGCTCTTCCGACTTTGGGAACGTTCACCTCATAACAACCGAAATAATAAATACAGGCTCAATAAGCAGACTTTGAAATATAATGACGAGTTCTTTTTACGCTTACGGTCATCGTCGGCACATCTCGTGACGTCATCACAACGAAACTTTCTCGCTAATTCAGTATGATATTCTAAGTTTAAAGTCGAAAATTAACTTGAGCGCCAACACGAATCGATATCGAACCATGGGATAAGTTGTGTACTATATATGCCCGTTCCTTTAACTGCCTTTCAAATTAATCACTTACTTGAATATATATTGTTTTTATAATTTTTAAATACAAAACATGGTTTTTTAAAAATTTAGTTTTACATATAACCTCACTCCATGTATTTAAAAAAATTTAAATAACACATCACCCAATGTGATCCATTGTAAATTTCTTTTTAGTACCTGAAGAAATTTCAAATGGGAGAGAAACGTTGTAATGTTTAATTTTAAATAAATCTGACAAAGAGGCTGATTTAACTCATTCATTGTATATTTAATTGAAATAATTTTTGTTTATTTAAATTTAATTTTACTGACGTATAGGACCGTTAACTGTTTATATAATTCTTATTTGAGTGTAACATTTCTGTATCATTTTATATTTTAAAAAATTTCTATAATTAAATGATATTAGCAACATCAATTAGAAGCTCATCACTCATACTCAATTAATACCTTGAATATTTTAATTTAATTGCCTATTTTCCTCTTCGCCTCTGTTTATTCCTATTAAGAGTTTAATTGTATGCATTTCTCGAAATGAAATATTCACACCTTTTTTATTTTTACGTAATTTTCGTTATTAACAATATTAATTTAACGATCATTTAACAAACTTCATTGTACAAACATAGTTTTGTGGCTGTAAGTTAACAGTAAATTAAAAGACGGTCAATAAGTTAGCATATAATTTTATTGCTATTTAATTATTATAAATGCAATGTTTCGTCTCCCTTTAGAGACTGCATCGGGCATACTACAAACATAACGTTACAAAAGATTAAATATGGATTCTATGTTACAATTCTTTGTATGTATAAAAACACGGTTAAAAACTTACAAATTTAGGAAAGTGTGTCCTTTATTCCTTGTCTCCGTCGTCCGACGCGTTTAAATTAATAAAATAGCAATAAAATTCTATGTTGAATTATTGGCCGTCTTTTTATTTATTGTAAACTTCATTATAATTGAAATATGGATGCTAATGATGTTCCCCCTAATTACATGGTTGATTATTGACTAGTATCTTGCTAAAATAGTTCTTCAATTCGTATTTTCTTATTATCACGCCTCTTCACGTTTTTATTTAATTTAATTTATAAGCGGTAACTTTATATTTACTTCTAAACACGTCATGATATTTCTATAACGAGGATAAAATTGCTTATATAATTTTTTATTCTTTTCACTCAAATACATTTGTTTATAGTTCATTTTAATAAGTCACCGTGACACAAATTTACGGATGGTTTGGAAATTATTAACCATTCCAAGGGTATCTAATGATACCATAAAGAAAGGCTGTCTTCATTTCTGTGTCTACAATTTTCTTCCCTGTAATAATAAAAGGAAATTACAAAGCGGCTTGCGCATGTTGATGAATTTGACATTAGAGATGAGTCTGTGAGATTAAGTCACAAATTCTCCGCCGTCCTGCTGAGTTTTCCACCCCACTTCACCCCAGGGCGATGTAAACAGGTTACCCGTCCCTCGGACGGACGGACGAACGGACGTCGCGTATTTCCTTCCATGTTGGAAAACTAGCCGGGTTCTTTTTTTTATCAACGATGTCACCCCTGCGTCGCCAATCAACGCCCCTATGTTTGGAATCAATTTCTGGCACCCTCGCCACCCCCGACATGTCAATCAGAAGGCCCGACACCCTCACACGCGGTTCGAGTGTCAAAGCCAGACCCTGAGGGCCGCGGTAGTCTGCATTACGTCACCCATATTTGCATTTCTAATGAGTCGTCTCGTCACCAAGAAGAAACTGGGAGTCCGTCCCCATGAAGAGCAAGAGCAAGGATGAGAAATTAACAGTTCCCAATGCCGAATAGGGTTGAAATTAAACACCAAAAATCATTGGGAGAAACATTATGAATCTCATTAACTCATGAAAAACATTTATTCTACCAATAGAATATTTTCACATGATTTCAAACTACCGTCGCCAACCAACCCCACCACTAGGGGTAGTAATCGTGACTTAACACCACATTGTTTGAAATTGCTCCACACGTTTACATTTGTATGCGGGACATTCATACAAACATAGGCACTGATTTTTACACGATTCATTGACATGCAGCGCAGACCGATCTCCTAATTAATTACTACCTGAAAATATCCTAATGTTAGGACGAAAGTTTGTGTATAACTTGTAGCGCGATATTTAGGTAATTATTTAAATTAATTTTTTTGTAATTTAATTTTATCAGATTCTTAATTGTCTCTCGTTTAACTCATATTAAATTAAACACTGACCGTCTTTATTAAATATTTTGTCTCTTTATTTGACCGTTAACATTATATATTTTTTAAAAAAAATGGTAGCGGTTTTTAAATTAATAGTTTTTGACTGAGTGTAAATGTGGACAATTTTTTGTTTAGTGACATTAAAAAATATTGTAATAATAAAGAAGGGATTTTCTACATAAAAAGATTGAGCACCCCAAAAAAATTCAAACATTATGTGGTTGCTACAAAATAATATTTTTCCTTAGAGGCAGTTGTAAAATTTAGGTTATCCAACAAGTATTACTTAAGTAAAAGTTTCTGTTACAAAATGTATAATTATTTCTTTTTGTTTTTAAGAAGACGATATACAAATGTATGTACATATACATATAATTAAAATTTTATTTTTCTCTCTTTTGGACTTGGTCTCCTCTACAATCAGCCTCCAATCTCTTTGATCATGAGCTCTTCTCTTCCAACCTCTTATTCCCGTCTTTCTCAAGTCTGAAATTACATCATCCATCTACCTATATCTTGGTCTTCCTTTTGCCCTTGTATGATAATGAATTTCTTTCACTATTCTGTTTGTTATCCGTTCTTCTGCAATTATAATTAAATTTTTATGCAAGTGTATAATATAAAAATAAGTAAGTATTGTACTCTTTTAAACATCATGTATTTAAGAAATTTGTAGCTTACTGTGGCTGGGTTGATGCGTCGTTAAGCCTAAATAATATATATGTGTAAAAAATAATAAGACAAGAAGAAATATTATTAAATGGGAAACAGGGAAACGATCCTTAAGTAGTACTGAAAATTGAAAACTTAAAAATATTATTATGTATGGGGGAGAAATTTCAGTGTATTTAATTAACCACGCCGATAGTTACGAGCCAGATGGTCATTATACACATATATTCTTCACCAGTGTCAACCAAATTCTAAAGTAGAAAAATTACGCTCGTTTGTCTAGCTTATAAAAACTCTTGGTCAGTCGATAATCCGCTTATTTATCGAAAGAAGAAAAATGTAGTCTATGAAGTTGATTGTATAGTTGTCTATTAGGTGTTTTTTATTTGATTTAGTGAGGATGCAGCCATTTGTAATGAGTCGTCAGTTCTCCGAGGAAGGGAGGGAAAGAGAGAGAGAGAGACAAGCGAGGAAAAAGAAACATTCGTCACAGTGCATTAAGTTTACTTGGACCTACGCAGCAGAGAGAAATTACCGAGTTCATCTGCCCACTTTACGTAAAAGAGCCCTCTCAAGTCCGGCAATTCTCCTCCCGTTTTTACCTCGTCGTGTAATTACCGTTGTTGTCACGAGAAATGTTATTCTTCGCCTGAAGAGCCTCTGCCTGGTTGAGAAACATCTAGTCCTCGGCCCAACAAAGACTTCAACAGCTAGGAGCATAGATATATATGTTTTAATTAAAACTTGGTCGCAAATAAATTACAATATTTCATTCGAGCAGTTCTTGAACTCCACAAATGGCTTTCACGAAGGCTAATGGAGGTATTGCAGTTTATTCGTATTGAAGGAAAAAATAGTTAATTTTTAAAATATTCTAATCAATTTTAGTTTTTTTTTGCTCATTCACAAGACGTTTATGTAAAACATTCCAGATGTCTCGTGTTTACTCAGAACTGCAAATTATTGGACTCACAGAATAGTCCGCAGACATTAATAAATTAATTTATATACTGACGAGGGGCAATGATAACTAATAATATTAAAGGAAGACTTAATTCAAATATCGGGAATCAAAAATATTTTATCAGTGTATTAAATCTCTTTTTATTGGAGAATTTTTCATTGACTCGCTACTGATACAATTATTAACGTATATTATTTGTGACACTTCACTTTCAATCAATTTCTGGAGGCAATTAGTTATTTTTCGATATCTGTATAAATTATACTCCCAACTTGACGTTATGAAAAAATGAAATAAATATACTTCGTATCTCGGAATCTTTCAATATGATTTTCGTCACACAAGAGAGAAAAGATATCAGGGTAGTTGTTTACACCCTTCTTTAGAGAGTAGAAAAACGTTTCCTCTTCCATTTTTGAGGTCCTCTTCAAGTGACATACATTAACGGACGCATTTATAACCCTTAATGCAATTCACTTGGAAGTCATCGAAAACTGTAATGGAAACGTAATAATATTAGTAATGTAATCGTTTAAGTAAATAATTTTTATAGTTTACACTATAGTCCGGGGACCCTAGTCAACCCTTGTCTACCTTCCACACATCCCTCCCTTTTCAAATTCCTTCTCATGCTATTAAAGAGAAGTTTCCTGTTTCAGGATAACCCTCATGTAGCCTGTTAACCAAAAAAAAATTATACGGAACTCTCAGTTAATTCAGGATTTTTACTGTTCTCTAAACGATATATTTTGTGGCGTCATATGACCAGGTAAAATTTCAGCAAAAAAAAATACAACTCAAGAGATGTTGGAAGAATTATTAGGATGAAAATCGAAAACATTTAAAAATGCACAATGATTTAAACTGTAGCTGTGCGTGATTTGAAATTATGTATATGCGTGTTTTTACTGACATTACATAAGTGTTTTAGGAAAGGAGCTATCTTAAGCTTTAAAGAAGACCCACTTTTGAAGACCAATAGAAACTTCAAATCCTTCGAGCTCGAATTAGGGACAAGGATGTTCTTTAATTAGTGTGTTAACTTAGTGCTAAACAGCTTTGATTATGTGTTGCACCAATGCATACGGATATCTTCCCTTCACTGTTATTGACCTTGGAGGTACGACGACTTCAACTGAAATATTGTATAAATAAAATTAAAATTGTTTTTCAAAAGTGGATTGAAGTTTGAAGTGCTTTTCAGTAGTTCGGGAATTTTTCACTTTTTTATTTCTATCATAAAAATCACACGTATTTTATAACCGATTGATTTATAGAAAAATTGAGAATGACGGGAAGAAACTTGGAATGTTAGCACTAAAAGGGACGAGAAAAGAGAGAAAAGCAGACAAAAGTTTGCTAGCTATAAACTTAAACAATTAGTGTCATCGAACCCTGGAATCATATTTTTCAAAAAATTGGGTCGCTAAGTCCACTATTTTTTTAAGGCCGTAACCATGGAATATAAATGATTTGGCAAGGAGGGTGACTCAATGCAACGCCCAATTAAAAACAAGAAAAGAGAACTTAAATTACACATAGAATTTTCAAAATAGTTACTACCCGGAGGTTAAGTTATATATTAGCGTAAAATAAATATTAAGACAAACTAATATCACTATTCATAATTCAAATTTATTTTTTATTACAAAGTTTAGAAGTAATTAAATGTCAAACACAGACTTCACAATACTGCCCTGTATGCGCTTATTATAAATTTTAATTAAAATATCTTCCGCAGAAATTCCAAGAAAAATTATTCTTCAATCACCTAAAATTTTCTAGTGCATTAGTTAATTAATTTATTATTTTATTTATAATCGCATCGAGGCGGGCGTAAGGATAACTGGTAATATACCTGTGAAATATAAATATTATTAAAATATTTACAGTGATTTTTAAAATAAGAGTTTGTACACGCAATCAAAACAATCAAATTTTAATTTGAGAAATTTCAAGATTCACTGGGAGGACGAGTAATGTTTCTTTAAATACGAAACATCTCTTTACTGTAATCTCTGTCATTATACAACATTATGAAAAGAGCCGAGATCCATTTAAGGACGTAACCGCCGTGGAATATTTTTACTTTAATCTCCTTAATTTACATTGAACGTCTCCGGAGAGAAGTAAAGCTCAATGCTACGCGTCAACATCGGACGACAAATGGAGATAATCATGCGTGCGTCTGACAGCACTAATTTTATTCAGTAATTACCTTTAATTAAGACGCAACAAACAACTCGTTCGTTATCTGCCTATCCTCGGCTTTATCTCTCGATTTTATAATGCCCCTCGTATGTGTCACTAACGACCTAATTACCGCTGATAACATTTCTGTTCTTTTCAAAGATGGGGGAAAAAAAATTAATGCCGATAAACTTAGTCTCTTATCCTTAACTAATTAACATATAAGACGCTCTTGCTTACAACAGAATGCGCGTACCTAAGGAAACTGCTTTATGCAAATATAACATCTTGTTAATGTTATTGTTCCCTCGAAGATGTTTTGAATATTCCAGCTCATTAGTATGAAACTTCGGAGCGTAAATATAACCGGAAATTCTTTTCCTGTACCACACAAAAAAATTAACGTGATTTAACATCGCAGGAAGAGGTTTTTTTTACTATTTCTTTGTATTTATTAGGAATTTTTTTGAAATTTACAAAGCAATTTGGACAACATACTATGCTACATTTTCTATTTAATTATTTAATGAGTTACTTTTACATTGCATATTTAAAATAATTTGTTTTGCAGTAACAATCATGGCTCTTTGATTTTACTGATATAATTTTACACTCAACTTTTGAACGAAGGATTATCGTTAGTTTTGATTTAATATATCTAATTTTTTGAACCAATAACTGTAGCTGTTATATATAATTTCATCCATCATTATATTTCGTTAATTTGTAAATTTTATAAAGAAGGAGCACTTTCCCTATTTTGATAATGATTTCCTAATACCTGAACAGTTTCCAAATTAGTTCTGTTAAGTTTATTTTATATCACAAACAATTTAATAAAACAACATAAGTACTTTATATTGCACATTTTAATTGCATTTATATATGAAAGAGGGCGACACGATTCGGTGACGGATGACTTAATCGGACTTTCGCTTACGTGCGTAAATTATTGAAATATAAAATTATAGCTATTCTTAAATGAGTTATAACAGTTTTTATTTTATTTAAATAATGAACTACACTACGTTTCGTCATAATTTGAGACTTCTTCAGGTATTAAAAATTTAGCTGTTCATGGACCTCACATGGAGTAGTATAGTTCATTATTTAAATAAAATAAAAATTGACGAAGAAGCTGTTATAACTCATTTAATATTTATTTAAATGTCAGATAAACTATTTATTTACATAGTTATATTTTTGCGCCATCATATAAAATGACAGAAACAAATTAATAAAAATTAACGACGTTTCGCTACTTTTCTTACAAACATCTCTTATTGTAAAAATATTATAGTATTACAACGTTGCGTTATTTTTTTTATTAAATAGTCTCTGGCGTGTTGGTCGGTTTGTTTATTGATTTTGATTTACACTTGAGAGTTCAGAATGCAAAGTTCCTGGTTTATTATTATTCGGGGGCCAATAAAAGAGACATTTATTTAACTCAAAATTAACTCTGTCCATTGTTCTGAGCAGATCAATCTGCTTAAATTTGTCAATTTTATTGGCGTGAACGGTTTTTCGAAACTGACTGGCTGGGATTTATGAACTGTTTTGAATCAGGTCTGGTATTACTTAATATTGCATTCGATCAATCAAAACCTGTCACACGGAGAAGGGTCGATGGAACCCCAGGAAGGGCTGCTCGGGGTCGTGCGTTTTGTAAATAAAGGACTGCTACTGACGTCGCAGGGGCACCAACTTCACGGATTCAAAACTTTATCCAGACACACACACACGCAAAAATTAAAATTACATGTTGAAGCAATCACACTTTTATTCTCAAGAGAATTTTCTCCCAAGCATTCCAAAGAAAATAACAGATTAACTACAATGGACAATTAATCAGAAAAAAAATCACATCTACACATAAGATTGGGTTTAGTAACTTAAATGTTTGGGGTAGTTATAATAAGGCCCACATTGTACTGCTGAATGCCATTCTCCGGTTTAGTTATCAGCGGAGACCTATGTAACGTCTTAAAATAAAGCAGTTATCTATTCAAAGTTTTAAATACTAGTGCTATACAACTATTATCTTTAGCAACGAATTAAAGAATTTTTATTCCTTTAAATAACTATAGTTAAGATTTACGCTTCGATTTCGGCTGCAAAAGCCAATGCACTAAACTAACGAGGTACTTGCTTTTTCGTTTTCACCAGATTAAATAAAACGTGTGTTTATCCTAAAGGCAATACAAGTTACTGTCAGTAGTAACGGATAAATGTTCCAGAAGTGTTTCACAGCTTAAAATAAATTTCCTGTGTACTCTCCCTCAAGCAGGATCTACATTAAAAATTACCAGCTAATACATATACAGATAACAAATGATTTAGTTATATTTTATATCACAGACAGTTTAATACGGCATAAAATAAAAGACATACATTACACGTTTATATAGCATATTTGAAAAAAGGCCATACCACTCGGTGACGTTGGATGACGTCATCGCACACTATTTGACTTTGTCTTAGGTGCATAATTTTTTTTATTATTGATCGATAAAAAAAACCATTAACTGGAAAATAAAATCACAGTATTTCACTGTAAGAAAACTTTACATTAACTCTTCGTAGTATGACTACAAATATTAATCATCTTTGCATAGTACGTGATTAAAGATAACTTTTGAGAGGAACGAGAAATGTATCATCTCTGGATATGTCCTGGAGATGAGAATTTCTTTTTGTTTGCTGAATGGAAAATATTATGAAGGAAACTATTGGTTTAGGACAATTATTTTGATTGGAGAGGAATGAGTATTGAGATTGCATTATTATTGTTTCATAAATTGGGAGAAATACATTAATGACATTGTTTACAAATTATTTATTACACTCCACATCAGTGGAAAAAGTTTGTTCTTAAATTAGTAATTATACATCATATAATTTTACAAAAATGAATGTACAACTGATGAAATCCCAAATTATGGACGAAACGCAGTTATTTTACCAATTTATTTTGTCAATTATTAAAGGATTCTGATTTATGGTCAGACAACTTGTTCAATTTCATTAATTATACGGATCTGCATGCTTTTGGTGATACTGATTGATATGAATAGAGAATTAAGGTTTGCTTAGAAGCAAGGATTTTCGGAGGTTTTAGTGTAAACGTGTTGAGCCCTGGCGATGGACCAAGCCAAGCGTATCGCGACAACCCCTCCAGTTCCGCTAGAGTCGCTCTGAACACCAGCAGCATAAAAATTTTCCTTCCCGAAGATCTCAGACCGCAACAACCCTATACCAGTAGGAGAAAAAGGATTAGGAATAATTGAGGAGGGAGAGTGGTAGAAGAAACTCATTACAAAGTTCTGTTCCCCTCAATCAAGTTACCCCAAAAAAGTTTTGGGGCTGATCGACTCTTCTTCTTTTTTTGGTCTCATTACAAAGTTTGAGATACTTATGAGCTGAATAGAAACGTTCGGTGTCTCAAAATCTTTTCTTTTCTTTATATATAAATTATAATCATTCATTTTTTAAATAATGTGAGCGAAAGTTGTTGATCTGCGTGTGATCAATCAAAATAAAGTGAGTGAAAGGCCATGCCGTGATCATATGAAACCCACTGTGCCAGTCTTTCAAAGCCTTCCCATTTTCCGACACCTTATACATTAACGAGGGGAGTGTTATTTGCGTTGTCACTGGCTTCCTGGTCATTGTTCATCCATATGGATACGTCCCTTTTCTCCCCCATAGTTTCCGATGCCGTTCTCTTTGTTGCTCGTCTCCTCATATAAGCCGTCGTTTCGCTTAGATTTCCATCAAGACTGAATCATTTTCTCCAGTACGGCCGATCCATCGCCGGGGAAGCCTATCATTCAAAAGCTATTTAATTGTAACAGTACATGGTTCAACCTCATCAAGTTGAAAGCTTAATAGTAATGAAATTTTCAAATAGTGTTATTCTTTTTTTATGACATTTTAGATCAGATTTATTGTGCATGCTTTTGTCTTTCAGTGCTACTCTTGAAGAAATGTCAATTACTTTATAAGAAAAGTTCTTTTTCATTAATTATTTTATATTTTTCTTTTTATTTCGTCTCTTAATTAATAACAAGTACCTGTTCTGAACTAAGTATTCTTATCTAGTGGCCATAACTTTCGGCGAAAATGACAATGTCATTTGGAAATCTCATTTCATTCCCCATGGATCATATTTTTCCGACATAGAATCTCTTCGTAGAATTGATGTCATGTTCTGAGAGTATCACTGCTTTCTTATAACGGAAAACGTCTTGCTTCAGTAAAAATGTTCCACTATTTTCCTAAATCTATTCATTTCGATATGCGGACAATTCTGACGTCACAACTGCGACGTTAATTTTTCCCTTTCGTTTGGAGTGTTTTGACAGCGCCTCTGGTTCTATTCCAAGTGGGCCTCTGATGGAACACTATTGCTCGTGTTGCCTTTTAATGTGACAGCCTGCGAGAGGTTGTTTTCGCCGTTCTTAGCAGCCTTACACCCACTCGGAGCAATGAATCACACTTACGTATCTGGGTCGGGTCTCCTTTTTTTTTTCTTCATATATTTATCTGGCTAATGTGGAGCAACTTTTATCGCCCCCTCGTTCGTTCACCCAAATTACGAGGTGCACAATGCTTTCCCGCGGCTCGTAAATGTCCCTAGCCTTTGTCCGTATTTTAGCTTCTATTTAGGAAAACCCTCTCTCACTCCTCTCTCCAGCTGTTCTGAACACGCGACTGCTCTTAACGCCAGACTCGTCTATCATTGGCAGAATGATTTATAAGCCTACGATATGTTTCGAAAACTAGGAAGAGGTTTATATGTAACGTTAAATTTACACTTAAAATTAGTAGTAGTAGCACAACAGAAATACAGTGCGAGAATTTATCAACGAAAAACGGAAAAGTAAACCATTGTGGTGCGCGTTTACAGCCATATCTAAAACAAAGATTATTATTCCGATTTTGTTATCGATATATTTGTAAATATCGTATTAATCGTATATAGCGGATTAGGATAATAAACGCGATTAACCAAATTTAACATCAAATTAAAATTAAATATCTCGTACATTACTAACATAGGTTCAAATGTAGAAGATCGACTGGACCACCTCTGGAGGCCTAAAGATCATGACCAGAGGCTGGCTGTCTGACACTTCTGAATGTATAACAATAGTTAACTGCACATGGGCAAGTCACGAAAACTTAAAAGACGGTATCCATCTTGGCATAAAAGCCGGGAAAGGACGAGCGAAACAAATTCCAGCTGTCTTAACACTTCATGTGCAGAGGAAATTTAAACAATATGCCCTGTTAACCGCCCTTTTTATGATCAAAGATTATTTGGAAGGGTCGCAGACTGAAGAGTTAACCTGCATCGACGCGTAAGGGCTTTGAATGATATGGTCACCAATGGGTTACTCATGCTTTGCTGGCAAGAACACTCTCCAACCCCCGCCAGACAGACGTAGGTGGAGCAAAGGTTATAAAATATGGAACTACGGAGAGGAAGAGCAGGTTTTCGGGAGATTCAGACATTTTCATAATTTTTTTTGGACACTCATTCATTCATCCTGATATATTTTTCTTATCAAATTGTATCGATCGACCATTATTTCGAAAGTCGTACTAAACTAACAGTGCTGCAGATTCGATACTCATTAACAAGTGCTAGCAAACTTTCAGTCTTGAAATTGGAGCTGATGATTTGGAGGATGACCATCACCTACAAATGGCCGATTGCGGGCGTTCGAGACCACAACGACGAGTAGCTGTTTCCGGCGACTCCAGAATGACCGAAGATCCAACATCCTGAGCCACAATGATCTTCAAGAAAAACGCCAATGCACAATGATTCACGTTTCTCACAACCAGGTTACCAGAGCGTTAGTCAAATTCGATGCAAATTTTTGTTTCATGCCCACTAGATCCCTATAGAAGAATTATTACTCTTCCTTGAATTGAGAATCAGCCAAATAATTTTTATTTTTAATTTTTAGAGACCAATAATTATTAAAGATTCATTTAATAAAATAAATTATTATTCTTTTTCCGAAAACCACGCAGTCTAAAAGTGAACAAAATAACGAAATTAATAAAAAATTATTTTATAGGACACATTATTTACCCCTCGTGGAAGAGACACGTCATTTCAGAATATTTAAAAAATATATATCTGTTGTAACTCCATTTATATAAACATAACCGAATTTCAGTCATAAAATGTAACCATCTTATAATTTTATTAATTACAGTATCAGAATCTGTCCCCTATATTCTTCATTATTATTCCCTAAGTTATATTCATGCTGTATTCACAAGGAGTTTAAAATGATATTATTTGTGTAGAAAAAAAATATTGACACATTTCTAAATACCATATGGGCCATATGTTATGTATGCAGCGACCACCAATTGAAACAAAATAAATATCTATACTATACTACTGAATACTAAATACTGGAAAGGATTTATATTTATAGCAATAAAGATAAAGTGGAAACGACGTTATAAAATTACTAGATCCAAACGGAAAGTACATCGCATTCTCGAAGTTTTCTCTATTTTAAATTTACCGATTTGAAAAATTCACTAGTCGTTCTTCTTCAAAGTTGTTTAAATTTAACACACGCCATTTTACGTACCTTTTATGCAAAAAAAAACAGTCATAGTTTTGCAACTGAATTTTTAGGCTTCACTTTATTTTTTGCTGCAGTCCTTTCCTTAATTGGGCTCCGATCGATTAGAGCTCGCCTTTCTTCTCCTTTCTCAGTTTCACCGCCGGCGTAATCAGCAGCGCGCCGATCGTATTTTGTTTTTGTACCGTCGTGGGTTCTTGTAGGTAATACGTTGAGCATACAATTTTATGTAATCGCCTAATAAGCGGTCTACCGAAGCTCAGAGGGTCTACTTTAATTATTCAATTCTGAACATCCGCCGACTGAAATTAGTCAAATTACACTGTGCAAGCATCGAGGTCATTAAAACGACATTATTGAATCTGTGAGCTCGATAATGCTCTCGAATTTTTCATAACTTATTAATTACGGTACGCTGTCAAAAGAATTATATATCCAATCTCATTCGCATGTGAACGTATTAGTTATGATACAAATCTGAAAGAAGCATGGTAGGAAGTACACGAAGTAACCGTTGAACCCTAGATCTATTTTTGTAAATAATGATGTTATACTAAATGTGATTTTCTGACTCGAATTATAATTACAATTACTACAACTGTAACTGTTAATATGCTTTAATATTAAATGTAAACATGTTAAAAGAAACACAACTGGTAAAGTATTTTTAACTAATTAGCCCTACTATAAATTTTTGACTTTTAATATGAATAAATGTTATACAAATTTCACATTTGCTTACATTTAACTGAAATTCACTTTCTTGAATAACACTCTTTTACTCTTACGTATAAATTATTCCACTTGGTTATCGTGTCAAATATTTCAAATAAAAAATGTATTTTTTAAAAGGACTTGTAATGTTTAAAATATACAAAATTCTCTTACATACAAATATATTTCTTTTTTTTTCGTTATAACTAAAAGCCTTAACGAAATAAAATTCCTTGGAACAGGTAGCTGGGTGACTATTTTCGGCAATTACAAATTTAATTCCGCCGGCATAGTCAACTACTGCTAAAATGAAATAAGGTCTTTTATATGAACCCATTTCCTGTGTTTTAATCATTATTAAACAATTCATTTCATTTTTAGACATGTTGTATGTTTCTATCGTGGACTGTCGTCTTCAGCTGCGTCCAATCCTTCTCTCCCACTCACAATCACCAACTTTAAGGTTGAGCCTTATTCTTCTTACCTGTCTAGAGAATAAAATTAGCAACTGTCATCTCACCTTAATTTTTCTCAGATCACGCTGAACTTGTCTCCAGAATTTTTCTGCATTCTACTTTGGAATACCGAGAAGCAAAAGGCGTGCCTCAGATTCCATTCTCTTTGAGATTTGACATTTTGCCTTCGAGACTCGAATTTCTGCTCTAAGTGGTTCTCATGGAGTAATTAGACGTCCTTGTAAGTTCACTTGCCAGTTATTCTCCACTCAGACCTTCGCAATTCGAATCTCTTCTTGTCCAGCGACGTTCCGTATACAGATAATCCGGCACCAGGAAAATCAATTTAGTACAAACAGTATCATAAAGGATCTTCAATTTACAGCTTCACTCTGAATCCTGAATAACGATATACTTTATGCTCCATTCTGTTGCCGTCCTGTTTGGGAACGATGACCATCCTGCACCACCATGGCCCAAGCTGGACAATGGTCATGGTCTGGATGGGGTTTGGCTTGTAGTGACCGATATTGATGAAGGTTGGAAATTGAGTTGGCCGACATTGGCTTTAGAAGCGG
The DNA here is from genome assembly GCA_034510155.1 of Eucriotettix oculatus. Classification (NCBI taxonomy): domain Eukaryota; kingdom Metazoa; phylum Arthropoda; class Insecta; order Orthoptera; family Tetrigidae; genus Eucriotettix; species Eucriotettix oculatus. Next base: position 55,838,872 of record CM067382.1, read on the forward strand.
TTCACTCATCAATGGAGGCCGATTTCGCAAGAAAAGTGTGCAGTGAAAAACAGGGCGTGTGTCATATTGACCGACGTATTGGACCATTGTCCGGATGGGAGCTAAATCAACAGTGATTGGCGACCAATGTATGGTCCAGCTATTAATTCACAGTGAACAGGGCCTGTTAGAATTTGCTCACAACAGTCAGTTTTATTTTACCAACATTTTATATACCAAGTTCTCACGTCCTCGGTTACTATAATTCAATTTTGGAGATAATTATTTTCCACCTCTCCTTTTTGATAAAAATTCCCCCCTCAAATTGTTTTTAAATTTAAAGTCATATTCGTAAAAATTTATGTGCCCTTTTCTGAAATTTTTTCCAACCATTTTGTTTGTATTTTCAGACCGATATACCGTATTCCAAGCCACGTCCTACTTCTTTTGCTTTTTTATATCACTTTTTAAAAGTCATACAGTGAAAATGTAACACGTTCACACACTTTTTCCCCCACGCAATATAATTTCGAAATACGTCTAAATTATACTCCAATTCTTTGATAAATATCTGTTTCGTAATCGACATTTTATTCTATTCCGAGCAAATGATGATGTCTTATGTACAATATTTAAGAGAGTATATTAATTAGCAGAATTAATTTAAGGAATTATGTGAGGTGAAGTTAAAGCAATCAAAATTTTATCAGCTTTTCTTAAACATTACATTACAGGAAATAAATTTGGGTAAACAATGAAAGTGAACTTTTAATGAAAACTGTGAATTTATGGACGAAACTAGTTTAAGTGTATCTTTTGAACTCGATCACAATCTCCTCACGTTCTTCCCCTTTTTCTTTCGCTATTTTCACTGAGAGCTGAGCACTACAGCACATATCCGCAGGATGTGGTAATTGATCCTGCCTTCTTGGTCCTAACCAGCGGAAGATGAGCACCGCATGTGAACGCCCTAGAATAGCGAAGAGGGGAGGTGAGTGGTGTCAGGGCTAGACCAGCAAGACCCACGCAATCCGCATCACCAGCAGAGCAGGACGCCAACGCTGGCGCCTCACAGTCGCCATCCGTCAGGTGTGCCAACTCAGCATAACTGGAACATTCGCCTAACATACACAATATGAAAGTGAAACTGTTTGATTTGTCACCTCCTCATTGTTGCCTATCGTCACGCCAGTCACAGGAATGTAAATATCATCAATTATTTGGCAGGTGTAGAACATTTAACGATTATCACAGCACATTTACTATATACCAATTTGGCAGTATGAAAATTGAGCTTCAATGTCTTTTCAAGTCGAGTAAGATAGTGTCAATACATGTCACAAATAATAATATAAAATTAAAGTGACTATAAATTTATTGAACTAACTGACAGTTAAAAAATAAAATCTCCCAATCTTACACCACGAACTGTTAAAATGTTAAGACATATATATTCATTAATAATTTTTTTAAAAATAATATCTGTTAGTATTTGCAATATATTTATGGTTTAGTACAACATAAATTACTTTTCTATTGTAAATAAATTACAATCCAGTCTGTCGACGCATACTTTGTGGAACCCCCAGTAAAGTAAATGAAACTCTGGGCTGAAGTTCCATTTCCGCGGACCCCCGCAGCCTTTGCTCGTTTCCATGGAAACAAAATAGAAGGCAACTAACCCAATTGTGTAGCGCGGCAAAGCGTTTCCATCAAGAATGTAATCATTTGGATATTAAAAAGGAAAGGAGCAAACACAATTGCTCTTTTCAACTGGTTTCGTAATAGAATGCCTGGAAGCCCGTACTCGCCCTTCTCTGATTAGGGACAGAGATTTGAAATGTAATAAATTTGACTCAGTTCCAAAAAAAATTATTTTTTTACAATCTTTAGCTTTTAAAATCTATCCTACTTCTGGTTACAATAAAAATAATTTATGTCTCGGTGTTGTTATTACACACTTTTAATTAGTTGTCAATAAAATAAACGGGTTTCGTGATATTCTATATACCAAATATATTAAATATGTAACATTTTGGTATCTGCCATAAAATTATTTACAGAAGGTTTACGTTCATATGAATATGAATTTGACAATCTATTAACCAAATGAGTAGTCGAGAAAAAATTTGGTTCTCTAAATTTTAATATCTTTCGACAGTACAAAATATAATGGGAGTTTGTTAAATGTAGTAATACCTCAATTATGAACACATTTCATGTTTTTTTTAAATTAAAATTGTGCGTATTGGCACTGTCTTTCTATATAATTTATTGTTCACAAACAAAGCTGAAAATTTTTGATGTTTCCAATGCAGAAATATTTTTCCCCGCGTAAACAAAATTCACTTCACGATGTAATAATTTTGATATCTGTCAGTTACTAGTTTACTTATTGTGTGTGTCTTACTCTGACAGTGCTGATTTCGGAGTCACCAAGGAGTTGTGTGCAAAATTTGGTTGAAGTTGATCCAAGGGTTTAGATTTGTATGCGGAACATACACCCACACACGTACGAAATTTGAACTCTTTTTAATTTCATTTATAAAAATAAGGTAGTTGATCCATCTATTTGATACGTTTAGCACGAAATAAATTGTAAATTTAATGATCGTTTTATTTAAGTGACAATATATTTTATGTACTTTGAAAAAAATTGTTTTGCTCTCGAGTGCGACGCACACTCTGCGCCATATAAAAGCGACGCGTTGGGCCACTCACAGTCAATTTAATTTGTTTAAGATATTCCGATGACATGGAGAAGGGAATGCTGCGACCCCACAGCAAACTCATGTCCCGTCATTCGGAAGGGCGTGAGAATAGTACCCAATGCCCGACCTACCTGATACAGGTTTTCTAGGGTTTTCCCTGCATTTCTTTAGGTGAAACACCGGGTAGGATCCTTAAACCATAGCCCAGGGGCCCTAGTTAGCCCTTGGCTACGTTGCTGTACCTCCGCATCCCCCGTTTTCAATTCCCTTCATATGCTATTGAAGGGGAGTTGCCTGCTTCAGGATCACCCTGTTAACCCCCAAAAAATTATATTGTAATATACTTTTTTGGGTATAAAACATTTATTAATTAACAGAACAAATTATGATCAATTTTAAAATTTTTCATTTATTAATTTAAAGTGAATACACGGGCTTAATCTCAGGGGATTTTGGGTCTCTCAAGAGATGGAGTATGCAGTAGCTGAAAATAGAAAGAAAATCATTAAATATTATTTATCCAGAGCAATGAGCAAGTTTCACAATTTTTTTTATAGCTTACCCACAATTACTGGGCCAACAAACATCCACCTCTCGAATGTTTGTGCGTCTCTCTGGCGTCTTGCAGGATTTGATCACGTCTGGACACGTCTGCTCTCGTCCGTCCTCTCCTCAATTCGTCTGACTTCTCACAGCTTGGACCACGTCCGTCCTCTCATCTGGCTTCTGGCTGCTCGGACCAAGTCTGTCCTTTCCTCCACTCGTCTCACTTCTGGATATCTGCTCGGACCAAGTCTGTCCTCTGCTCCACTCGTCTCACTTCTGGATATCTGCTCGGACCAAGTCTGCCCTCTGCTCCACTCGCCTGCCTTCTGGGGATGAGCCACCCATCGGCTTCCCTTTTAAATCTTCCGACGGGAATTCCCCTATTTCACAAAATTTCGGGGTTCCCCGCCCTCATTTTTTACACTCGTTCGGCGGGGTTTCACCATCGTCATTTTTTATACACGCTCGGCGGGACTCTCCCGCGGGGAATCACCATCTTTCAGCCGACTAGCCATTGTTGTTGGCCGAACTGCGCCTCATAACGCCACAACCTCACAAAATCCGCCTTTTTTATCACAATATATATATATATATTAGATGCTAAGATTTTAAATGAAGGTATGAATTACTGGTTGCAGTGACGCCGCTCTTTACTGATAAGCGAGTGCTGGCTGGCTGATCTGTTTCGCGGTGCCTCGGGCCCTGCGATCAGCTGAGCGTGCCCTTGCCACAACGTTGCTCTTATCGACCGTCTAAAGCCGACGATCGCCGAAGCTCGCCGGAAACGTCCGAAGGATCCGCCATGTTTATTTGGGCCCGCAATGGAAGTCAGTTGGCTGGTGTGAAGCAGCCGCGCTGGTAGCCGGCGTGCTTTTGCCTCGAGATTCGCGTAACGAATACTTTTTTTTTTCATTCCTTGCCGAGCGCGTTGCCAAGTGTGGGTCAGTGGCGCGTGATATGGGATAAGCGCTCGACCTCTTCGTCGTCGCGCAACCTTCTTACCTACCCAGGTCCTTCCTGAGTTACGCACACCCCGTGGTGGTTGTCACATAAATCCAGCTTGCTGGAATCTGAGGAAGAGGAAATCTCGCCCCCCTGTAGCGGGCCACAGGACCGAAATTCGCGGCTGCCCGTTCTGAACTGTGCTTCCGAGTGGTTACCGACTTTAGAGAGGGTTGTTCTTCTGTGTTGCGTCTTCGCTTACATGTTAGGGGTGCTCAAAAGACGCTGGAAGCCCAAACGGTGAGTACTGTAAATCAATAGAACTGTCAGTCCCTAACATGTCACGCAATCCCAATTAAATTCCTATGTCATCCTAATAAAAGAAACCTCACTGCTCATCAGACAACGGACCACCACTCCTACGAATCCTAGAAATCAAATACTGAACTAATAAAAATAAACCACCACAAACAAGACGATATCAGCATCGAGAAAAAAAGTTAAGCGTATACTAAGACGTTTCATAATTTGTAACGTCACATTATTCCTTCAAAATAGTGAATTTTAGAATGTTAGTCAACAAACTAACATAATTAACTACACGCATTTAGGCGCCTACATTAACTATTCCTATGAAACAATTACGAGCTAAGACATCATGACGTACAAAAAAGTATTTTGAAGAAACATCATGCTATGATAAATCCACCCTATACACTCTGACAGAATCATGCTACATTCAAATAATGGACTTAATTTCAACCCCTTTAACATTTTCTTAGTAAGATAGTTCTTTAAAAAATATATGCAAGCCCTTTGGAGTTGTATAAATAACAAATTTACAGTTGTTAAAAAGGGAGGAGGAACTATATAAGGATTGAATGGATTACCACTCAATATTTTTATTATGTACGGATTGTTACTATATATATACAATAGAAACTGAATTTTACAATCAGAAAAGTAATTTTTTTCTTCTTCTGAGGAAAATGGCAAGAAGAATTGTGATTGAAGGATGTAAACGGAGTTTAATGAACTGCCTAAATAAAATTGGATGTATTTGAGCGTATACACATACGCTCAAAAACATCCAATTTTATTTAGACGCGTAGAGCGCCTTCGACGAATTTTTCTAATCACGTCCCTTACGACTGGGATACAAATAATGTTAGACACATGAGAATAAAATCGTTGACTGTTTCTTAGGTCAGGATAAATTGTTTTCGTCATTGGCTGTAATTTAAACTTTCATATGCTGCCTTGCTTGTTGTGAGATTTTATGGATTGAGTCTCGTGTTACGCAGAACCATTTTAATATTTTTGTTTGGTGTATTCCCTCCTCGATGCGTGTCCGATCGTATCGACCCCTGTCGGCTTCGTAATTACCGCGAGACTGGAGTGGGAGAGGAGAGGAGAGTTTACAGACGCACAGCAGGTAGCGGTGACGACAAATGTCCAGTAGGGAGGGGCCCAAGTAATTGGTCCTTTACGAAACCAGAGTACCTTAATTATTTCGAAATGCCGAAGGCTCGCAGTCTGTGGGTGAGACAGAGCCGACCTGACACAGTTTTTCCCCAGCAGCGAGTGCGTGTGGTCCAGAGAAATCGGATGCTGAGCGCGCGGCGTGCGTGTACGCAAGAGGATTACCACAGTACACACACACGCATTCCCATCCTCGAAGCAAAACTTCCCACCCCTCCGGACACGCAGTGGAGACGCTAAGAGTACGACCACCATCAGGTCCAACCACCAGTTGCTCTCCTTATCGCTCCGACTGACCCGTTGTGATAACATGGGGGACGTGGGTGGGAGACGCAGACCCTCAAGATTGATGTTGTCTACCCTACCACTGCCTTCCATCGCCACCGCTATTCAACGCCTTCCGGAGGACACAAAAGACTGGTAGCGGGGGAGTTTGGAGAGTAAAGGATTTCGTTTGTAAAACTCCGCATATAAAGGACGCATAATCAGAACTGAATTGAGGATTACCATAATGAACACACTTCACCGAGAGTTTCTTAAAAGGTCTCTTCCAGTGGGTGGCTTCCGAGTCACGTCGGGTAATAGGTGCTAAGTTGGTGATGACGGGAGACAAAAAAGAAAATAGCCGTAACTGTACCCTGCAGCCACCAGCCTTTATAGCCTTAAATGAATTATCACTTCAAAAAGGAGGGGGGATCAATTTAATTGGGATTTTGTATTTTTGTATTTTTTTTTATTCAACTCAAACTTCTACTTGGATCCTGTACGAAATATAATATAAAAAATGTGGGATTTATGGGAAATTAAACGTTGAATTAGCACTTCTTAATCTTATGGATGAACTACTGTGGAGGAACAACAACGGTAGCGGTTATTAAGAGGAACCTGTTTTCCATTCTACGCTCTTTTTCGAACCTTCTCGTCTAGGTATCACGGATGACAATTCCTCGTGGATGGCAGATAAGCAGCTTTCATTCCAAGATTCTTGAGATTACTCAACCATAATTTACCGTCGTATTGTTAACAAAGAACAGGTAACGCCTAAAATTGAACATAAAATATTGACAATATTCTTATGATTTTCATAATTTCGCTCGTCGTCGTTGTGGTATTCTGTCCTAAAACTGGTCTGATGCTAACCTATCTTGCGCAAGCCTTTTCACTGCCGCATGACTAGCACATCCCACATCCTCACTAATCTGCTTAGCGTATTCCACCCTGTGTCTTCCTCTTCTGATCTTACAACACACACTTCCCTCTAATGCTAATTTACAAGACCCTCATGTCTTTAAAACGTGGCCTATCCCCTATTCTGTTTAGCACTTTCTCGTTAGTGATTCTATCCGCCCATCTCATTCTCCTATAGCACCACATTTCAAAGGCTTCTCTTCATTTCCTTTCTGCAACTCCTACCGTCCACGTTTCGCATCCATATAACGCCACACTGCATACGAAAAGTTTTAGCAATGATTTCCTAATATTTACACTTATATTGCCCGTAAGTAAATTCCTCTTTTTTTGCGAAAAATTAGCATTAGAGGGAAATGTGTGGGATAACAGCAGAAAAGGGAGGTCAAGGATAGAATATGCTGGGCAGATTATTGAGTATTTTTTATGTGGAAGTAATGTATGGAGGTTTGTGTCAGACCAGTTTTAGAACAGAATAAATAAAAAAAATTGATAAATACATCTAAAAGTTAAGTCAGTATTATAATTTTGGTTGGAAATCAATCGTAGAATCACCGTACGACCGCGAAAAAATAAAAAGTGAAAGTAAAAAGTGTAGTCTCCCTTATTTTGAGTTACCTACGTATGATTTGATTTTACTGGCACCGCAATAACTTTTAAATATTTGATTGTGGTGTGTTCCTTATGCAGACTTCTGAAAATAAGGGATAAAGGAGGCAGTTGTAGGTAATTTTACGAGCATTAACAATCGCTCGTCAATGAGTCACACTTATTGATATCTGACGAAATGTCGTCACTCATGGGAAATCCTGGCGTGTGGTTGGGAAACGAAATACGGGAGTTCCGCATAGAAGTGGCAGTTAAAAATATAAAGAATATATTAGCTGAGGAATTAAAGATAAATAAATATAGTGTCCTTGCCGAAAACGATTGTATTATACTCCTCGTCTAATTTTATCACTTCATTTTTTTTCTTATTGATTTCCTTTCATCATCCCTGTATTGATCCGAATAGTACGTTTCAATAGGTTGCGCTATAATCCATAAGAGGATTCTTCTGTTGAATTTTCATCTTTTTAATCGCGTATCGAAATTGAACAAGATTTAATAAAATAGGCGTCATGGATGAATGAAGCTTGACTCGGTTCACTAGAGCAACTATAAATATGACTTAGAAGAGTTCCAGTTATACTGTTATATTTGAATGAGACGAGTGTCCACCAAACTAAAGAAAAAAAATATATATGTGAAGAATTAACGACCCGTGTAACAGACTTGTACAATAAATTTTGAAAAATTTTTGAATATAAAGTGAACGTTTCGACCATCATTTGTGGTCCTTGTAAATAAACTAAATCAACTAAAGACGTAACACAAAAAAACATACTTAGAAGATGAAATTAACTAAAACAATTTAACAAACAATAAGATAATTTATTAAGTTTTAAAGTGTTACATTTAACAATTGAGTGATTAATTTGAGAAATGATGTGTATTAAAAGCAACAAATTTAACGTAAATATTAAACGTGACACTTAACTAGTTAATAAATTATAAGATATATATATATATATATATATCTTTCTACTTTCACATAGTAAATCACGGAGTAAATAGTTGTTTGAATTTCGAGTCAATAGTGGGTGGAGTTTAAAAGAAAAAGGAAATAAAATCGTAGGCAAGTAATACGTAACTTATAGAATAAGCACCAATCAAAAACAACTAATGTGGAACACAACGCATGTTGGAACAAGATGACAAGAATTAAATTAATTCTTCTTTAATAAATTATGGCATTTATTCTTTGCGGCCTGTGTGTGGGTGAGATATGTAGTTAGTTTTTTTTGTGGGTAACAGTCTACATGAGAGTTATCCTGGAAAAATGGCAACTCCCCCGTAATACAATAGGAATGGAATTGAAAGGGGGATGGACGTGGAAGGTAGAGAGAGGTAGCCAAGGATTGACTAGGGCCCCAGGATTGTAGTTTACGGATCCTACCCGGTGTTCCGCCTAAAAGAGATGCAGGAAAACCCGAGAAAAGCTGAATCAGGTAGGTCGGGCTTTCCGAATGGCCGGAGACGAGTTTGCTGTGGGGTCGCAGCATTTTAAGAGTTCCAATGGGTTCAACAGACAACTTTTACCGTATGCCCAAGGTCTTCAACCCCTGTACATGCATTTCCTAAAATAGATGAAGGTACCTCGGCATGTGAGAACAAAACAGAATATGAGGCATTTGGAAAGGTGAACCCGACAATCAATCTCAAAGGCATCTACTAGTTAAAATGAGCCGATGGTTTAAATGCGTTTCGTGTTTCTGTTTCATCTTCCTCATTTTGCCAAATATCAAGTCAAAAGTGATGTTTGAGAAGAAAAAGAAATCAAATTGTTGTCTACGGATAACTGGTGTCTTTGTTAGGAATATAACACCATTTTCTCTACTTCTGTAATTTCTTGTAGACCGATTGAAATAATACTTGTAGTAGAATTACAGACTTTTTCAATTATAACAAAAACGTCTCCCAAATTGAATGGCAATGTTAATTGAGCATTTTGGCGACTCTGGTTTCAGAGTCCTACGATATATGAAACAAATTTAATCTGTGGGGAATTGGATTTATCGCTCAAATGATAACGTCTGCGTTATCAGTGTTTGTTGTGAATTCGTCGACTGGAAGCTACCGGTTGCTGACCATCGACGGTACATTATTCTATTGAAGTCTGTGCGTTTTTGATATTCCTCTTTTCCCTCTAATCAAAAGCGTAAAATGATAAGATGTAATTAACTGAATTATTGAAAAGCGTAGTTATGGCTCTCTGTCTGTAGTAAATTCAAATTTCTATTTCGTGATAAAGTCCAGCAAATTAGGTGTAAATATTGACTGTCTTCTTTCAAACAAAATTCAATATAATACGCCAGTATGATGATCTATTTCCTAAGAAGTAAACTTTGAGTTCTTATAAAGCAAACTTGTCAGAAAGGAATAAAGTCTGAAGGAAAGATAACAAAAAATAATAAATATGAACCTGAACAGAGATCTTAAGTTCATTGCGATAACCAAATATGAAATGTGTGGACCTGATAAGTTCTCCGGTAGCAGGGGTTCGAAACATAATGGTATTTGTTGTTACGTAGAGGGGTCAGAAGAGGATTAGGTGAACGGGACGTAGGACAATAGAAAGTCCGTAATCTCTCTGGGGCGATGGACAGCAAATGCGACACAAAGACAAAGTACTTGATGGACAAAGAGGAACACAACAGATAAGGGAGTAAGCCGGTTAACATAAAAGTACTTAATACCAAATTCTGGTTAGACTGGAATATAGCGGTGTAGGGAATGAAAAGAACAGGAATTGGAATATATAAAATAAGGTATTAGTTAAATACAAACCACTTTTCAGTGATATATTTAATTTTAAAAAATCAAATATCCCTGTAAACGTTGTATTTGCTTAATGATCAGCATGATCCAACACTTGCTTACGATATTATGACGCTGTGAAAAATTGTTTCACCTGATAAATTTAAACAAGATATTAATAAAATATATAGTGACGTAAGACTTCATTAAAAAATTACACAACACGTTATATTTGGTCCTTGCTAGTTACCCTATCCACACATCCATCACATTTATGGTCTTATATATTTTACTTTCTGAAACTCCTACCGTTCACGTTTCGCACCCATGTAACGAACATTTTTAGCAATGATTTCCTAACATTCTCACTTTTATTACCCGTAAGTAAATTCTCTTTTTTTCTTTATGTCTACTACTTCATCCATCCCTAGCTATTATACTGCCCAAGTAGCAAAATTCCAAAACTTCCTTCAAAATATCCCTTTCCGATTTAATGTTTCCCGTACTACACACTATTACCTTAGTTTTCCCTGTATTAATCCTCATATTGAACTATTTCTCCAGGACCACGTTGATGTCATTTATTATGGTTTCCAAGTTTTCTTCTGACTCCCTTAATACTACATATCATCGCATACTGGAGGGTTTTTATGTCTTCTCCTTGCAGTATGATTCCTTTTTCACATTCCGTTTTAACTTTCTTCATCGCCTAGTCTGTGTATAAGTTAAACACCATGGGCGGCAAACTGCATCCTTGTCTTACTCCTTTCTCGCTTTCTGCTTTTTTTTTCTTGTACTTAAATTCCAGTTACTGTAGAGTTTATGGATAATCCATTTTTCTCGATATTTTATTTCTGGCCTCTTCAAAATCCTTAAAAGTGTGTTCCAGTTCACATTATTAAAGGTTGAATAAGGATAAAAATATATAAAAGGTGTTGATGATTATAAGTTCTGTTTACAGGAAGAATGTATGATAGGACGACTATGAATACTCCTTATTAAAACTCCTTTCTTACAACTAATTACTTGCGCTTTAAAAAGGAATATCTTCTGGGAACTATAGATATTCGTTAGTAAAATCCTTTCGTTAAAATAATTAAAAAATATTATTATTAAGAATAGTAAAATTATTATTTAAGAAAGGCATTTATTTTACCAGTCCTCTATTAAACCATTTTTTAATGTAATAAAATTTGCACATCAATAAAATTCAGAGACGTTTTTGTCCTTTTTTTTGGAATAATCCTCCCCATATTACACATGGTAACTACAAGGTGTCATACTACACATAGTAAGTGTACTAACATTTGTTAATGGTATAATTGGAGGACTTTGTTTTTGAAAACGTTTATTTTAAAAATGTTTTCGGAGAACATTCTTTTACTCGCTTGTCTAATAAATTACGAGTAGCACAGATTTAATCTTTTATTTACATAATGTTTTGGGGACAACAGAAATTACATTGGTAAATAGTAGCGCTAATAGCGCACGTGAAAAGAAAATGTCGTATGTCTATAGAATATGATTTGAATTACATATGATAATAGAACTGTAAATTCGCACCATATACGAGTTCTTCAACACTATACGGGGAACAAAAAATTAACAGTGAGATTTTTTGGAACAGGCCATTAATCATGAAGCGCTCTTAAACGAATCGTGGTAGCATATGTTTTTATGGATCTGTCTCCCTCTCACTCTCTCAGTCTCTCTTCGTGTCCAGGTAATGAGCTGGGAGGAGTCAACATTATTGATCAAAACTGGCCCTAGAGGGAGGCGGCTTGCCTGGGCGTTGTAGGGCCACTGTTTCCAGCTCTAGAAATCAATAAAAAAAATAGGGATTTTAAGGCAGTATAATATAGAAAATATTTTTTCCAATTGAATATACAGACTGGAGAATGTTCTCTTAACTATACCTTGTACTTATCACCTAGTAACTGACTTTTTGACAAAAAAACATATTTCCTGGTGTCAATGTTAACACACACTACCAAGTTGCCGTAACAAAATGTCTTGTTAAAGTGAGCACCGACCTATCCTCACTACAACACCACTCAGTCGTATTTTAGGACGACTATCGATTTCTCTCCAGCTGTACAATGTCGACGGTTTTATTAAAAATAAATATAAAATTATTTTCTTCTCTAAAGTAATTATCAAAGGTTATTATAGTAAGTCTGGCTCCCTATTCTTTATTAAATGTCCTTCATCTAGTTGTAGAAACTTGGCATTTAAGTGTACGTAACCTCCGACCAATTATAGGAAATGCGACATTGAAAAACGTAGTCTTTTCCACGAGAAAGACGAACAGACACGACAAGTGAAGATGCTTAAGGCGAAGTACTTCTCAGCGGTCCAGTGATCTGAAGAGCATGTTCGAGACTTGAGTGCGAAGGGAACGTAATTACAAGAATTTAGGGAGTGTTTATGTGGTCTGGGTTGGGGAAAACGACCCGGGTGACGACAGACAGAAGAGTGGACCAGAGCCAAGTGAAGTTAATGAAAGACGGGCCTGATAGACGAACAACACGTTAATGGTTCCGGAGGGGAGAACGCGCCGAGACGTATACAAATGAAGATCCCCATTTTATCTGTCTTTTTTTTAAAATTCTTTTTCGTTCCCGGTCATCAGCACCTCCGGGAATAACTCATTGGAGTTCAATCATTGCATTCCTCTTCCCATACCAACATAATGGACCAAATTGCCCCGAGTCTAATGACTGTTCAGTTGAAGTTATTACTTAATCCATCCTTCTGCATTTTATAGATTTATTACTAAATATTTAAACAGATTTAAAACTGTATAAAATGGAGAATGAAAATACTCAAATAACGTATTCCAATGAGCTTACAATCGTTATATCCAGAAAGATATCAGACTTGAGTAGAACTGAACTAGGTCGTAGAAACTCACAACCTTCCTGAAGAGAATAGAGTCATTACGTTTTCCTCTCTGACCAACAATACTTCTTCTGTCTCTGAAAGCATCACCTACTTCATCTGCAGCCAATGGAGCAAATGGAAAACATTTGCCGAAAACTTATTTGATGAAAACGTTTAAATATAATTTTATCATATTTAAGACAAAACCGTAGTTGAGTCAATGGGACTCAAAGGAGAATAATTTTGACTACTACAGAATTTACAAACGGGTACTCAGATGTTTTCGATTTTTTTTTTACTTAATATGACCTTATTTATATAAAAACATATTTTTCTACCCTCGTGCAATACTTGGTAAATTCTGTATTGGGGAACCGGGAACTAAAAAAAAATAATCTCATTTAATCACAGTAAAATCAAACGTCCCGAAATGGACACTTCTAATAACCGGACATCTTCCGTACCCTGACAATTTTATTTTCCCCGGCATTATTCCATATACTTTACTAAGAAAGTACTTCTAATAACCAGACACACGAATAAACGGACACGGACACTATTTTTACAGAATTTTCGATAATAACCGGACAGCAAGTCAAAATCAATTAATTCAGGATTCCAGATGGCTGTACCACTACTTGTTTACTTTGATGTAGATGATCCCGGAATTTTTCAATCCCGAGACTCTTATGGACATCAGCTATGTATATATCATTAACGTGCACACAATAACTTTCGCAATAAATTTTCCTGCTCATTACAAACCGTGTTACCCACGCATTTTGAAAAAAAATAGACGAGTGTTGCAAAGTTTTACATACGGCAATGGTACAGTTTTCCCATAATTCTTTGTCACTTTATTAAGCTCAATAGAAGTGTTTGCAAATATTGGTTAGTAAACTTACGTACGATGTTCTCCTTCCCCCTTCACTACCCCCCCTCCCTCCCTCCTTCCCCCCCATATGCACAATGGGTTGCTGTTTCCTATGCATAGGTTGCATTGCTTTTATCTATTCAACGTACATTCTGACGCAAGCTGCGGCAAACTGAAGCACCGTTATGCAACAACTCAATAGGGGTAGTTATGCATTTATTGTACTCGGGACCTTTGCCTCTGAAGAACAATGGTCGTCATGGTTGGGGGGTGCAACAAACGTAATAATATTGGAATGCGTAACTACGTTACAGTCCGCAAACCAGTCGCAGCTTTTTTTGGTGAACGTCATCAACCGGATTAGTAAATAACGTAATAATTTACTTACCAAAGAGCATCAAATTTTTCAAACATAAGTAACGAAGTAAAATTCCACAGAATAATTAAGACATGGTCGTATCGATTTTTCAAATAACTGTTATTGTTTCTAACCTATATAAACGCTTCACCTAAACTGTTTAGATTTACGTTATTTCTTTTAATCCTAGGAGGTAACTCAACACTCACACTTAGACAAACTCCAAATAAATTACTTTTATTTGTTTATGTAAAATAATTTTTTAATATAAAAATAACGGCATCATAGATAAGCCTCAATAGATTCTTCCCCATTTAAAAGATCTTAGCTTACACCTACACGTATCAAAATGTTATAATCAGTGTTGCGGTAGGGATAGACCGGAGCTCACTTTTAACACGAAAGTTTGTTTCGGCAACGTGGAAGTCTAAACTCTATTTTGAAAACATTGATGCTGGTAAAACATATTGTGTTTAGTTCAGGTTGTGTTGGTCGAAAAGATGTAATTTATAAACGTTTATGGATGATAAGAACAGGACGCGGTAAAAAGATCTTGGCACTGTTTGTGTATCCCGTTCGTTAAGATATAATAAACACCTTTAAAAATGGCAGCAGCTTCTCTCCAACGACTGTTCCTCACTGACGAAAATACTCCCCTTCTTCTGCGGTGCACCTCACACTCCAATCTAACACCCTTTTTTATTCCACTATTTCCCATACTACACTCTATCACATTGGTTTTCCTTTTATTAATCCTTATATTGAACTCATTCTCCAGGACCACGTTCATGCCATTTATTATGGTTTCCTAGTCTTCTTCTGACTCCCCTAATACTACAATTTCATCGGCAAAGCGTAGGGTTTTTATTGCAATATGATTCGTTCTCCGTTTTAACTTTCTTTATCGGTTGTTCTACATATAATTTAAACAATTTTGACAAATTATTTAAAATTATTTGAAACACAGTTAAATGGTTCCTTATATTATTGATGTTTAAATATGCGTTTCCTTTAATTTGCAGTAATTTAATTTGTGTCGAAAACTTAGGAAACTATTGCCAAAGTTTTATTGTACAGTACATTTATAGGTTTCTGTTCTTATCTCTGAATTGTTACGGTTGTTTTCGTCAGTGTCACGATATGGAACTCTTTTAATCTCCAGACATTTGTCGCGAGCCACGAACTCCGCCTTAAATATGCACTCATAAACAAAGTTTAGCTAAGCCAGCGGTTTGGTGACGGAATTTTAATTGGGTAGAGAATCTGAGAGGGTTAAATATCACCCCCCTTTTCTACTTATTATTAGAGTAAGTTTATTAAAATCGTTGGGAAGTAAGTAACGCAGTTGACGTGGTTGAAGCATCACTTCTAAATAGAAATAGTCAGTTAAATCAATATGGGCGGAATGGAGACAATGAATATCATCACGTAAGAAGTGTTTGCAAATATATTATTCAATAAATGCTTGGGTTTGAAAAATAGTAAGGAGGTTGGACGTTTTCGTTTGGATCAAATATCCGCAGTAAAATAACGTCAAAAGGTCCAGGATTTTCTTTCTCATCATTTTAATAGCTATTCTTAATGGTTTCCATCTTTTGCAGCATTTTCGTTGCGTCCCTTTTCTACGTGAGACAGATGTGCTGACCCAGTTGGCGCGTCTCACTCAACCCCACTCATGCCTCATAAAGGCACGAGAATCCTTTCATCGTGCTGTGAACTGAAGTTGTCAAGTGTTACCACCCCCCCGCGTCCTTCCTTTTCTTCTACACATCACCTCACTTTGAAGTTTAAAGGCTCACCCACGCTTTATTTCCTTACTGCAAATTTTTGTCTCTTATACTGGTACCTTTGACGTATTTAAAAATCACAGGGAAGAGAAAATTCTAATCATGAAAAATCTCAGTGACGAAGATATTTAAATTCAGGAAGATGATAAATACTTAATAGTTTTACATTGGGATGATTCTTGTAATTCTCTGATTTCTCCTTCACCTATCCCCCTAATATTTTTTTGTGGTAATACCCAAGAGAAAATATTTATGGAACGAAACTAGTAACGATACCGTAGACGTATGCTGCTGAAAATCTCCTGCAACCACAACGAAATGGCTAATAAAACTTATTAATCTGCTGGTGATTTGAACGCTCAATATTTCCAATACGGCAATGGCATTTTCTCACATTTAAACGTCACCAGTTTAAGCAATTATTAATTCGTTAATTGTTTATCTATGGAATCATGTAGACGAGAATGGTATTGATGATGATCTAAGATCACTTTTTGAAACATGAGGTGTCTTGTAAAATTAGTGTTATAGGGAAGTGGGGTGGGGGAGGGAGAACAGAAGAGGGAGGTCAAGGATGGAAGACGTTAAGCAGTTTAGTGAGGATTTGGGATGTGGTAGTTATGCGGAAATGAAGCGGCTTGCGCAAGATAGGTTGGAATGGAGGGTTGCAGCAGTCCAGTCTTAGGGCTGAATATCACAACAAAAAGCTGTTAAAATTTCAAGTAGAGTACTAAAATTTTAATCATAAAACTCGATTAGTACTTTTAATTGTTCTTAATCTGAATGTGGGATGATTAAAATTTTTAATGATGTTTCTCGAACATAAAACTAAACTGATTTTAATTCCACCTGATACGAAACCAGTGTAAATGCTTCCTAACGTAGCTTAGGGTTACAAAATGGAAGGAGAAGTCTCGTATATCTGATGAGAAGTTGACTCGGAAAATTCATATGGAAGAGTCAACGCTACCAAGTGATTCTTCCGTGTTCCATTCCTGGTCCGGTCGAGATTTTTTCCATATAATGTTGTTAACACTGACATCGAAATCGCTTTTGTAGACTCTTCTACAAGCACCACCGCGTCTCTCATGTCATCCGAAATGAAAAATCCATCATGTTAGGCCGTTTAATGCCGATTTCTTTTGAAGCGACCTTGAGCAGTTATGAATGGCGGAAACAAACGGGTCGTGTTTACTCTCACGCCCGCCCACGCATTCGCAAATATTCCCGCCGCGCACTTTCTCACGACCGACACTTACTTGCCAGAAAAATAAATAAATAAAAACAGTCGCTTTCCACTTCATTTACATTTCGCGAGGTGCGAAGTTTCCGTATTTATCTTTCTGCGTTGTGCAATGTTTACGTCTTGGCGCTCCAGTTTATAGCAGCTGCACAAACTGAAGGGCGCGACGAAGAAAGCGTCGTGTATTTCTTTTTGGATGAGAGAGAGAGAGGACCGTAAGAATGTGTTTTGCTATGACACATGAATTGCAATTTCAGATCACAGTCCGTTCGTACAATAAAGTAAGTGGTCGGTGAATTCGTGCTTTTAGTTGGATGCTAAATCGTCGTAGGCGCACTTTGCTGGAAATGCCTTGACATCGCTGTAAATAAATGAAGAGAGACATTTACTCAGTGGAATATAACATTTTCATATTACAAGAAAACGGTTTAAAACCCTTTTCATTTGTAATCCGCATGGTATATAAAGCTATTAACGTTGGAAAGCATTGATTTTTCTGTAGATGTAAATGTGTAAATATACAAATTCCTCGTAATTTCACTATCAACACGTAGGTGATATTCCTTGGAATTTAGCGCCACAGATCATAGACAAGCAGCGACGAGCAATATCGCTGGTTACCGTAGCAACGGCGAGAAGCAAACAACGCTGTGTGCATGTATTATAAAGCTTAAATAAACAGTTTAAAATACATTTATATATTTTTAATTTACGTCTTACTTATAGCCTATGTGGTAAATGGCTATAAAAATATGCATTTTTTCTTTTACCATTCAAATAAAAAATTATTTACCTTAATTATGTTGAAACTATGAGGCAGAAAAAAATATTGAGGTTTCATCGCACTACCTTACACGTATAACAAATCATAGGAACTGAGAGAACCTTTAGGTAACAGTTTTTTCAATTTATGGATGCGATCACACGTGTTGATCTTTTATTTTGAGCTATTTACTTAGGTGTACTAATTTAAGTAGAATGCTTTTGCAATCAGTAACCTAATAAACGAGCCGAACTAAATTAAAAACATCAAAAATTGTATATTTAATACTAATAATAAATTACTGAAGATTATCATCTGTTTTAATCATAATTTCGAAGATAACTCAAGCGAATATAGAAATACAGAGTTTTCTTAAATAAAGAGTGAAATAAATTTTGCTTCCTCCTCGAGGTTATGTCACCCGCTGACCTTCTCGCCACTACGCGGTAAAACTCTAATTCGTTGTTTATTATGACGACCGATCGGGCTTGCATTGCTTTGCAGTTCCGCTCTATTCGGCTCCATATATGAGCAAGTGGAAACCGCTTTCGTAGCTTTCAGGGTCGGCAACTTTGCCCCAGGCGATCTGGTAAGACACGAAAGAGCTGCTTGCCCTTCCAAGGACCAAACACAACTCTTTCAGTAGGTCGAGTGGACCCTAATTAATTCAACTTTACACAAAGCCGGTCATTGGATTTCCATGCCAGCATATTTAATTTTAATACCTGTTAGAGCTTTATTATAAAATACTGTGATATCCAAAGGCCTGGAAGTTGACTGCTAACATTTGGCTACGGCCGAAATAAAATATTCCATATTTATATCAGCACTATTTTCTTTTATAAATTAATGGTTTATCTGACAAGCAACTAATTAAATAAATTGGAACAGCCTTTGCTGTCAGTAGTTTTATTTCCAAGTTAAAAAAAATATACGACGTTTCGTCTCCCTTTTGACATGACCAAGGGAATCACGGAGTGAAGACCACGAATTACTACTAAACTTTATGGAAGACTAAATTTTTATTGTATTGTATTGTATTTATTAAATCTACAGATGCCCCGTGGCAGATACATAGAACTTAAACAATAATTAATAAACTCGTCGTAAGGACCATATTTAACCTATAGTTGAATGTATAATTATATTCAATATAAATAAATAAGTGTGGAATCATATTATTGGTAATAGGGAGGCGCTGCGGGAGTTTTCTCGTAGACACTTCAGCCCAGAGTGACTGCGGGGCTCACCTGATCATGTCGGGAATGCCTCGCACTCTCTCTGGGTATTTTTTTATCAAAGTTCTCATATGCCGAGACACCTTCACCTATTTTAGGAGGTATATGTACCGGGGTCAAAGACCTTGGGCATATGGCAAGAGCTGTCCGCTGATCCCATTGGATCAGTCGGCCAACTGCCTCCTGAAACTGGTGGAGACACGGAGAAGGGAATGCTGCGACCCCACAGCAGACTCGTCTCCCGTCATTCGGAAGGGCGTGAGAATAGTACCCAATGCCCGACCTACCTGATGCAGGTTTTCTAGGGTTTTCCCTGCATCTCTTTAGGTGAAACACCGGGTAGGATCCTTAAACCATAGCCCGGAGGCCCTAGTTAAGCCTTGGCTACCTTGCTCTACCTTCCGCATTCCCCCTTTTCAATTCCCTTCCTATGCTATTAAAGGGGAGTTGCCTGTTTCAGGATCACCCTCATGTAGCCTGTTAACCAAAAAAAATATCATATTATTAGAAATGATTTTTTTAAAAAAAGAATAGTATTGTTTTTGCCTGAAAAAAAAGAAACAAAACAAAAAAACTGGAAATATATTTCACTGTAGTATATTTTTAGAGATTTCGCAGCACTGATCACTTCACTACACTACACTAAACTTAGATTGAGTCAAAATTTTCTTTCTGTTAGAGGAAGTTCCCCAAACACTCCTGCAGGCAGATTGTTCCAGTCATTAATTGTCCTATTTAGGAATGAGTATTTTCCAACGTCTGTTTTTTGGTTCCTTGCTTGTAATTTAAACAGGTGATCACTCCTCCTCTCCCGTTCCGAGTCGATTCTTTCATTCTATCTCGGATTCCCTGCCAAGGTTTTTGACCTGCAAAAGCTCCGTAGTAAATGTGTAGCCTAGCTCTTTCTCTTCTTGTCTGATTAGGAATCCTATAAATTACTGGATTGGTGTGAGGATATTGAAACCAGAGCCTTACGTATGATTTGTAATGCTTCTCTAAAGGTAAAAACCTCGTCTTTCTTTTCCTCGTCATACTTCCCAGTAATTGTACGTAGCATTTGAAGCAGGAACAATCCCAACGACCCTGGGCACACGGAAGTCGTGTCCGCCGCACAGTCATCGGCTTGGCGGCGAAAGTGGCGCTAATTGCGAGAGCGGAATCGAAGCTATAAAGCACAGACGCTCAAGATAGAGGCGGTAGATAACCTTGTACGGACGAGAAATTGCCACTTAACGTGGTCCAAGCAAAGCGAAACCGACCCCGAGATACGAACGCGTGGTGCAGACCAGTCATGACGTGCCTTCGAGCAACTGTCTTCGCATTATTTACAGTCCCCACTAGCCTCCAGTTCCCCCTAATCTGTGCCAAGAGTGATTAAGCGAACGTGCACGTCGGACCCCTACACCAGCACGTCTGGAAATTGCTGACTGGAAATTTCAGATGTCAACCAGTGCCATGCGGGTTTAGATCATTCAACAGATCTTTACACCAATCATTTATATTATTGAAATAAACTCTTCGTAAATTATAATAAACATACATTTGCGATTATTTTAAGTCAATTTTTGACAATAATCCTTCAAAATTTACTTCTGCTGTATATAAACATTTTGAGACAACCTAAGAATGTTTCTCTGGGTATGGGCAAATGAATTGACACTTGACAATTTTCTAAATTAGAAACAAAAAATGGAAAATATTAGACCTCATAACTGTTATCCTAATCATGACGTTGGTGGCCTGATTCCTGAAACTTGAGACCAATGTTTAATTGCACAGTAGCTTCTCTGTCTCTTTTATTTTTTATGGTAACTGTCAATTGTTTACAGTTGTCTCCTTCCTTTTCATATTGATCTTACTATATGTAATCAATCATATTCATAAAAGTTAATTATACATTTTTCCTTAAAATAATTTACAGAAATCAGAGGGATTATTGAAGTGTGGAAACTTATAGAAGAAAAAGTATATATTTGGCTAGAGACAGTACGTTTATTCTTTTTTTTGATTATCTGTAATGATTGTAAATATATTTAGTAAAAAATAATTTATTGAAGAAAGGAGTGTTTTAGTGTAACGTGCATACTAAACACACACGACATTTTTGCATTCCCCAGATAATATTCTGAGGGGTAGGATAGGGATGAGCTGTCCAGATATTTCACAGTTATCTGATAAATATATATATATTTGTGAGCACAATTAATTAAATAATAAAACTTGGAATAGTAAAACAACTACACCGCATTACCCTCCAAAAGTGTCGTCGCATTTTGGAATATCCAACGAGTAGCTGGTGGATGACCTCATCTCTTGGCTGGAGGATGATAGCACCAAACGATCGAAACGTCGTCAATTTCAGATACGAATTAAAGGCTTCTCTTTGAACGATCTGTTCAGAAATGGTACAGAATTGCTAAATATGAAGCGAGTAGCTCTAGGCAGGAGGATGATGGCACCAAACAATGGAAACGTCTTCAATTTCGAATACGAGTTGAAGAGGATTCTCCTTAGCTATTTTGTCCAAAAGCAACTGAGACTTTGAGATTATTCGGACATTCACTCTTAGGTCACCTGATCATTCGGACGAAGATGGCAAAATTCTGAAACGTTTGACGAGATTATTGATGCAATACTTGCGTCCAGCCGAGACTGGATATTGAAAGCTGGGACTTTGCTAGAGGAGACACCGGCTCCAATCTGAAAGAGATTAACAGCCTCGGTAATGTATTTCCAGCTTAGCTGAGGTCTCTCATGATGCCTGGTCAATGCACTTGTAGATTTAGATTTATTGTTGTTTCAATTAATCCTCGATTGAGGATACATTAAAAATTAGAAATGAACAAAATAAAGTACATAATTAAAGACAAATAAACTTAAAATAAATTAATAAAAGAAAATGTATATAGACAAAAG
This sequence comes from Eucriotettix oculatus, assembly GCA_034510155.1. Taxonomy (NCBI): domain Eukaryota; kingdom Metazoa; phylum Arthropoda; class Insecta; order Orthoptera; family Tetrigidae; genus Eucriotettix; species Eucriotettix oculatus. The sequence continues at coordinate 55,861,142 of CM067382.1, forward strand.
TCAATATAAACACAACACGGACACACGATGTCACACACACACACTGGGAAACACAAACAAGCACATTCGAGCAGTAACGTACAATCCAGTTTCCATTTTAATTTTTTAAATAAAGTTTTATTTTTGCTTTATTCGCTATTACGGTTTAGATTTCCGTTATCAGTAACAATTGATAAAGCTGGGGAAGGACGTCAGGTCACGATGGACTGCGGAACGAGGAAACTGCTCAGGCGTCACAAATAATTGTTTCTAACTATGGAGTATTAGATTAATTACTAACCGCACAAGTACGACCTCAGAAACCCGTTCTGATTATGCATTCCTATTTGCGTCAGTCTCTCCTGCTGCTTACAAGCGGCTTTTTGCTGTGGGATATTTTCCAGGAATACCGCGAAACTTTTCAGCAGTAACCAATGGGACGAATCAATCCGGAATTTCGTGGTTAAAAAAAATAGTAACAACCCAAACTAAATATATTTTTAATTTTAGCTATTCTCTCTGTTAATTTGGTAATTGACCAGTACAATTGTGATTGTTTCAGTATTCTCACTCATGTAGCACGCCGACCGTATTGATTAACATCTCCCCCATTGCCCGGAAGGGTTTTGCCTTGGCACTAGCGACCTTGAATCTATTCGTGCTGTGATATATTTAGGCGCGGTGCGGTAATATGTAAGTCTGGTTATTTCCGAGGCGTTGCCCGCCCACCTGCACCCGCAAGTTAATTGGAAAGATGCAAGCCCCAGGCAATGCCAGAAGAGAAAATTCCGACGTCCTGGAACCATAACCGACAATTACGTTCCACGAGTGAAGGAGTAAGGGTTGGGGGTGGGGGGAGGAAGATAGATTCCTCAAGCAGTGAGTCACTTCTTTTCGGGTGACAGCGCGTGCAATTGAAATGTGAGTCGTCCGAGTCGAAGATTAAAAGGAAAGGGTCAAGTGTACAAGGAGCTTATTAAGTGGGAGAAAGCGCAGAGATGACGTCCACACTTCTCTAACCGCAGCTTATCGACACTGGGAAGAAGAAGAAGAAGAAAAAAGAAACAGTTTCTCTGGTGCTACAGTTGAGTGCGAGGTTGAGCATTCAACTCTGGACGATTTCGGAACCGTGATCTTGGAACGGAGCCAGGAATGCCGACTCACTAGCCACCTGTTTTGGGAGCGAGATGTTCTGCGATAATTCCGCAGTCGTTCTGCTCGACTGAGAATGTCGGTAACACACTTGGGAAATCATGGGACGATTCCTTGACAAACGGCGTGAGTCGTGCTGCAGGTGCGAACATTCAAATTAGGCACTTTTCAGGAAGATTCAAACGCAAGCCTTTCAACGTGGTCCACAGATGATTAAAGTAATACCAAAAATATGAAAAAACAAATTTTCTTATCTATACCATCTACGAATGTAATGAAACTTTTCAGTCGCTTAAAATATTAATTGTCTTCACCCTTCAGCCATTATAACAATAAAAATTAAATGTACCATTTTCTGGTAACATTCCCTTCCTCCCTCATTTATCTACTTTTAATTCCGTTACAGTAGATTTATAAAGACCGTGCAACTGAAATAAAACGTGGGACTACTTGTTGGACCATGAACCGGATTCATCAATCACTGGCACACACAAAGAAAATTTGCAATGATTTTATTCTTCCCGGAGAAAATAACAAAATATGGATACCGACAGAGGGAAATAGTATCTGCGCCAACTCTTTCGTTTTCATCGCAGCGTCACAACTATTTAAGCAACGTATTTCTGAGGGATTTTTAGTTTGTGTTCCTTTGTATTTGATACACTCTGTAGTTCATAAAGGGTTAAATAAGTGTATTGCTTTTATTTCTCCAGGATGAAGCCAGACAGTTTTATTTAGTACACACAGAAAATTTTTTCAACATCATTGTCTAGACGTTCATAGTTTCTAAGCCTTTCTCTCGTTCAGGACATCGCAAAAATTCGTAGCTTGCCAAATGTGTGCTCGATCGCCCTGTCACTCTCAGTTACATACTTCCTTTTATCAAGGCAAAGAAAACCTATTTAATTTCCGCAAATTTCTGGACAACCAAAGATAATAAATCTTGGTAGTTTTACAGGAATAGTGAAGAAACTCTCTTAATGTACAACTGTAGCATACTTTGTTAACACTTTGCAATATCAATTGAGTCCTGAGAAAAAATTGTTTACACAATAAAAATTATAAAAAAATTAATTCATGGGACAGGAAAATTAGTCATAAATAAACTTGGTTAAAATGAAATAAAAATTTAGAACATATTAATGAAAATTTGCACACATATCGTTCAAATATAAATTCATAAAAATACTTTTTTTCAATATATATAACAGACCTAATTTACTAATTGCATTCGCACGCATGAGAAAAGAAAAATATTATTAACGTCTATTAATTTTTTCGTTTTATTAAAATTTACTTGTGATTAATTATGTCTGATATATTTTATTTCCACGAAGTCAGACATATAGAACTATTAATTAAAAAAAGAGTGATCAACTTGAAAAAAAAATTATCAAAATTACCAAATGAGTTATAACAGCCTGTTTGTCTGATTATTTATTTTATTTAAATAATGAACTATACTACATTTCGTCTCTCTTTTGAGAATTTTTTTTGTATCATATTAATGTAATCCATTGCAATTTTCATTTTAGTATACCTGAAGAAGTCTCAAATGAGAGACGAAACGTAATATAGTTCATTACTTAATTAAATAAAAACTGACAACGAGGCTGTTATACCTCATTTAATATTTATTTAAATATCCGATAAGCTATTTGTTTAGCAAATTTATTATATTTACACAACTACCATATATTTTTATTCTTTCAAGTTATTTTGTAATGTTTTGGAAGCAAACTGAAGCTCCCAACCATGATTTCTAAAATAATATATTTCCTCTTTTATTAATTACACATAATTAAGTGCTGCAAGTATGCTGATTATCGTTTCAAAATATTTCGCTAGAAAGGGGTGTTTTAAATAAACTATTTTTCAAAGACTAAGATACTGGTGTGTGGTAGGAGCCTCCATGTCTGCGAGCTGCAGACCTTGACTTCAACGTGACACGCTGGAGGAAAGGCGTGGCTTCTTTAAAGACGAGCTCGTGGATGTTACTCAATCCGGATGTTTAACCGGAAACGCATATTACGTCACTGCAGTATCGAATAATCCATTCATTTGCATACGCGGCGAGCTCATTGACAATGATCCGCCTTCAACAGTCGTGAAACTCCCCCATCATAACTTTCAATACAGGCCGTGGAAAATTTTACGATAATTGTCGCACCTCTGGTTAATTAGATACTGCGTCATGATCCTCGATAATGAAGTTAGTTGATCATGTGACTTCATTTAAAAATCCGACTATGAAATTACTAAGAATAACTATGAAACCAAGTAACAATTTTATATTAATATTTATTAGTAATTAAGGCTATGCGGACCAGGTTAGGCGTCTGAATTTATATAAAGAATTACAGACATACAAACAAATAAATACACAAACATAAATCCTCTTTGGTTATATAGATAATAATAAGTAAAACTTAAGGAACTAATTCCTGAGAAATAAAATGAAAATATTCTTTATTAAATTAATTTGATATTTCACTGGAAATTTTTTTATACGCTTCTGCATGTTACACTAATCGCTCATAATCAGCATATTTTCCCGTTTTAATTTTTAAGTTCCTCTACCCTATTTTACAATCACGATCAACATAACTGCTATAATTTTCATCTGCAAACCTTAATGTGATATACTACTAGGATTGTTAGCCTGCTTTTGCTTTGTAAAGAGACTTGGGAGGTAAATTTTTCCGTCTCTTTTCTGAAATTTTTTTTATCTTAATTGTTTTAACTACCTTTTTGATTTTTATAGTTTTCTCTAGATGATATTTTCGGAGGGATTCCGGTAAATAGAGTTCAATAATGGCCATGATCATGGGGATCTTGGCTGTGAAAACTTATTATAAACAGTAAGAATAAAATGTTAATGCTTGAATTTATTTGTTCTAAATAAATATGGAACGCTTTCTATATTTGAAACACTAAATTAATTGGTGCTGCAATTATTTATTTTAATAATTCAATTAATATCAAATTAATAAATAATCAGCGTTTATGTACAAAACACAGTAAATATATTTTTTTAAATTACAAAGTTTCCTTATGACGTTGCGTCCCCTCTTTAGGGGTTTCTTCAAGTATTCTAATTCTTTCCAAAGTTAATTACATATAAAAAATTAATCACATTATTCATTATGTTGACTGCTTTTCGTTAAAATATACACTGTTCAGATTTAAATATCCGTTCAAAATATAAGTCTGTATTATTTATATTTTAATAATTTTAATCAAAACTTAACAGTTTATATAATGTAGTTTAAATTTAAATTTCTAAAATATGTCTGTAATTAACTATAGAAGAAACGTGATTACGTTTATCTTTACATGAAGAAGTTCCAAAATTGTGGAAGGAACGTTGTAAATGAACTTTATAATGAGGATCGAAGACTTTCCCGGTGAATTGAATGAAGAACAGCTTCTCGGTTTTCCACCCGGGTGTTATCGTAGAACAGCGACATTTCTTCTGCTTTCACTGCCATCTTCTTCCAGCCGTTGAAACGTCGCTGTTCTATATTATTACCCGGGTGGAAGACCGAGAAGCCTTTCTTCAACTTTATAATGATTTTCTGACGTATTCGTTAATTTGAAGTTTGTTTTTTTATTATTGTCTTTACTCTCTTCATGAGTATTCTAATAGTGTGTTTTAATACAATTGTATAACTATAAAAATAATTTATAAACGGTAATTCAAAAATTTGATTTTAAAAAAATTGACTAATGTTTCGTTCTAAACATGAAAACTTTACTGTATTTTCTTTATAGAATCAAGTTAGAAAATTTCGATCTGGCAGGGAATCGAACCCGGGACATCCCTTTTGTGGAGATTTTACCGTCCTTCAGTTTCATTTCTTTCAAGACTGAGCTTAATTGAAAGGATTTCCTCTAATCTTGTTGTTTCTTTATAAATGAAAGGAAGAAGTCAGTGGATGAGACGTTTACAATTCATTACTAATCAATCAATAGGTTTAAGCATAATTTCCTGTTAAGAGTGGCGATCGTCCTCCGAGTTCCGCTTGAGATCTGCACGAGCTTTGGTGGTTAGGTCAATTGTCGTAAATGACGCAGGTGGGAGGTAACCTCCTGGTACACTCATGATGACCTCGTGTATAGCCCCGGGATTGTCTGGCCATTACCTTCTAAATAAGCCGTAATTGATACCGAAGCGTGGCGAATTCGAGGAGAAAACCGTGATTGACAACGAAGGAATCAGCCTCCACGATAGCATTCGTCGTGGCAATCCACCGTGGAGGATTCCTTTTATTCGTGTTTTTAAAAGATTTCAGTGACAACCTCATAGAAGTCCAAGTACTTTCCTATTCGGTAACAGTCATCAGAATCAACCATGTTGGTAAAATTAAATACAGGGAATTACAGAATTGAAATTCATCCAAGTATGCTGATGGAAATATTATGTCATCTTCCAAGAAGTATATGTTGAAAGAAATAGAAATTTATACTTATAGTGTTTGTAATGAAACCTTCCTCCTTTTGAAAGGGACGACGAAAAAGAAAACATCAAGTGAAACCCTGACGTTGCCTACTTACCGTGTTTTTAATAGGGACTGACATTGAGGAACGGTTTTAAATAGAGATGATTCATGATTTACCCGCGGGACGACGCTTTTAACCGACTATTAAATATGATATATGCCTCGGTTGAGGCGTCTCGAGGATTGTGTCATCCATACAATGGAACTTCACGGTTCTGTAGAGGATCTCCGTTGGATCCAAGCCAAACAGCGAGACATGAGCACAACAGGTACGTCGCTTCCGTACACCGCCTTTATAATTAAAAAATAATAATAAACGCCGTTTCATGCGTCACTGGCAGATGGGATAGTGGCGGTGAAAATTGGCAAAGTAGACCCCAGGCCTCAACACACCTACTTCAATCGACGTCCTCAGGGATAATTATGTTGCAAACGATATTAATACCGGAAGACCATAGATGTTCACAACAATGACTCCTCAATCATTTGTATAACCAAGGAAAGTTATTTGATACCGTCATCTGTAAACAAGGTACCTTAATCAACGTTTACAACGGTCCAGACCAGGGACTTGTCCTAAAACGTGGTCTAACCTCCATTTTCGATTACGAACGATCACTATGCCCAACAACCAAGGTTATAATCGTATAAATCCACAATACAGGATTGAACGATCAGCATTTAAAAATTCGGGGAGATTGGTGGAGTTTTGTAGGTTGCAAAAATATTGTAAGGTCACCTTCGAGAACATTTTTATATAACGGACGATATATGGATATGAGAGAAGCTGCCATGCGTTTCTTATGCAAGCCCCAATGGAAATTTCTTAATAGGGCTTGTATCTATTTAAATTTCAATCAACTGGGTATTGCGGCGGTTCATTGCTCTTGAAAAACCGTACGATGAACCAACATTGCAAACGGTGGAAGTTCTCCCTTGAAGACGGGAAATGTTTCGGCTGCTGTATCTTGGGATGAACATGGTGTGGTTTTCTTAGATTATGTGTATAAAAGAAAATCAATTATCAGTATTGTGGGATTTTTTGAAGCAAATATTTGAGACCAACGTCCACAAAATTTGGCAAGAAAAAATTTATTCGGATCACTAAAATTCATACGTTCTCATTCCTTCAATTGTTGCTGGTAAAGCTGCTAATATCTGTAAATTAGTAATCAGAGTAAAATGAGGTAATTAAAAGATATTGTATACACATTTTTCATAATGCCATGGTGTGTTTCCCTTCAGTGAAGAGAGCCCTTAAGTCTAGTTTACAAATCTACTTGCCACTACCGCAACAGCAGTAACGATAGGCAACCCTCGGCCCGCGGGCCACATCCGGCTCTCGTGCATGATTTTTTGCGGGCCCGTTCTTAAACGCAAGGTCAATAATTACTCTGAGATTAATACACACGTTTGTTTAATATAATGTATTATAAAAAAATAATTTTTATATTACCAATAAATATTTTACTTATATCCTGAGGAAAGTATAGGTGGAGTCTGATATCTTAGAATGCGCTGTGGTGTACTAAATGGTCAGGAACCTTTATCTTACAGATCGGCGTTAACGCGGTGAATATGCTCCAAAAAAGTTAATTTCTGTGAGAGGGAAGTCAACGAGCAGGATTCGCCGGCGACTTCTGTAAAAGAGATTGCACAATTGAGGGACTAATAACAGCCGTTGTCGTAGTAGTTAAAACTGGTTCCATTGTCGCCATTGTCGAGAGCACGAATCGAGAACTTATTAGAATTAATCAGACACAAGGCGTGCTGGGGCGAGGCTGGGCCTAAAAATAGCCATTGTCCGGAGCTGCAGAGTCACTGGCCCGATCGTTTGGGACGTGTAAACGAGCTTCGATTCAATTGGCGGTCAATTCAGCGAACAACTGCGTAATCCCCGTCGTACAAGGTGTCGGAGCTCATCTGCCGCCATTGTCCTCTCAACTTTTCTTGCTCGGGAACCTCTCCCTCCCTCCCACGCACTGAACTCTTCTAATTACCTCCAAAGAATAAACTAAATTCTATTGGGTCTAATCTCAAATCAGAAAACGAACGTTTAAACAAAAAAAAGCTATCGCTGCGATAAAACGAACACATTTAATAACAACAAGGGCAGTTACCACAAATTTTGTTTCAATATTGTAATCAGGTAAAATTGATAAGGCCGTAGATAATGTTTCTTTTTGGATTCTACAGTCTGGGAAAAGTGGCGTACTTTGCCACTTCTGTCGTGGGATATCCTTTTATTTTACTGAGTGAGCATTGAAAAAGGACAAAAGTAGCTGTCGTGATATGTTATCCGATGAGAACGCACGAATTAAAATTTTAATATGTAAGAATTGAGGATAATGTTTTTTGGGAAAGAGACAGTAGCCGAGAAAGGAGGAAATTGTAAGAAAAATTTTAACGTCTTCCGCGGAGGATCATAAGACGAATATTCATGATTCACTTCTCAACGTCGTGGTTTGATTCAATCCTAACCCTGGTGGAAACTCAACTTTTTACTCCTTAAGGGTTAATGACTGAATCAAAAATTTTTTATGAATATAGTAGCGTTGGTAGAATAGTTGGCATTTAATGCATAATTATTAAACATCCAAAATCACATTATTTTTGTAATTCATCAACTATCGTTAACCTATAATTCTAAACAGATTTATTTTAAAGATTCCAAATTGTTTATCTTTAGATTAACCATTGACATTTTATTTCTCTTCTACGGCATTCAGTAAAAAAAAATTCACGTTAATATAGATATTTACTGGTTTAAAATTAGAAATTCCCAGGAGGCTATAATTAAAATGTATTTAAATTATTGTCCATCTGTTTAATGTAGTGTACCGTCGTTTTCAAAGTAGCAAGTTCTTTGTTGCTATAAACCATATTAAGCCTACACGTATTGTCAACAATTTTTTGTAATACTTTAATATTATTGTGTTGTCTTTTTTTTTCATTTTTGTTTTAGGTGAGTGTCATGTAGGCCTACACATTGTATTTTACTAAGTAAAGTATTATTGTATACACTACATAGTTAAATAAATTAGGAATATTTGTGTTTATCTGAAGTGAAGAAATAAATCGAATGTTTTTTATCACTGTCCTTGATAACACGTGACGAACTTTGTTTAGTATTTGGAGGAATTAGGTCAATCTCAATTCAGATACTACAGTAGGGAAGTTTAGATATAGTAAATACGAATGGGATTCAACTGACGACACGCATGTAATTTATAAGAAGGCTACCGCAAAATATTCAAAGTTTCATTGATGGGCTACAGCGAATTATGTGAGAGTGAACAATGAAATGCGTATAGTTGGATTAATCATATACCCAAGATAGTGAATAAAATTTCAATTACCTGTCGTTTCATAAGATACATTTGTTAAAATATTAGTATCAGTCGGTCAACTTTTCCCAACCTCAAATTGCAAGGGAGAAAGGATAAATATCTGACAATAGTGAAACATATCTGAAGAATCTACGAACTTAGTTATGAGTTAGATAATATGCAATAGAAATGCTTTTAGCCGTTTTAAAGTCTAAACTGAGAATACTTTTTGAACAGCAAGTATTTAATGTAAATGCGTTACATAGTATTGAGTTTCTATTTATGAAATTATTTTGAGTATTTTGTGTTCTGCGTCGTGGTTATTTAGTGCAGTTAAATTGCAGCTTAGTACAGCGTTTAATAAATATTTTCGTGGTGGTTTTTAATTGGTGCTTGATCGGCACTGGGTATACACTGATAACGTGGAAAGTCTATTAATACTCGGAAGATTTGATTATCCTCTATACTTGCACCTTTGACTTGAAATTCGTCAAACTATCTTTACCCATGCTGGTCTTTGAGCAAGTAAAGGTATAAATTTTCTCAAATCTGTTCAACATTTCTTCAGGTGAATATTTTTATTCACTTATCCATAGTCATACTTCGCTTCGTTTCTCTCAAAATAATGTCATTTGTCTAATATTAGCGGGAAGTTCCTTGCCAAATCTCGTGCTTCCATCGTGAGCTAACGAAAATTGATTAACACGGACGTTCATGTTCCGGTTGACCTCCATTAGCTTCCCGCTGGAGAGAGAACCTTTATTGAAAACCGTTTTCAGCCTTGAAATAGGGGGAAGGGGAGGAGGGGGGGAAACATTAACGAAGCCGTAGTGCTAAAACTGGACCACACGATCCCGCTTTATCGACGCGTTTTAATCTCCTATTATTCGCCGTTAATTAACTGCGCCGTCCGTTTCTTGAGAGACTTCCTCACCACGGACCAGTTCATCGCGCTGCTGATGCCACTTCAGTCACTGGTTGCGCGTACCAGACGAAAGGTTGTGTAACAACAAGGACGGTTTTTTTTTTATTTGCCAAGTCAGCTTCCTTTGTGACGAACGGCGTCGGGCTGTAGTTGACACACAGGAAAGAAACACTTGATCGACTTTGGTCCCGGTACAAGTTGATTTCCTCTGAACTCAGTTTCCGTCATGGATTCTACTGAAACCGTCAACGTGTAGTGAACATTTTGTGATCAGGTGATCATAAAATGGAAGGAAATTATTAATGTATCAGTGCATCAGTTTGGAAACTCGATGTTAATACTGTCTTCCTCTTTTATAGAAGGCATGCCTTCTTTTCCAAACAAGACACCATAACCATCTTCAATTCTACACGTTCAGATTTTCCTTACCTTGTTTTCCAGTCATATAGATAGAATTTATATGTACATTTAAAATAATGTATATTCATAAAATTGTGAATTATTTTACATATATTATTTTGATTTAATTATTTTGTACTTTTGGTGGTTGTGTACAGTTTTCTATATTTTTCTGGGCAGAAAAGAATAACAATACATGAAAATAGCTCGCTGCTTACTCAGATCTCAGGATATTTTCTGTCCCAGATAAAATATCATACCCATTCAATATTACTATATTTTTATCCAAGCAAGCCACATTTCTCTTATTATTACATAAATAATTATAAGGATGTATTTTTTAAAATTTATCACCTGATTACGCTCAAAGACGGGATGAAACGTACTGCTTCCTTTTTTTAATACGGGTTACACTTCTTTTCCATAATTATTGGCTATTTTATTTATTTTAATTACAATTAATTGTCAGAAAAATATCTAATTTACATACTTTATAAGTGTGGTCTAACTTATTGCGTTTGTATTCTAAATTTGACACTACATACTTTAGTGGGTTGTGCCCATACAATCTGTATGTAAGGGTAATATATTTTATCTACACCGTCGATGAAGAATCATACACTGATTTCCTTTCTGTTGTTGCCGTATTCTAATCCTAAAATTTTCCAATTTGTCATCAGTATTGTTTTTTTAATTTTTTATATCTTCTCTTTCTCAAACAATTAGGTCCAGGTGATATAAAGGTTCACCCATCTAAGCGATAACGTGTGCAGTTCTCGTTCCTTTGTTGAAGCTTTTCCTTTTGCAGTCGTTTCGCCTCGTCCTTGGATTGTCTCAGGGAGGTTCCTTATATCCTTTCACGGCAAGTGGAGCAGAGGAAATGCGATGTGCATTTGTAATGACTTCTGTCCTTCCTTCCTACCTTGTCCTGCTGTTCAGTTGCGTTCAAAGCCCACCACGCACAATAATTAAGCTGTATTTTACTTGTTGATAGAGATTAACGTCGTCACTCTTAGCATTAGCTCCGGTCATGGTATCTTTAGTGATGTAATGAATTGGAATTGAGATGTAGCCCTCATCGTGCACAATTTGGACAGCGGGAAATTCGGCACGATCAACGGATATTATTTTGAAGTAGACGCAATCACATTTTTTTTATCGAGACACTGCACCATTTTAAGAGATGCTAAGAAACTAACATGTATAAAATTAGTGCTGGTAGTTACCTACAACTTCAAAGTTCACTGAAGTCTTGGCCGATGGTCACAGTACTCTAACTCATCATGGCCAGTTTTTTAACTTACCAACTTATATAGTCTTCCATATTGTTATTTATGAGTTGACCTTAGGTTAATTTCCGTGCTCACACAACGATAAACTCTGACACGTTCCTTCCAAAAAGCATAACATTAGGGTTTGTTTTAGTGTTGGTCGTAAATGTAATGAAGTCATTAGCCACCAGGGCACCGCAGAGATTAAGAAGAATGGGATGTGGCGCCCAACCCTGCCACTTGTCGTCGACACGCCGAAAGAAAAAAAGGAACGTTGCAAGAATGTTCCCCCCCTCGACGTATCCTCATTATCAATTCGTGGAAAGTATATTAAACGTGCATCATTGCGTCGTGAATTAATCGGGATGTTCTTTTGTGAGGCGTCACGAAGCAGTTTGGCGGTGATATTTGTCCTCCCCCGTCCTTTGTGTGGTCGTGCCACCACGTTAACGAAGCGGCAGAATGGACACCACGAAACAAAGAGGCTAATTCTAGAAAGAAAACATTTGACTTGTCTGGAAGAAAGGAACGAACGACCTGAGCCGAAGTCTTCACATAGACAGGATAGTGAGAACAAGAATAAATTAATTAAAAGGCAGGACTTTGTCACCATTTTGCCTCGTCGGTCATGACAGTCTCACTTCCATTTATATAAAATTAAATCTTCGTCTTTCTGATACCTTCAAGTTTAATATTTTTAAATTTTTGTCCCACTTTATGATATTTTCACTCGAGCAATCTTAGGCAAGACTCATTGCATTGCGCAAGTCATTTAATTCTACATAAACTTTTATCAGTGCTGTTCCACAAAATACAGAAACGTAGAGTCTATTGTTCAACTACTGTTATTTGTGTTGGGTCATACCCAATAAATAAATTTCCATTCAATAGCCATTTTGAGTTGTTGCAGCCATCAGTCGCATTGATTTTAAGCTGTGGTGAAAATTCTGTTATATGATTCTATAAATAACAGCAAATGTACGGCGTGAGAAAAAATTGCGATAGTAGGGGTGGGGGCCTTTAATAGATAAATAATTGTATGTTAAAAGATGTAATTTTTGAAGACATTGGATACCACAGCTAGTGAGTAACATTACCTTACAGAGTTTCGCTGACGTAGACACCTCCAGCTGACGTCCGTTTACATATTCATTTTTTTTTTACAAAATATTTTCCATTCCAGTCGAAAACTCGCATTACGTGTTTTCCACATTTGGTAAGGGCAAGCAAGCGTTGTAACGTGATATTGTAACGTTAGTTGGCTGTTTCTCGACGTGGCGGAAATGAAGTGCACGGTCGTCCTGTGACTTCGAGTTTCTCTTATTCATCAACACTTCTTCCCTTTGCAACATCATCATCATCATCATCACATGTGACAGTCTTCCGCCTTGGAGGGGAAACACTTGTCACTTTCACTGTCCCGTTTCGCTGGGTCATTGCAAAGATGATTAATTTTATTTTAAATTTCCTGTCTCATCTACTTTGTTTTAAAGGAAACAATACACAGTTACTGGTAAAATTTCTCTCCCAAACGCCACAATTGGAGTAATTTTTCTTTGAGGGTGTTCGTGATAAGTCTCTTTTCTAAGAAAAAGCATGGATTTCTTTTTTTTTGCAACATCAATGATTGAGGTTTTTGAGATGTGGACGTGGAGAAGGATGCTGGATATCAAATGGACAGGTAAAGGGAGAAGTGAGGTTCTAAAAGAGTAGAAGAAGAGGAAAAACCTATTAGAGAATGTAGTAAAGAAAAACAACTGGATTGGACATGTTTTAAGATTGCGTAATGAGGGCCGTGCTGGAAAAAAAATGACCCTGTGGTAGCCTAAGACAGAAGGGAAGGAAGGAAAAGGGGGGGGGGGAATATGGCTACGGAGAATGAAGGTAAGAGAAGAAGAGAGTAGACAGTGCAAGAGAAGTCACTAAGGACCAACAACTGCAGACAACGTTTGATGAAGAGGGGGATTATTATTTTGTTATACAATAACCATCCAAAGATCATAAAATATCGGTCGTAGCTATGAGAAAACTCTTCATTTTACGATATTATATCTCTAAAATACTATTTTTTTTCTCTTAACGCTGAATTTTCCTTCGTACGATTGTCCAAAGAGGGCTATAAAATGTTTTCATTTTAATTGACTTCCTGAATATACGAATCCGTAGCTACGATTTTTTTGAACTGTTAAAATATCGATAGTCCTTATAATATAAGTCTCTTTTCTAAGAAAAAGCATGGATTTTTTTTGTGCAACATTGAGGTTTTTGAGATGTGGACGTGGAGAAGGATGCTGGATATCAAATGGACAGGTAAAGGGAGAAGTGAGGTTCTAAAAGAGTAGAAGAAGAGAAAAACCCCTATTAGAGAATGTAGTAAAGAAAAAGAAACTGGATTGGACATGTTTTAAGATTGCGTAATGAGGGCCGTGCTGGAAAAAAATGACCCAGTGGTAGCCTAAGACAGAAGGGAAGGAAGGAAAAAGGATATGGCTACGTAGAATGAAGATAAGAGAAGAAGAGAGTAGACAGTGCAAGAGAAGTCACTAAGGACCAACAACTGCAGACAACGTTTGATGAAGAGGGCGACTATTATATTGTTATATATTAACCATCCAAAGATAATAAAATATCGGTCGTAGCTATGAGAAAACTCTTCATTTTACGATATTATATCTCTAAAATACTATTTTTTTCTCTTAACGCTGAATTTTCCTTCGTACGATTGTCCAAAGAGTTTTCGAGGGCTATAAAATGTTTCCATTTTAATTGACTTCCTGATTATACGAATCCATAGCTGAACTGTTAAAATATCGATAGTCCTTATAATAAGTTATTTCAAACCTTGCAGCGTGGACCAGTTTGTTCATCAAGTCTTCCTGTTTCACCAGCCACGCCCCACGGACGACAGTGGTGAGATAATAACCCTCTCCACTCTGGAGAGCGAGACAACTTCTATTTTTGCGCGCGTGTGTTAGCGACGGTAGCCTCGCATCCATATGCATAGAGCTCATTTGCAACTTTAATAGCGGCTTCCTCGGGCTACACACACTCACGAACGCATATGCTCTGCTCATTAAACGGGTTCGCGGATCACTTAATTGCATATAATATGGCTAATCTCCTCCGGCATCTTCGGGATGAATGGGTGCAAAATTTGAGGGTTGTGTACAAACGTTATTACCTTAAATGCCGTAAAAGGAGTGCGTAGATCGTGGTCGGAATGAAGAAACGTCTAGAATTATAGGCGAGAGAAATATTTGAGGAACAGAGTTCTCATACGATACAGTTAACGATTTGTGGGCTCTGGACTCTTATTACGATAGCCTCATCCCAATGTCAATTTACCATATTAGGGTTGTAATGAAAATGGATCACTTGTAATGAATACATATTTTCGAGAGACCAATTGATATATATTTAGAGCTTAAATGTCCTCTAAGTTACTGTAATTCTACAGACAAAATATTTTAAAATTTTGTTACTCTTTTAGTCTTCCCTGATAATCTAAAGCAGACAAGTTCTATAAGTCTTATATATTTCAATTAGTCTCTGCTGCATGGTCCAACATCCTCTAGATTATAAGACGGTCTTACGGTTATTTCCTGTAATTTAATTTTAAAACATAATGTACTACTACAGAGGTGGCCAAACCAAGGCGCTTTGGACGATTAAAAGTGGCGCATTGAATCCTTGAGCCTGTTTTTATTCCGTTATTCTCTTTAATTCTCAGTATCCTCCGTATCCTTTTTCTATTTGAACAGTGAAACCTGAACTGAATATAACTACTGTGCACATCGATTTTATCTATATTAACATTAAGTGTATTAGTTTTCTGAAACACAATTTTAAATAAATCAATTTACTTACCCAAGGCGAAACAGCATCCTCTGGTTATCAATTAAAATCGTCCGGAATTTGCCTCTCTATAAAATAGACAAGTATAAAATATGACCAATTGTGCTGAAAATAAATCTATTCAACGAATTAATTAAAATAAAATAATGAAAAGCAAAACACGTTTAACCCGTGTATTGGAAACATCTTCAGGCGTTTAATATAAGAAAATTATGGCAAATTTAAATAAATGAGTTAATATTGAATAATCGCGAATTAACTATAAAATCGGGTCAAACTTACATTCATTAGCGTAAGATTTAGATTTTTGTCAACAATCTCCGTGAGGGTAAAAAATTTCAGGAGGTAAAATTAAAATATTTTTGAACATCTTCTGTCTTTAAATTAATGGTAGGATCCTTGACAATCCGCTTCTTCAGTTCCCTTCCTATGCTATTAAAAGGGAGTTACCTGTTTCAGGATCACCCTCGTGCAGCCTCTTAACCGATAAATAAATATATAAAACTTTTGAGAAACACTATTCCTATATTCGTGAAACTAGTCTCAATTTCTGATAACTGAAAATAATTCAGAAGCGTGTATATAAAAATAAATTGTAGAATTCCGGCGCCATATTTGTAAAAATCTGAAATGAGTAGGTATTTCTGACAATGTATTGGATGAACTACACTTTATTCACCTGTGAGTTACAAAAATTAAATGTAAACAGCTTTGAATTTTGAAAAAGATACAAAATAAATATTAGGTAATAATTGAGAAAACTTAGGAATTATTTTCTCTTAATTATTTATTTACTTGAACAGTCCTAACTCAGTAGCCATTTAATATACAGAATCGAAATGCGCCCCGAGACTTAATTACAAGTTGCCAGTGAGTAAATTAAAATATATGGTACATTATCAGTTAATATACGAATTTTTTGGGGCCAGCGACACTGTGTTGTGAAGCGCGCGTATGCCTCCCTCGTCTTCGTGTTGAAGACTTCATTACACGGATCGGGACGGTATTTTGTGGAACAAATTGAAGTGCGCCTTGAAATAGCGCTGCCGTCGTCTCATTAATGCTGTGTGTAGTGTCTGTCGTGTTGTGTTCTGTGGGTTCGGGTCAGCTGCTTTAAATAACGGCGTGAGGACCTCCACCCCGAGTTCGTTCATCACCCGGAGCCACGACGACTAATTAAAGATCAACCGCTACTCTGCGTATCTTTCTTCTTTCCCCTTTCCACCGGAATCACCTTTTAAAAATTCTCCCACGACACCCGCTACCGAATCCCGCTCTATAAGTTAACTGTTATCAACCTTACTTATTCCTGTGCAGCGTTAAAGTGAAGACGATTGAAATGACCGAAACGTCTCGGCCAATCCATCAATTCATTTGGCTCGACTCCCGAGAGATTTAAGATCCAAATAAACATCAAGAATACTACCATGTATTCTACTTTCTAATTCTACCTAACATAAGAGAAAGATTACAGCTTAACATCACCTCAACCCAACCAAGGGTCTAATACATTTTCTTACTGGTCATGGTCCATACGGACAATATCTGGGAAGAATAAATAGCAGACCAGACAATCTATGTGCCTGTGGAGAGAGAGATAGGAACACCGGAACACGCCATACTGGAATGCCCCAATTATGAGGTAGACAAGACAATAAGAGAGAGAAACCTTAAGAAAAGAAAGACTATGGGAAATAATAAGAAACCCACCACTCACTCACCGCGGCTCTAGAAAATTTGACAAACCTGATATCCGCTTTAGAACTGACAAAATACAGGACTAAAAATATAGAATTTTAAATATTACATCATAAGACTTAATATACTCATCATCGGACCGGACATTCAAATCCAGGAACCGGATGAGTATAAGGACCAAAATATGGACATCATAACATAAAATAGAATATAAATTATAGTAATAGTAAGATTATTCAAGTAATTATCTTAAACAAATTACATAACTCTGCTAATACAAATACAGTCATAAATAATTAGAATATAAAATTAGTAAAAAAGTTTGAACCTACAACTACTCGACCAACGCGTCATGGAGATCCGGAAAAGTGGGTCGTAACCGGAAAACCGGAGTTGTTTCACAAACAAAATGTATAAATGTGGAAAGGATGAGGAGGAGACAAAGAAATTAAGAATTCTCTCCTTCAGTCTCTCCACGAAAATAATATAATAATAAAACTAGTGTAACAGATGATGACCTTACATGCTAAAACAAATTTAAATATACGCATATACTTTATTATTGTATTCATACATATTTATATCTATGTAAAAAAATGTACCAACAAAAGAAAAATATTGTTAAACAGACCTGTTATTGAATCTAGAAAACAGGTCAAGTAAATTATTATCAATAAAAAAATCTAATTGTGTTGCATAGCAGACAAATAATGAAAGTTCTTGAAAGAAACCATAAAAGCCTAAAAATTGTCTCCCTCTTTACTTAAAATGCCCTTAATAAAGTTTTCCTGTAATAACGGTTTTCCGTTCATTCGAATTTTAAGCTTCTCTTACGAGTTATTGTTCAAATTATTTCTATACTCGCTCATGTCTGTCAGTAAATCACCATTTTTGCCGCTTCTCCGTAATCGATATCCGTTTCTTTAATATGGATGAACATAGTAATCTTTGTTAGTAAAAAATAAAATAATCATTCCTCAGATGCACACGCGTTGAGGTTTGTTTTCTTTCAATTCGTTTTAAATTAAATCCAGCTTATTACTTCTAACATGTTCTTTCGCCATCTGTTGAAAACTGCTCATGGTCTGTTCCATCCAATCCCAGAACTAATTAGTGAAGATCCCACACTCCTTATACAGAATCCAATCGGCCGTCAAATTTATTGAAGCTGTAACGCTAAATTAATACGTCACTATGGATAATCCGAGTGGTGATTAGTATCCAATCCAATAAGCGATCTAATCGTATCTCACGACACAACCTGACATTTTACAAAAAAGGGAAGCAACTGGTAATGAACATTTGAATAGGAAATAGCGCCTTTTATGTTATATAAAAAAAAGGATACATTCTTTTACATTAACTCATATTATCGTCGGAAACTTTGCAACTAATAAGACTAAATCAGAAGTGAACAGGACAAACTGCTGGTCTGTATAAATATGCAAAGCGTTACGAAACTCTGAACTCGTCATGACATTCCGTGTCAACCCCAATAATTGGCGGCCTTGTATCTGTTGACACATGGCTCCTGTTAAGCCTCTACATCTTCACCATATCTGTAAAGGACAAAGCTGTATGGAAATTAAACACATTAAAATTCACGGTAACAGGGAAAACTCTCCTTTTAGGTGTCCGCACACTTAGAAAATTCTTTTGTACAATCATTATGGTATTTGGTTATAAATAACGTCAAATTATTCCTAATTCGGCAAAGATATACAAAAAATAATTTATATTTAGAGAGGTCGAGTCCTGTCTTATTTTTAACAAGCATAAATACTTCTTAAGACTATTTAAAAAAATTGCATTATATTATTTATTGTCAATAAAACGCTCAACTAAAATTTATTCATAAAATGAAAGCTATTTCTCAGTGATCAATTTTCATAAATTAACTTATATTTTTGAGTTCCATTCACGAGATGAGTTTCTTATATTTTTCTTTCAGTTTTCACGACGGAAATTCATATAAATGCAACATAGAGGCATGAGTTGATATTCTCGTTAACATTACATTTTCAGTTGCTCTTGGAAAAATTTTCATACTTTCGTTATTAAATTAATCTGGATGTTATAAACAATAAAATCGAAACTCGTACTTAACTACGTTTTTTTTACACATAACTAATACCGATGTAGAATAAACTATAAAATTTATTTTATTTATTATTCACTCATACATGAATGATGACCAGATTCTTGTGTACGATAATCACACACATTTTACTGAACGAGCATTTTGGGGTAGCTCAACCTATGAACGCAGGCAGGAAACTCGACGTTAGAATATGTGCACCGCGTGAATAACATATAGCGAGAATTAAATGATTGACAGTGTCATAGCTCTCTCGACATGCACCTTACGTCAGCGAATAATGTTTCCAAAGCACGCAACGGAACAGGCGTGTGAGAAAAGTTTTGTTGAGGAGGTAACCTTCAGGCGGACAGGAGTGGTTGCGTGTTACATGTTGTTATTAATGGACTCCATCACACCTCATACTTGTGACAGAGAGGAGTTTTCGCCCTTATCTTCTGTGAGCATTCATCAGTTGAGACTCAGTGGGATGCGAAAATCATGTCTACTTTACAAGGACACGCCTCATCACAAAAATCGAGCAGCCCTCCCTGAACCTCTTCGGATTATTCATTAGAAAGTTGTGTACCTCGGAAAAAAAACTGGACTCCCTTGCTCTTACTTCAAATATATTAATTACAATACACAAGAATGCTTTATCGAACTTTCAAAATCGATACTTATAGCAGAAATTATTAAGACACCTTGACAGGAAAACTAATGAATTTCTAACTTACAGGCTCATATTTTACTGCGACAGTATTTTTTCCTTGTTTTTATATTTGGCCCGCAATGATTTATCATCACTCGCAATTTAAATAATAAAACAACACAATTATTTTTTCAAAGAACCTGTAGTTATTTTAATTTGGAACCTTTAGGCTATATTCTTCTGTCCAAATAATAAAAATGAGAAATTAAAAAAAAGCTCCTTTACAATTCCAAGAAAATCCCATATATTTATATTTGCCAACA